>LPNX010947249.1:280988-598208 GCA_001517045.1 Pseudotsuga menziesii
CATATATACATGTATATACATACATACATACATACATATATAAGCCTGATGGGTTAGCTCAAGTGGTTGAGAGGTGTGAGTTGTAAGCAGAAGGTCTCAGGGTCAAATCCCCGGGTGTCTACGCATAGATATTTAAGGGACTCACTTCATGTTCCCATTGGGTTAGGCTCCGTAATTAGAGTCGACAAGGCGAGACCCCTTCAAGATGGGCCCCATGAGAATTCTTACTATGGACATAGAAACCCCTCTTCGAGGTTTTGAACCACATTGAAATTGTGTGTGTGTGTGTGTGTGTGTGTGTGTGTGTGTGTGTGTGTGTGTGTGTGTGTGTGTGTGTGTGTGCGTGCGCGCATGCGTGTGTGTCTGCGTGTGTAGTTTTTCTTCTTTAGGGCTATTATTGAAACTCTTTCTCTAAAATATTTTTTTAAGGAGGCTGATGGAGACTAAATGTCATTTTGTTGATGAATTTTGGAGATGTTTATGGCCCTTTGTTTGAGGTATTTTTAAATGTAATAAGTTGGACTATAAATGGATTGAAGCCATGATACTTTCGATGAGATTGTGGATGTAAATTCTGTGGGAGGGATCATGAAATGCTTTTTAGCATATGCATAATGAAAATGAAGGAAAATGTGATTTTTTTAAGGAAAATAATCAATTGCAAACTTTGCACCTTAGATTTATGATGTCACTCAAAAATAGGAGCATCAATGAGTTACAAGTGGGGGCATTGGATTGCATGTGCCATGGTAAAGAATGTAAGGTTTGTTAGAATAATCTTCATCTGATCATTAGTAGTTACATTGAGCCCTGTTACCCTCCATTTTGCATGGGTGTCAACATGTGATTTTTATCACATTTGCATAAGGCATTATTCTCTTTCTCAAAAGAAGTTGATCTCCTCTTCTCTATAAGAGAGTCTCAAATGTGATAAAAATGTGATAAGAGAGTCTCTTTCTCACTCGTTTCTCATGTTTATATTGGGGGAGATATCCGACTAAGACTAAATGAAATACTCTTGGTGCTTATGGATGGTTGATGCTAGCATTGTGACGAGAAAATCTTGCTAAGGTTATGGTGTTTTTTTTGGATCAACAATGGTTTCTTGCTTGGGATGATTTGCAAGTGAGCTCTTTACTTTGCAAGGTTGAAATGATTTGGTTTATGGTTGAAAAGGTGGTGTATTTTCAAATTTGGATTGCATGCCCTAGGATTCCATGCTTGGTGAATATTATGCCCAAGTTAGTCATCATTGATTGACCCAATTCACCCATTTTATAAGACACTGATCTCCAGTCCCTTGACCAACATTATCTTTCACTTTCATAAAAACTTTGTCTTGGTAGGATTACTCTTAAAATTCACTTTATGCTTCATTGTTAAACCCTAGTAATCCTATTTAGGGACTCCTCCCTTGAGGTAGAGAAGAGATAGCGTAAAGAGCATAAGAGGGTTGATGAGGTGACAATGGCCTCCCTCTTGTTTATCCATAAGCCATCATTGATGTTAGGGATTTAATCTCAAGATGTTGGTTTTTGTGGTAACAAACTCAATGGGTTAGCTCGAGTGGTTGAGAGCCTATGAATTGCAAGAAAGATATCACATAATCAAGTCCTTGTGTTGATTGACTCTATGAATACTGTGGGCCTCACTTGATGTCTTCGTTGGCTTAGTTTTCCAAAAGTATAGTTGAACAATTTACCTTGGGTATCATCCTTTATTCAATCAATAATATATGGGTTTATCATAAGTAGTTTATTAGCGCATGGTAATTGATGTGATGAAGTCTATTTCAAGGCTTTATATACTCTATGTAAAGTGCCTAAAGTGGTCGACTTTGCTATATTGGCCAAGGAGAATGAAGATGTATTTAAATGTTCACTTTCCTAGTGAATTTTTTTTAGGTCATAATCTAGTGTTTGCATTGTGTATGTTTTTTGTGCTTTCTATTTCTCTATATCTTGCAATTTTAATATGGTATCAAAGCCATGTTTAGGTGGATGTCAAAAAAAATTCACAAGAGAATCTTGTAGATCATTGGATTACATAGATGTCTGTGGAACGTTGACATTCAAATTTTTCATGTATCATGGGGTAGACTCTTCGCTAGAGATATTCATGGTGCTCACAGTGTAAAAGAATGTCATTGTATCTATTAATGTGCTCAGTGCACAAAGTGATAGATAGTTTCTACATTGGTTAATCTATTGGCATGTGTAGAAGCACTGATAAAATCACACTTATGGGTATTTTAAATAAAATAAAATGAATAAAATATACCCAAGTTCTTAAAGTACCTGGACACACATGTCATATCGGTGATTACATCTATTTATGTAGCAAGAACTTCCTTTAATGTGCTTGGATTGAGGAGATGGTGATGATTTGGTTACTGATGGTTATTCATCATTTATACAAAAGAAGGTTTGGTAGGGGACTTGGGCATTCACATTATGCATTTATGTGTTCTTCTTCATTAGAGGATGTGGACAATGTCTTGCGCAAGTATCTTTGGATGAAGATGGATAACATGCTTGCAGAGGCCATGAGATAGTACCTATTATTTGTGATTCTTTATCATTTTAATGAGATAAAATGTACTGTATAATGCTTAAACATTGTTACTAACTTGAAAAGCACTATGACCTTAAAATAAGAAGTCTAGCTTTAAAACCCTATAGTTTTGGGTCTTAAACACTAAAATATCCCTAAATTGATAATTGGTGCTCCTAGAATCACTTTTTTTTCTTTTTAATATATTTTTAGTATTAAAATTACAACCTTTTGCAACCATGCGAGCCTTAAATCCAGATAATGTTGTAAAAAAAATCCTTGAAATCAACCTTGAATAAAAATGTAGTGCTCCAAGAATCATCCTTTTTGGGGATACAACATTTTGCAACCATGGCCTTAAATTATCGTAATGTTGTGAAAAAAACACCTTTAGATCAACCCCCAAATAAAAGATGGTGCCCCCATAATCACTTTTTTAAAGTTAAAATTGCAATTTGTTTGAAACATTGTCCTTAACAATCAGTACCGCTATGTCCTTAACAATCAGTAGCGCTACAACCAAAATCATAAAAAAAAGTACAAAAAAAAACTAGAAAAAAGAGGGAAATTGGAGGGGGGATCCCCGAAACTAAGGGAACAAAGAGAGAGAGAGAGAGAGAGAGAGAGAGAGAGAGAGAGAGAGAGAGAGAGAGAGAGATTGCCCTAGCTCTTCCCTCTCTTAGGATATTTAGACACTTAGGAGTTAATTAAGATCAACTTATTATAATGTATATTTAGGTAAAGTGTGTTTCTTTAGTATGCATTTGTACATATGTAATCCGTCGGTCACGATATGTTCTTGACATAGAGTGATTTGATGATTCATATGCTCCTCAATTTTAACAACCATTGATTCATGGCTTAACACCTGATTGGTCCATAATCTCTATTTAAAGAGCATGGAGGGTCACTTGCTTGTTGATAAATTATGAGAAGCTCATTCGTAACAATCTATTTCTTTTGCATAATAATATTACCTGAAGTAGCTATTTGGTTAGGGTCGTGAAGTGTTTCATTTTTCAAGAGTTTAAACCACATAGAAACATCGATGTGTTGATCTATGATCTGTTTGTGTGAGCAGTTTCTCAATGTGTTCAATCTTTTAGAAATATCACGTGATAGTCGAACACACTCACTCCCCTAAAAAAACTAAGTTAAATAAATAAATAAAATCTTTTTGGGCAGGTTGGGGGTAAGAGGACAGTTCCTGGAATCACCCCCCCCCCAACCCATCCCGCACTCGTTTCCCCTAAGACCACCACTCATTTAGGTAGTGGGTGGGGGGTATATGGGAGGGATGGAATGTTGTAGGGGGGTGGGAGTTTTGAGAGGGACAATGCTAAGGTTGATGATTATGATCCTCATATTATTTTATAGTTGAATCAAGACTTGGATGTTTGACTTTGTATACATGTTGTTCTTTGACCTCTTAAGTTGTGAAAACTTGATCTTTCAATATGTTCAGTTCATTGATGGTTATTTTCTCAATTTTCGGTGCTTCAACTTTAGGTTGTGTTGTTTTTTCCCTTTTTAGCTACTCAAGTTTTGTTAGTAAATTTGGTTATGCTTTGGTAAGTAAGAAATTTTGTCATCTTTTATGACAACATTCTATCAATCACAACCTTATCTTCTTCCTTTTTCCATCAGTGTTGGGTTATTGCAATTAGTAGGTTTTTGTATTTTGATTATTTATTGGTTCCTAGGTGTTCAACACAATAGATATGTTATTGCTTCCATGTAAGGTGTAGGTCTTTATGTGTCATCTAGACTTCATGATTGTTCTTCAAGATTACTAGTCTATATGCCCAACAATTATTCAACATCTAAAATTACATATATTCCACTAAGAATAGAGCATAGGGTCACATTTCAAATTTAAAATTGTGTATTTGTAAAAGAACCTTGTGGCATCTCCTTATTCATGTAATCTCCTAGCCATCTATCACCATACTTAAGAGATCTTCTATGCGACTTTATTTTTAGTGATAATGATGCCAATGAAGTAATTTGCACTATAGAATTCTACTAATACGGTAACATTACTATTCTTCACTTTCCCTCTCAATTTCAGGGTTCTCAGTTGTAGTTTCCGTAGTGATATCTTAGGTTGAATTTCCTTACATCCTTGTGAGTTCAACATTCCACTTTGAGAGATTGTTATCATGGCTACTGATGATGTTTTTAGGGTGGCTTATTCACTTCTTTCTTTTGTTTCTTTGTCTTGTGAATCTATGAAACTAACCTCTACTTCTTTACCATCCTCGATTTTGCAATAATATAGTTTAAGCGCTTCACAATTATGATAACGAGGTCCAATTTTACCCACACTCATAACACTTCTTCTTCTTATTCTTCTTTAGTTGTTGTGTTTGTTACTTAGAGTGGGGAATGTGGTCTTTTACCATTTTCAAACTATGAAATTTATCCCTGCAATTTATTTTTATTTTCAATCGTTTTAGCCTTTCATCATGCTTCCTCCTCATATTTTCAATCCCTATTAGTTTAATTTAATCTCTTATGCTTTGTGATGTCCCTTAACCTTGAGATAAGGCCAAAGGTGCTAAAATTAATACTAACTTAAGTTTTAAAACAATGGATATGGATAAATTACTATTGATATGACTAACCATTCACCAAATAAATTAAAACTTTTAATTCTAGAGATTGAATTATAACTAAAGTTGTGACACTTAATTATTTAATTACACCACCTAATTAAATAATTAAGTGTGACACTCAATTAATAATTTCCTAAGTGCAAGTTAAAGATCGTAATTGAAACAACAACATCAATAATTCATGGTAAACATCATATTCAGTGTGAATAGCTAATTTATGTATTTTTGGTTTGTTTGATGGAATAGTTTATAAATAATCAAGTATTGATGTCAATGATTATTTGCAAATTAATCTACTTTTTGGTGTTGTTGTGTGTGTTCTATTAGTGAGCATAAAGAGTGAGGAAAACCACATATCATGGAACATCCATAGGTTGCAATCTACAGCCACACCGAAACCATAGCAAACAAAGAACATCGGCTGCAACTTCAGCCCTCAAAATCAGCTCCTAATGACTGTCCCCTAGAGTCATCTCTCACTAATAAAAATCAGATCGTATGGCTTCCACCCTCCAACCATCGATTCATTTTACATCTATAACACATCACTCATTCTTAGATCTGCAACTAAGAACAAATATGCAAACAAATGATTTACAATCAAATGACAGGTGCGCTCATCTTGGCACCGGAAACTATCAGACCAAAACAAACATATCTTGGTCATCTGAAAAGCTTTTTCAATGAAATGAAAGGTGTTGTTCACTGGAAATGCTGCTACGAACGCAATGGAACAGGTACTACAACACATAAATGAGAATAGATGGTCGAACTAGATCATATGGTTGCGCCCCTCTCAATACAATAGAGCCAAAATTACAATTTTGGTCAAGATGAGGAAGAATAGAAAGAAGGTAACAAGAAGAGAAACTCAATTCCATATTATATTAGATTCATCCTTCCTCCATGTAGATACTGGAATTCAATACATGAGCACTCAAACAACCAATCATCCATCATTTCACATATACCAAATAAAATAATGTAATGAAAACATAACATAACAGAAATGCTTATCTCAAAATATGGGCAACTGGCTGCAGCAGGACAACTTTCCTCCCAGTTGTAGAAACCGTCAAGCCTTCCTCGCTTGAACAAGTCACCCCCAAGCTGAGACCATGGATCCACGGGTAGAGGCTTACTTAGTCTCACTACTCTCGAAACTACCTTCTTCAGGAGACACAATGTTTCCCACTACTACTTTCATGTCTATCTCCACTGCCTATGGGATGTGACCTAACTCACCATTCCCATTTCCTTGATTTTTGTCTGAGAACCTGAACTAGTACAGTGATATAATGGAAGCAAAGGGAAACAAATAAACTCACTCTAACTCTCAACACACTCTCAATAATATCAACATTCCAACACGGTTAGATAGAAAATGTCACATGATCCAAACCTCAAGATTAACTTCAACAAGGAGATGGCATATGAATTTATAACATAAGGAGGATAACTCTAAACCAAAGGGATCAACCCAAATTAGAGAGAGGTAAGGTTTAAGCTTCATCATGGAGAATTAACTTGAATTAGTGGAATTGTGGCTTAGTGAAAAGATTCCCTTTCCCGAATTAGCACCATGAGGAGGAGTTACCCAAAAACTAAGGAGTGGAGCCATGAAGAGCACATGGAGGCACACTAATGCATAAAGGGGGTTACAAAATATCAAGAAGGTCGAAATAGGTGAAAGAGGGCATCCAATAAGGTCATAAATATCATGAAAGCACAAAATAGGATCATGAATGCATGGTGTAATAGTGGAAGCTAGAAAATAGCTTACAACCCCTAAAAACTAGGAAAGGGGCTCATAAATGACCATAAACACATAAATGTGAGGGAATATTTTCCCAAGGAGGATTCCCTAGGAAAGAGGGGCCCACTAAGGTGTGCACAATATGTAATGTTAACTCCATAGTCCATAATTATTGAGAATAGGGTCCGTTGTACAAGGTTTGGGTGACCAAGATTATTAATCTCACCAAGGTGTAAATATGAATTGGGATGGATAAAGTTAAGTCAACAACAAGTTATAAGGTGCTAGGGATGTCCCCATTCCCCCTCACTTTGTGGAATCCATGGTCCCCCATACTCGTTTAGTTTCCTTTGTTGAGCTAGTTGTTTATTTAATCAATCATTAACAACATTCAAAGAGAGCATAGATGCTAATAATAACATTAACATTAATAGTAGTGTCAAAGTCCAAAGTCATGTTATCAAACATTAATAATAAGTCATTAACCAAATTAATCATGCAAAGGAGCATAATTCCACAATCATATAAAATATCATAAGTCCATAATGCAAAAGAACATAAGTCACATGAAGGATCATAAGTCTAGGAATTAACAACTAGGGTACTACATCTCCCTCCCCCTTAAACAATGCATCGTCCTCGATCCATATTACATACATGCCACAAAATTTCAAAATAGACAAGGGTATGCTTCCCTCATGGTATCCTCTAGCTCCCAAGTGGCATCCTCAAGATTGTAATGGGTCCATTGGGCCTTTACCTACCTGATTTCTCTATTCCGAAGCAGCTTGACCTTACTGCTCAAAATGGCAACAGGTTGTACCGTAAAATCCCATTCTGGTTCCACCTAGATCATAATCAATTCAAACACATGATTAGTACCATGTTCATACATATATATATATATATATCAATAAAGAAAACAAAATCACTCTAATTACCTGGATCACATTCCAATCTAATTGCCTGGATCACATTCCAATCAATTACGTGGTTAATATCAAGTATATACTTTTTCAATAAAGACACATGAAACATATTATGTAATATAATGCAAGTGGGTAGGGCCAGCTCATAAGCAACATGTCCTATCTTAGCTAAGACTTAAAAAGGTCCACATTATTAGGCAACTAGCTTGGAGCAATTTCCAAAGTTTAAGGAGCTCTTCTTGGGTTTGACTTTCAAAAACACATGATCCCCAACTTGAAATTGTCTAGCGGTCCTATTCTGATCTGCATAACTTTTCTGCATGTCGTAAGCTACCTTTAGATTTTGCTTTATCTTAACCATGATCCTCCATATCCTTTAAAAATTATGGTCCAACAATGACTCTATTTGTTGGGTTATCCCAATTGATGGGAGTATTGCACTTCCTTCCATACATGGCCTCGAAAGGACTCATCTTCAAATAGGAATGATATCCATTATTATAAGTAAATTCCACCTAGTGTAAACAATCTTCCCACTTTGATGGCTGATCCATCATATACATCCTTAACATATCTTCAATTACTTGGTTAATGCTTTCTGTTTTTCCATCTGTCTGAGGGTGGTATGTTGTACTCATGTTTAGACTTGTACCAAACCCTCCAAACAATCCTTTCCAAAAGTTAGAAGTAAATTTTGAATCTTTGTCTGATACTATAGCCTTCTGAATACCATGCAATCTGGCTACTTCTTTCATGTAAATATTTGCAATGTTAGTTGCTTTGTGAGTTGTCTTTACTGGAATGAAGTGTGTTGCCTTAGTCAACTTATCTACCACAACCATGATCACATCATTTTCAATCTCGTCTTAGGTAAATTGGTGATGAAATCCATCGTCACTACATCCCACTTCCATTTTGGTATAGGCAAGGGTTGCAACAATCCTGTTGGATGTCGATGCTCAACTTTAACTGTTTGACATTCCATGCACCTAACTATATATTCTGCAATTATTCTTCATCCCTGGCTAATAGTATTGTTTCCTTACTGCTGCTACTGTTTTCTGATAACTTGAATGTTCGGCATAAGGGACATCATGTGTTTCCTTCATAACCATCTTCCTTATATCTCCATCATCAGGCACATAAAATCTATCTCTGTGCATGGGTATCCCATTTTCTTTAAACTTATACTTATCAAATTTATTTGGATTTTTTTGTTGTTTCAACCCTTCTTTCACTCGCTGATAAAGTTCATCTGTAACATCGGATTCAATGATTTTATCCTTCAAATTGGATGTGCTAGTGCTGATAACTGCTACATGCATCACATGCATCTTCCTACTTAGCACATCAACTACTTTATTTTCCTTACCTTTGATATGATTGATGTCAAATTCATATTCACATAATAACTCCATCCACCTCCTTTGTCTTGCATTCAAATTAGGCTACTCAAACAAATATTTTAACCCATCATGGTCAGTTCTCAACTCAAACTTTTTACCCATTAGATAATGGCTCCACATCTTCAAAGCATGGATGATAGCTGCAAGCTCTAAGCCATGGGTGGCATAGTTCTTCTCATGTTCCTTCAACTTTCTAGGTTCGTAACTGATCACATGTCCATCCTACATTAATACTCCACCAATGCCTTGCTTACATGCATCTGTGCATACAACAAAGTTTCCTTCGGGGTCCGCAATTTTTAGCACTGGTGCACTGGTAAGCATTTCCTTAAGTTTTTGAAATTATCTTCACACTTAGAAGTCCAATCAAACTTCACACATTTCTTTTGCAAATAAGTGATAAGATGAGCCAACTTCGAGAATCCTTCGATGAACCTTCGGTAGTATCCAACTAACCCCATGAAGGATCTAACTTCTGATACATTCTTAGGTGTTGACCATTCCATAATGGCTCTTATCTTCCTAGGATCTACTATAATGCCTTCTTCAAATATGATATGCCCTATGTAGTGGATTCTTCCTTGATAAAAATAACATTTGCTTAATTTGGCATACAACTGATGTTCTCAAAGCACTTGCATTACTAGTCTTAGATGTTCTTCATGCTCTTCTTTTGTCTTGGAATAGATAAGGACGTCATCCAATAATACAATCGCAAACTTATCTAAATACTTTATGAAGATTCCATTCATTAAACACATGAATATTGTAGGTGCATTTGTTAAACCAAAAGGTACTACTTTGAACTCAAAGTGCCCATACCTTTTTCTAAATGTTGTCTTACTGATATCCTCATTCTTAATTCTAATTTAGCGGTATCTCGACCTCAAATCTATTTTTTAAAACACCTTGGCTCCTCTCAATTGATCAAACAAGTCATCAATTCTTGGTAAGGGGTACTTGTTTTTAACTGTTACTTTGTTCAATTGTCTCTAATCTATGCAAAGTCTTTGAGTTCCATCTTTCTTCTTCACAAATAACACAGGAGCTCCCCAATGTGAAACACTAGGACTAATGTAACCTTTCTTTAGTAGCTCCTATGACTGCATTTGTAATTCCTTTAACTCTGGAGTACTCATTCTATAAGGTGCTTTAGATGAAGGTACTATTCCCGACACCAAGTCAATAGAAAAATAAATGTTCCTCTCAGGAGGTATTCCTGACGATTCTTGAAATATATCTGCAAAATTTCGTAGTATTGGATAATCCTGCATCTCTGGCTCTTTTCCTTCTTTTGATTCTTCCACATGAATTGCATATAATTGGCATCCCTTTCTAAGACATTTCTTCAATTGTAGAGCTATGATTTGCCTTAGGGATATGGGTCTAGGTATTCCTTTTATTGCCACTTGGTTCACTTCTTCATCCAAACAAGTATAAGTTTTATTATGGCAATCCAAAGCTGCATGGTGTGCATCCAATCAATCCATGCCAATCAATACGTCATATGACACCAAGGGTATGATGTTTAAGTATTCAAAGGATTTCATTCCATCCATTTATAAAGGACACACTTTTACAAATTCAATGATTTTCTTGTTGGCTCCTGTAGCTAACTATACTAGACTTGTTGTTTCAAGTTTACTTTTCATTAAATGAAATTTCTCAACAAGATTAGGTGAAATGTAACTATTTCTAGCTCTAGAATCAATCAAAATAGTTATGGTTTTATTAGCAATCTTACCTGCTACTTCAATCATTCAGGATTGGCGGTCAGCTTGCCTCCCATCTAGGGCTGCATAGATCCTTTGAACACTTCCACCTACATCTCCAACATTTGAATCCTCTTGAATGTTGTGAAGGTTATTTTCTTGCGCGGGCACTGATTGGCAAAGTGATTTTCCTTGCATATCCAACATTCCACAAGCAGTATTTTCCCTGAAGGATCTTCCTTTGACTGTCCTTGTTGGTAAGAATTATTGTCTCTGAAATTTGAAGGTTGGAAACCTTTCTTTCTCTACTCTTGCTTGTTCTTCTTCATATCCTTCTAATTCTTCTGATATGGGGCCTTGCTCTTATTTTGTTCATATAAGCGTTTTGCCTTCCATATGGCATCGTTAAGGTTCTTTGCTCTATCATGTTGGATGTTATCTCTATAAGATTCAGGAAGGCCACTTAGGAACCTTTGAATCTTTACCTTCTCATCTTTGATGAAGTCCGCATAGTTCAAAAGTTATAGAAACTTTTTTCTCATATGCCTCCATAGGCATGCTTCCCAACTTAAGCTCAAAGAATTCCTCCATCTTCTTGTCATAGTAGTGCTCAGAGAGGTATTTTTTCTGAAAGTATTTCTTAAACTTCCTCCAAGATATTTTTTCTTCATCGATGTCTTTCAACTTAACCAATTGATCCCACCAGATATATGCTTTACCTTGCAGATGGTATATGGCTACTCTTGCCTCCATATTAGGTGTATACTGATGCAACTGGAAGAATTTCCTAAGTCCTAACAACCATGCTTCGACATCTTCTGCTTGCTTTACTTCTCCATTAAAAGTTGGGGGCTTGATTCTTTTCAACTCTCCTACTATTTCATCTCGAGTAAACTTCCTCTTCTTGTATCTCACTAGAGATCTTTCGTGACTGCTCTCTGTACTGCTTGATGCATACCCCTTCTTTCTCTCTGAGTGATAAGGTCTCCTTGAAGATCATCTAGACCTCACATAACCTCTTTTATGACTCTTTTCAATGGATCTTTTGATGGTCTTCAATGACTTTAGATCATTCATAATCTTCTCTTGGATATGAATTATTCTTTCATTATCCTCTCTACACTTCCTCACTGAATCCTCTAAGCTCAATGGTTCACTGCTCCTCTTATGTCTAATTGACCTTATTCCCTCAACAAACTTTTCTTTGGGACTATATGGTCTTCGTCCTTCCTCAAGATCCATCCCCAATCTCTAACTTCCTACTGTTGAACTTTTACTAGTTGAATACTTCGTCTTCACAAGTTTGATTAAAATACCAGTTGTAGTAGTCACACCGCTTTCTCAATCAATCACTAGGAACTGTAATGTGTTCATTATTAACATTTTGTTAGTAAACTACACATTAGTATAAGTTCAATATCATTAAAAAAAAATACTTTTCTTCTTGTTTATAAATGAACTAGCCAACATTTCTAAGTTACAATCTACCTAGTTGGACAAGGGGGGGGGGGGTATAAATCCTTCCAAGATTTATCCTTACTGGATGAACTTTAGGTCCATAACCATCCCAATCTAACAATTTAATTGAATAACTCACATGTGAAATTATACTAAGGTGCATGCATCCAAGCAATCTAATGCAAATGCATGCTTACAAGGTGACTTGAAACTTCACAAAAGGCCCAACAGCCACAGTGTTGAAACCTTAAGCTCGAATACCACTTGTGATGTCCCTGAACCTTGAGATAAGGCCAAAGGTGCTAAAATTAAGACTAACTTAAGTTTTAAAACAATGGATATCGATAAATTACTATTGATCTGACTAACCATTCACCAAATAAATTAAAACTTTTAATTCTAGAGATTGAATTATAACTAAAGTTGCGACACTTAATTAAATAATTAATTGCAACACTCAATTAGTAATTTCATAAGTGCAAGCTAAAGGTCGTAATTGAAACAACAACATCAATAATACATGATAAACATCATATTCGGTGTGAATAGCTAATTTATGTATTTTTGGTTTGTTTGATAACATAGTTTATAAGTAATCAAGGAAAACCACATATCATGGAACATCCATGGGTTGTAATATACATCCACACTGAAACCATAGCAAACAAAGAACATCAGTTGCAACTTCAGCACTCAAAATCGGCTCCCGATGACTATCCCCTACAGTCATCTCTCACTAATAAAAATCAGATCGTATGGATGCCACCCTCAAGCCATCGATTGCTTTTACATCTATAATACATCACTCACCCTCAGATATGCAACTAAAAACAAATATGCAAACAAATGATTTACAATCAAATGACAGGGGCGCTCATCTTGGCACCAGAAAATTGTCAGACCAAAACAAACATATCTTGGTCATTCGGAAAGCTTTTTCAATGAAACGAAAGGTGTTGTTCACAGGAAATGCTGCTCCAGACGTAATGAAATAGGTATCACAACACATAAATGAGAATATATGGTTGAACCAGATCATATGGTTGCGCCCCTCTCAATACAATAGAGCCAAAATTACAATTTTGGTTAAGAGGAGGAAGAATAGAAAGAAGGTAATGAAAAGAGAAACTCAATTCCATATTATATGAGATTCATCCTTCCTCCATGCAGATCCTGACATTCAATACATGAACACTGAAACAACCAATCAGCCATCATTGCACATATACCAAATAAAATAATGTGATGAAAACATAACATAACATAAATACTTATCTCAAAATATGGGCAACTGGCTGCAGCAGGACAACTTTCCTCCCAGTCGTAGACACCTTCAATCCTTCCTCGCTTGAACAGGTCACCCCCGAGCTGATACCATGGATCCACGGGTAGAGGCTCGCTTAGTCTCACTACTCTCGAAACTACCTCTTCCGAGAGACACAATGCTTCCCACTACTACTTTCATGTCCATCTCCACTACCTATGGGATGTGACCTAGCTCGCCATTCCCATTTCCTGGCTTTCTGTGTGAGAACGTGTACTAGTAGAGTGATTTAATGGAAGCAAAGAGAAACAAATAGACACACTCTAAGTCTCAACACACTCTCAATAATATCAACATTCCAACACTGCTAGATAGCATAAGTCACATGGTCCAAAGCTCAAGATTAACTTCAACAAGAAGATGGCATGTGAATTTATAGCATAAGGAGGACAACTCTAACCCAAAGGGATCAAGCAAAATTAGAGAGAGATAGGGTTTAAGCTTCATCATGGAGAATTAACTTAAATTAGTGGAGTGGTGGCTTAGTGAAAAGATCCCCTTTCCTGATTTAGCACCATGAGGAGGAGTTACCCAAAAACTAAGGAGTGGAGCCATGAAGAGCACATGGAGGCACACTAATGCATAAAGGGGGTTACAAAAGATCAAGGAGGTCAAAATAGGTAAGAGAGGGCATCCAATAGGGTCATAAATATAATGGAAGCACAAAAATAGGATCATGAATGCATGGTGTAAGAGTGGAAGCTAGAAAATAGCTTATAGCCCCTAAAAACTAGGAAAAGGGATCATAAATGACCATAAGCACATAAATGTGAGGGAATATTTTCCCAAGGAGGGTTCCCCAGGCAAGAGGGGCCCACTAAGGTGTGCACAATATGTAATGTTAACTCCATAGTCCATAATTATTGAGAATAGGGTTCGTTGTACAAGGTTTGGGTGACCAACATTATTAATCTCACCAAGGTGCAAATATGAATTGGGATGGACAAAGTTAAGTCAACAACAAGTAATAAGGTGCCAGGGATGTCCCCATTCCCCCTCACTTTGTGGAATCCATGGTCCCCCATACTCGTTTAGTTTCCTTTGCTGAGCCAATTGTTTATTTAATCAATCATTAACAACATTCAAAGAGAGCATAGATGCTAGTAATAACATTAACATTAATAGTAGTGCCAAAGTCCAAAGTCACGTTATCAAACATTAATAATAAGTCCTTATTCAAATTAATCATGCAAAGGAGCATAATTCCACAATCATATAAATTATCACAAGTCCATAATGCAAAAGAACATAAATCACATGAAGGATCATAAGTCTGAGGCTGAACAACTGGGGTATTACATGCTTTGTTACAACCCTATATAAATTTGTAATAATTGAGTTTTGTATAACCACAAGACACGAGTTGTAATTACTTTAAACTCCAAAATGTATCACTCAATTGTCTCTATTTGTCACAAATGAATGAGTTTTGCAAATATCACCTCGTCATGTATATTCTCAAATCTTCCCCAAAAAAAACTCTTGAAAGCATTTAACAATATGAATATGGAAGGATGCACATATACCATGCCTACTTGTTAAATCGTTGATGTATTTAGACAAGTATGCCTACTTGTTAACCAATGGAGCAAGCTATTCCTTTGCATGGATGTGTTCCTTACATCTCTTCCCCTTTCCTTGCTATTTCTCTTTCTTTCTTATTCTTTAGACTTTATTTCCACATTGGTTTCTAGCTATTGAACCCTCTTGAGACCTAAGAGAAGCGCCCATTTAAAATGAACTAAACCTTACGTAAAACATTAAACTATATTTTATAATTCACTTGGTGACTTTCTCTCCTCCTCCCCTTTGGGCTCTTGATCATATTCAAGAATCAGTAACTCCACTCCTTCCTCCTCCCTTGAAGTGGTAGTGGGGCCACTTGTGTGGTGGTGCAATGCTTCATTCTAATAACTACATCATAAGAAAATATAAAAGAAAAAAGTGATTTTAAGCCCTTCTAAGGTTAGAGTTGAATCACCAACCTTGTTGAGCTAAGCTTCTTCCATTGCAAGCCTTATACTATGATGGATCGAGGAGCCTTGAAAGGTTAGAGGAAAGTAAATTAAACTAGAATGAAGAAATATGAAATAAAAAGAACAAGAAAGAGGATAAGAAGAGCAAAGATACAAGCTAAAGAAAGAATAAAGAAAAGGCTCCAAACTTGTTTAGGTGGGGGAGAAGGATGCCTATGTTAAAACTCTAACTCTAAAAAACGCGGCACCATCAATAGGTTTGAGCAACGCTATTAGTTCTTAAAGGCCACGATAAAAGGAAGCGTCGGAGTGGAAGGGAAAGAAATGATCATCCTAAGTTATGATGTGAAAATTTAAAGGAGTTTATTAAGAACAAGGTTAGACACCCGACTTAAATACCGAGGAAAGGAAGCATAAGACGAAGAGCGAAGGCAAAGAGAACAACAGGCACCAGGTGAGAAATGGCGAACGCAACAGCAGCCTCAAATGTTCTGAGGAGAGGTCTCAACCTTCTGGCTCCATCAAATGCTTCTCTCAGCCGTCCAGGTAGTTTTTATTTTATTTTTTTAAATCTTCTTTTCTGCTAGGGTTTGTTATTTACTAGGAAGTTCGTATTCAATTCCTGCAGTCGGCCACATTAGAGGCACTGTACTGTAATATTTTTTCAAATGGGTCATACATTCACAATAATATACCCAGCTTCTGCCAACGACATTTGCTGATCGCATTGTCTACGTAGATATAGAAGAATGGCTAGGGTTTTTAGGGTTCCTATCTGCTCTTCGGGTTGTCTGGTCATTCCTTTTTATCATGCTAATTTCTATCATCTATTCTATGACGGTCAAATCCTCTGAAAATAACCGGTAAAAGTTCCCCGTGATAATCTGCTGTATTCTTATACTTTATTTATTCACTTAAACGAGATATGACTACAAGGGATTCGAGGGCCCCGAATTGCTAGAGGCCGAGGTATGGAGGGAGGTTTCCCTGTATCGCTTCTCCATCCATGGCACTGTGCACATCAGATCCGTTTCTAAAATCCATGTCGTTGTTTTTTCTGGAAGTACAGTAACTAAATAGTTTATAATATGGCATGGGTGGCTTTGTTAGATGGTAAGGCATGGGTGTTTCATACATCTACAAAAGATCGAATGCCCCCAGAGACATGCTTTGCCCTTTGTGGACCGTATTGCCCATACAAGCGGGCCTTGCTGGCCTCTTCGAGTGATAAGGGCCTGGTGCAAGTCCTAGACTCTAGGCGACTTTGATGGAACATATACCCCCACCTTTAGCCTTGTTAGCAGAAGTGATCTTCATTATGCGTTGTAACCTGCTGGCTACATTGCATTCTAATTTTCCAGACTGGGAAGGGGGAATACAAAACATCTTGTCAAATAAAGGTGCAGAAAAATGCTCACTGCTACGGTAGTTGTTGTTTGATGATAGTCGGAAGAGGATGACACTTGGATTCCAAGGAAGGTGTGGCACAGGGTTTTAACCATTCTCTGGTAGTTTAGTTTTTCTTGCTTTGGCATTTTGAAATCCATTGCCATGAAAAAAAATGATTTATAGATTGACAATGTCAATGTCAATTCCTTGTTCCAGGATTGTATTTCTGAAATAGCTTGCTTGGTCAGATTTCTAGTGGAAAAGTTCAAAACATTGGTTTGGTCATCGCTATATTCCATATTATGGATCCAATAAATACTAACTTTATTGATTCCTAAGTTACCATAGACAGAATTAAAAACTGAAACAAAAGTGCTCTATAATGTTTCCAATCAATTCATTGATAGAACTGCTTTAGAAAATTAGTTCGTCCCATGGTCAAAGCTCAACACTTGTAAGTTGTGAGTGATATATAGTTAATGATCTGATATCTTAGAACAGTTTTCTACACAACCTAGAGTCCAGAAAATATAAGATAATAAGTTAAGATATTGCTAAGTACAATAATGTCGATATATAGTCGGAGCAAGGAAAATAACTCCTAAAGAAATAAAAATACAAAAACTAAAATAGAGTGAAATACTGCTTTAGGTTAATATAATAAAATCTGAGCCCAATTATAAGCTAGGGAAATTGAGTATTGGTAGTGGAAATTGGATTTGGGAAAAATGGACCCAAATTTGGACTACAAATAACAATGTAGGTTCCTCAGGATCCAACAGCATTCACTGCCCTAGCATATGAGGCTGAGTGGAGGAAGCTTAGGATAGAATGTTTTTTGGAAGAGGAGCCATAAGATAATCTGCTCTGTGTACTATGCCATTGCCTAAACACAATTGCTTGTTGTTGAGTCTTGGGTGATCTTGTCTAGCTACTAGAATGGGGTCTAGAACAAAAATTATGCTAAGGTTTTTGGCAATTAGGAATAACCGCTTGAGCTCACATTGATTTGGAATTTAGGGGCCACATTGCCAGCGATTTGTCTCTTGGTTCCCTTGGTAGAAGGGAGCTTTGGAAAGAAGGAAGCGATCAACCAAGTGGAGATTGGTGTATGGGGTGGCCAAAGAATTTGCAGTCAGAGTCCAAGGGCCTGCTACATGTATAAAGCTAGGCAACACTAATTAGAAAATTGAAAAAGCTAGAACCACCCTAGGATCTCATAATAAATGGTGCAGTTGAAGATGAAATGTTCCTCAGTCTTGACTTCTTGAAGATGTCATAGTTGAACAAGAGGAACTGTTGCTCTGCTTGCACTTGAAGTTTATGCGTTCCCACTTTGCACCGAAGTGGCTTTGAAGAACAATAGGCTAAGTACAAGGACTGATCTAGACCCATGTTTGAGTTAGTGTAGCCTTGAACACGATGAAGGGAGTCAGACCAGACAAAACTTAGTCTTAAGGCGGAAGGTGCAAGCCTTGAATTCAACAAGAACGATGGGCGTGGAGGTTGTTTGTTTGCATCTAATGAACTGTTGAAGGAGAAAAGTTTGCACCTTCTTAGCTGTGGCCTAGCGAACTCTCACAAACCAGGGGTCCAAACCTTTGAATCGTAGAGAACTATGGGCAAGATAATGGTATCCATGAGAGATATCTATTTACAAATGCATATTGATGATTTAATTCCTTGTGGAAAATTGCAACACCCTAGGAATGCCCATAATAAGCACATTGCTGGTGACAACACAACAAATGGGGCAAGTAATGTTGTTGTGTAGTAGTGGGTTTGTTCATCTTGTCGCCCTATTGACAATCACCTCTTGTTGTACATGAGAAGATTGAAAATAGGGATCATCTCTGTAACTTAGTGCGTTGGTCTTAAGTCTATGAGGAAGAGTTGATGCCTTAATGTTTGATTAACAAGTAGGGATACTTTTGTAGAAGTGAAGAAATAAGCTCTATGGTATAGGCAGGTATCAGCTACGTGCCCTCACAAAGGCACTAAAGAAGGTGTTTGTTCAAGTTTATTACTATAGAAATTGTACAACAAGTCTTGGTGGTTGAAGACAATGGCACTCATCATCTTTGGGACCAAAGATGTGGTCATCTTAACTAATGATGTTGTCTATGGTTAATGGTTTGCCTTTGTTTTAGCTGAAAAAAGTGTTTGTGAAGCTTGTTTAGGCATGTGGTATCGAGAAAAAAGTTGTTAAAGGTGCATTGTGGAGGACAAGTAGGCAACTCAAGTTCTGTAGTCCTAAACTACATCATGGGAAGATTGGAAACATTTCATATGAACCCATAGAGTTTTTGGGACATGGGGACACATCTTGGGGATGTGCATGGAGATCATAGGGTACATTGGGGCCCTTGACATAATAAGGGACCCTATCGCAAATTTTAAATATCTTAAAGTACAACAAATTATATATATAACAAACATACTATTGGATCCACTTATGGAGGAGCTAGTATCTATGTTTCCGTGGATCCAGATTTGAATTTGCTTGAGATACAATTTTGGTTTGGAAGCACTGGAGCAGCCATTGGAGATTTGTTTCTGGCTTGCCAGAAATGTTAATACAATAGATCCTAAAAAGGCATCAACTTTTTCCTATGAAATAGCGCCGCCTCCTGCCTTTCTATAACCTACTAATTTGAGTTATAAGTTTCTGCATCTTTGAACTTGTGAGAGCGAATGAAGCAAAATATATTCAGAGATATGAATTCTAAATGTTTCTGGTTTAAGTGTTTTGACGATATATATATATATATATATATATATATATATATCCTTGACCTGTATTGGGAACTGAGTAAAAAATCTGCCAGATCTGTTCAGGAATCTATATTTGAATCCATAACCATTCTGTTTCTTTGCAACTTTTAGTTGATAATTTTTGTGCATAATTAATTACAGGTGCATACAAATAAAGCAGCAACATCCAGATCCATTTGGCATTTACACATTGGATTTAGAATTTCTGAAATTGGTATTCAAGATAGGAGAATTATTGTATTTATCATTGTAATATCACCAAAGTCTGCTTCTTGTGCTCAATTACTTGGAGTCCTTGAACCACCACACTGGACCTCTTGAGGTATTACTTGGCTTAAAATGAAATACAATGATACACTATATAATACATCCATTTCCCAGTGAAGTCCTCAAGTTTGGGGAAGCATGGGGAGCAATAGGGACGTGTCTCCAACCCTTCGAGATGCCTCCCTGTGTAGCAATAAATGTTTCATGGCACAAAAGGTTGGGTCATCTTAAGTGCCGAAGCCTTGTGCTTTTGAAGAAGCTGAGTATGGTTTATGGTTTGCCTATTGTCCAATTTACAAAGGTGTTTGCAAAGCTTGTGTTTTAGTGAGGTAGTACAGAAAAAATTGTTAAAGAAGGTGCATGAAGAGCAAGCAGACAACTTGTGTTGGTGCATAGGTATCTCTGGGGTCCCACAAGAACTGTGTTATGGGAAGTTGGATATATTCATGTTGTTTATTGTCGAATTTTTAAGGCAAGTTTGGGTCTCCTTTCTCAAGTACAAATCAAAGTTGCTTTAAATGTTCAAACAGTCCAGAGCTATGGTTGAATGGTAAAGTAGGAATAAAGTCAAAATTACAAGAAAATAGTGGTGGAGAACTGAAATCCAAGACTTATTTATGTGTTGCAAAGCCCAAGACATTCACATGCAACTTGTTTATGTACTCCTATGCAAAATGGAGTCACAAAAAGGAAGAATTAAACGTCTGCGGAGATGGGTAGGAGCATGCTTAAGGACGAGTGTTTATTAAATGCTTGTTATCTTGAAACAAACCATAACGTACATATCTACTTAACAAAATGTCCAGCTAGCTGGCAGAACGTTTCATTGGAAAACACATGGAGGGGTAACAAAGCAAAGTTAATCATCTCAGATTTTTGGTGTAATCCATATGTGCATTTTTCAAAAGAAAAACAAGATAAGCTTGAGGATAAAAGTAAGAACTGCTTTTTATAGTCTACAATGAAGGAGTCGAAGGCATACAGGATCTTTGTTTTGGAAAAGAAAGAGATAGTTGTCAACAAAGATGCTGTTTTTGATAAAGACTATAGCTAAGTAAATTTATATCAAAATGATTTCTCATGGCTCTTTGAAGACAAATATAACAGTATAGGTGGGAAGAAGAAAGTAATCCAAGAAAAGAGGATAAAATAAAAATGACAAAGCCAACGACATCAAGGAATCTTCATGAATTTGGTCAAGTAAGCAAGAGGTCAAATTTCTCATGGCTCTTTGAAGACAAATATAACAGTATAGGTGGGAAGAAGAAAGTAATCCAAGAAAAGAGGATAAAATAACAATGACAAAGCCAACGACATCAAGGAATCTTCATGAATTTGGTCAAGTAAGCAAGAGGTCAAAGGGGCTGCAATAATCATCTTGAGGGAAACATTGATTTCATAACAACAATTTTAATTTTGTAAGAACCTGTTATATTTAAAGATGCACATTGAAAGGAAGAACCAGACAAAGGTAATACACGTGGACTGCAATTTACTAAAAGAAATGGAACTTGGTAACTATTGCCCAAAGGCAGAAGTGCACCATATGTTGTAAATGGGTCAAGAGAACAAAGTATGAAGCGAATGTTTGAGTTGATAAGTGCAATGCATTGTCAGTGGCTAAACCTTTTCAAGAGGGTATTGATTTTGAATAAACCCCAGCATCTATAGCCTCTTTCTTTTCAAAACATTTAGCCACTAGCATTCCTTTGTGCTCATGAACTAAAACATTATCTTTATATTTTGTTATCTCAACCCTTTTGCACCCTATAGCATATTCACAATAAATCTTGACAAATGGCATTCACATCAATCCTGTGAGTGGTTACAAAATAACTAGGCAGTACATTTCTTAAGAGTTACATTTTGATAAGGTTATAGATGCTTTTTACACTCCATATTGAAGTTATTTCACCGAGAGTATAGCGCTGTGCTTACAACCCTGTATGGGGGAGATGTCATGTTACGTAACGTAACGTTTCCATGTCGGCTCATAGTCATAACTTATAAAAAATAAAAAGTAATTAAAAAAAATCATGTTGGCTCATGATAAAAAAATTAAAACCAGCATAGATCTATCTTAAACCCGGATCTATTAAGCATCGAGAGGGATTTAAAACCAGCATATTCACAATAAATCTTGACAAATTGCACACATCAATCCTGTGAGTGGTTACAAAATAACTAGGCAGTACATTTCTTAATAGATACATTTTGATAAGGTCATAGATGCCTTTTACACTCCATATTGAAGTTATTTCACCGAGAGTAGCGAGGTGCTTACAACCCTGTATGAGGAAGATGTCATGTTACGTAACGTAACATTTCCATGTCGGCTCATAGTCATAACTTATAAAAAATAAAAAAGTAATTAAAAAAATTCATATTGGCTTATGATAAAAAAATTAAAACCAGCATAGATCCATCTTAAACCCAGATCCATTAAGCGTCAAGAGGGATTTAATTTCTTGGGTTGTATAAAATTTAAGATAAAATAATCTACACCTCAAGAAATTCGATCCATCTTGGTGCTCAATAGATCCGGGTTTAAGATGGATCAATGCTGGTGTATCTTTTGATCAACGAAAGTTGGCAGTGATTTACAATTAACGTGTGAATCATGACTTGAAGCCCAAAATTGCCTTTAACAAACCGAAAGCTTATATAGATAGGCAAATTTGTGGTCAATATAGTTTCATGTATGTATGAACTAATTAACCAGAAAAAATACACATTTCAGTGCACATTTCACTTTCTAGAAAGCTTCACTGATAAAATCATAAGCAGTATACTGAAGATAAAATCTAGCAATTCCTGGGGTTGGTAATGATGATATGTTCTTTTAACCAGCAAGACTAATTTCAGAGCACAATTCACTTTCTGGACAGCTTCATGGATAAGATGTCGCAAGCAATAGACTAAAGAGAATCTAGAAATCTCTAGGCTTGGTAATCATAATATGTTCTTTAAACTTTTGGTAATGATGATACGTTCTTTTAACCAACAAGACTAGAGCACATTTCACTTTCTGGACAGCTTCATGGATAAGAAGTCACAAGCAATAGACTAAAGAGAAAATCTAGAAATCCCTAGGGTTGGTAATCATGATATGTTCTTTAAACTTCTTGTCATAAGTATGAATTTGATATCTACTAGTAGAAATTTGAATGATTTGCAATTTAGGAATTGAAAAAAACATATATACTGAATTTGATATCTACTAGTAGAAATTTGAATGATTTGCAATTTAGGAATTGAAAAAAACATATATACTAAGAAACTTAAAACTGGGTTGTTTTGTGTTTTTCATTTCCGATAACATAGGTTGCCACTGACTTACAATCAGCAATAGTAAATCTTTTCAGTATCCTGTGCATGTACAAATTCAACACCCATTCTCTCTACATTTCTTCAGTCTGGAGACAGTGCCCTCCATCTCAAAGGCCCTTCTGACATTCAAAGACATAAGATATAACTTCTTTTGTGTTTTGTAACGCCCTGTTTGTATTGTCTTTTTAAGTTTCCTCCTTTTAAGCTTCGGCAGGTCAATGATGTATTCCTGGATTCTCTTTTCGAGATCCCGAGTCCAAGCATGGTCATCCCTTTTTTCTTTCTGGCATTAACCTATCCATTCTTCCTACCTTTTTTTTAGAGGCTCTTGCCTCTGTTTTCTCTTTTCCTTTCTTCTGGTCTTTCTCTTTATACAGCTCTTGCCTATTTCTTATCTTGCTCAATGCCATTCTTATTGGTCCTATCTTCTTTCTTTACAGGATAACCTTTAATTAGTTTACTTGAAGAAAAGCTCACAAAACAAGCAATTAGGTAAAGTGCCTTTAGGATCTGAAGTTTGAACACAACCAGGTATGTCCAAGTTGGATCTGAGAATAAAATTTCTTGTTATATCAGTTTCATCCTGCATCCCAGTGGGCAGTCTCATACACCTTGCCTCCCTTTTGTCTCCCACCAATAGTTTCCGAAATGGCTTGATTATTTTGTGTTACATGCTTTATCATTGTTCTGATATTCTTTGGAATTCAAGCTGAACGGGTGTACCTGTATTGGGATGCAAACTTAGGCGAGCAAGATTGCATATATGATTTAGCTCCACTATCATAGGAGCAAAAAGCGATGGTGTTAAATGTCCTTTTCCCCATTAAGCATGGGCAGGTTAATTGTAATACCTGAATTCCTATTTAGAAACTCCGTACTCCAACAACCATTCATGACAGGGACACCCCAGCTGCTGTGTCTTTAGATACAGTGCACAATTTTAACCCTTCCCAAGTCCCCACGAAGACTTGATAATGTTAATTATTATATAATCTAAATGTTTAAAGGAATTTTAATTTACCAGCAAGTCCGGTCAAGCATGCCATATACAGTTCAGTAATAGGAATGCCAATATTGTTAACTGAAGGTAGTCATTAGATCAAATGTAATCAATCAAACTTGAAATGTATTAGTAGTTTGATAAATGTCAATTTGTTAAATGATTAGTGTGTTTTGAACTGTTTAGAACTTTAATCTTAAATGTTTCATATATGTATGGTGTTCTAAACCTACACTTTGTGAAGCAGTTTCTCGATCAGTACATTCAACAGGATGCAAGAAAATGGCAGAACATGGTGAGCACGCAGAACCATTTTATTTGCATGCAGAGCACATGTATAATCTGGACAGGATGAAGCATCAGAAGCTGAAGATGGGAATAGCTGTGTGGACTTGTTTTGGGATCGGTGTTGGTGTTCCAATCTTTGCAGTGGTATTCCAGCAAAAGAAAACAGCATCTGGTTAATTATGGTCAATCCTTTTATTTTAAGCTTTGCTTTGAATCATTAGTGAATGTGATGGACTACAAAATAAGAGTCAGTCCAGAAGTATTTCTGCTCAGAATTTTGGATAAACTTGGCACTTCTATTTTGGGAGGAAACATTAAATGACAAATTAGTTGTCCAGAATTCTTTGACGTTAGTCTGATCTTTTGGCATGGTTATCCATGGGTGGAATAAATCTCATCACTGAAATTGTAAGTTTGTTCGGTAGTGTGTATTTGAATTTATTTAGTGACTTTACGTTGAAATTCAATTTGCTTGCAGAATATTATTTGAATCCTATTAATGCGGACTACCTTATTGTTCCCATCCATATATACACATGTTGATGTTACATGTTAAGCAATTGATCACTGTGATATTCTCTAAAATATGCAAAGTCTATGCTCAAGGCCGTTGTTGAATACCTGCTAAAATATACTAAAATTTGTTTATGAACAACTGATAAAAAATCCCATTAGTGTTAAGTATTACAAAATCCTCTATATCTTGGACTTATCCACTTGGGTTGAAAAATAATGGCATTGTCATCATCTAGGTAGGAGTTATACTGTTGTAGGCTTCATGGGCTATATACATTTGTAACAGCCACTAAAAAGTAGGTTGAAAATTACACTACATAAAATGGAAGTGAGCAATGAAACATAGAATTTGTGGAAATAGATGGCAGTATAGGTTACGATGGCTATAAATTATACTGCAGTTACAAACTAAAACTTCAAAATAGTCATCATTGTTGCATACACACGATCTGAAGCATAGTAAGTTTTAGGTTAATGGGAACAACTTATTATGCCATTTTCAACTGGATGTATAATACTGACAATGCGTCACATTGTATCATAAACCTCGACATTCATTCCAATACTCCTTAACGTAGATATCAGTACATCATCCCTATTGGTTCTATTGCGATGGAATAGACGTTGAAAAACCTCTATTGGTTCTATTATAATGGAATTGACGTCTAAGAGTATCTTTGTAAGCTCTGTCGATTTGATTGTAGCGAAAGAAAGGCTCTTTCAACGATATTTAAAAAAATTGCTAAGCTGTGAGCCCAACACAAAGGTAAACTTTCAATGGGTAATGTGAATTTTAGCCTTTAGGTTATGTTTATTGTCGATTTTCAGAACACACATGCACGATATAAAGCACCAAAAATGATTTCCACTTACTAAACCACTTTTATTTCAGGTTTGACCGCTGAAGATAACGATAGCTTTTTTAATCAAAGACGGATCACCCTAGATTAAAATAAACAGATATTCTTAAACCTCTCTGACTGACCATTTACGCCAAGCATTTTTTCTAAAAAATACCTGAGACTTGTCCTTTTTAACGTCTTTGTGAAAGATTTCTCCGCGCCGATCTTTAGTTCTACGATATAGCACTTGAACTTTGTTCTCTACCATTCTCTGATAAGGTGGTTATAGATCTCAATATGCTCAACACATCTTTTTGTAAGTTGAATCATATTTTGTTATTATTAACGGCATGGTTTGATTGTTTTTGTAAGGTGAATTATATTTTGTTGTAATGAACAACATAGCTTGAGTTTGTTAAAGGTTCATGCCACCGAAAATCTATCGAAGATTCTGGGTTGCATCTATGCAAACTAGACAATCTGAATCGATTAGCACAACCAACTTGAAATTAGCACTTCGCATATATTCAATTTTATAACGTAGTGTGCCTATATTTCGAATCCTTTCTGTTGCTCCCTATCCCATGTCTTTGGATTTGGAAACAATTGTGAAACGTTTCGAAATACATAATTCTATAACGTAGTGTGCCTATATTTCGAATCCTTTCTGTTGCTCCCTATCCCATGTCTTTGGATTTGGAAACAATTGTGAAACGTTTCGAAATACATAATTAAATCTAGTGGAAAAATATATAATTAGACTAGACTCCCTATTCGTTGCATATAGAATGTTGCAACCATTGATACAAATCTCCATGTCTTTTGGATTTGGAAACAATTGTGAAACGTTTCGAAATACATAATTAAATCTAGTGGAAAAATATATAATTAGACTAGACTCCCTATTCGTTTATAGAATGTTGTAACCATTGATACAAATCTTCAGACTTGATGACTTCATTCCTCTGAAATTAAGCACACCAAATAATTTTTTGGCATTTCATCATATGCATATTTATTTTGGGACGGAGTTGATCCACTTTTCATATTTTTGTGACTACATAAAGGAAGTATGCTTAAAGATGCTATTTCAAACCTATTATGTTGCTGACCTCTCTTTTCCTGTTAACCCTCAGAAAAAACTCACAATTTTATATAAAAGATAAAACAAAATTACATTTTTCATTGGTTCTTGACCATCTTCAAGTTCCCTAAGGTAATCTATCCTCTGGACTACAACAACTCATTTTCGCTGTAGTGTTCATCATTAAAAAAAATACATTCAAAACCAATCACTTTCAAGACCTCTAGTTACCTGTTTTTTGATCTTTTATACATGCTTATCACAGACTTCTGTGATTTTAAAACATCTAACAAAAAAAAAGATAAAACAAAATTACATTTTTCATTGGTCTCTTGATAGCTAAAGAGTATAGGATCACAGTATTAATATGCCCTCTTTGTTTTCCCCTCTGTGCTAATTCACAGGAGCCATAAGAATATGTTCTTTGGATACCAGGTCTACAATACCAATTCTCTATTCTTTGGATAGCAGGTCTATAATGCCATTTCTCTCCTTGTAAACATGCGTGAAAGAGTCTTCAGTTAGATAATTTCTTATGGTTAAGATTTTCTCATCTAAAGATCTTATAAAGATTTTTCATAAGCCCTCTTTCCATTCATCCAATATATAACCAGTAGTGAATCTCCCATAATTTGAATCCTTTGAATACCTTTCAAAATTGCTTCTATGATGATTAATTTTAAAGCTATCAATTTTTCTATATTGTTTGTACTATTTTCCAACCCATATTTGAATTTGAATCAGTGATCTTTCATAATGTATATTATGCCCCCAACTCCTCTTGAGGATTACATTGTGCTGCCCCCATTAAAGCATATCCATGTTGTTCTCCTGTCTCTGCTCTCTTTTAAAACCACCCTTGTGGTTTTTTTTCCCTTTCTATTATCTGAAATATCTTCAAATAACACAACCTTGTGCTGCACATGCCTCAAGGGGTATTTGTTTGTCATTAAACAAACTAACATTCCTGCTCAAATATATGCCCCATCCCATCAACAAAGGTAAAGACCTCAAATTCTTATACATATGATTATATACCATTCTATAAGGGCATTCTCTACATTTGGGCCTTTCCATATTTTATTTATACCAAAGATGAAAACAATTTTCTTCCAAAGGCACAATACCTGCTAAGTTATTGTGAATGGGGTAGCATGCTAAGTGGTTTGGTTGCGGGGAAAACTCCATAACTAAGCATGCTTGAGTTTAGAGGATTTTTGGGATGAGTGACCTCCCAGGAAGTCTTGGTTACTAGGTGCAAGCCTCGGAAGTGATGACTGATGCTATGTAATCCATTTTACTAGTCTCAATCCCACCTCTTCACCCCTGTGAGCATTACCTAATGTAATGATTGCTAAGTGAGCTATTCAAAATAATGAGAAATTAGTCAGTTGTGACTATACTTATGAGATAGGGGTCATAGATTAATGACTTACACTACGCAAATAATCCCATAAAAACTATGTCAACTTTAGCATAATTACAACGGACAAGCATATAAGAAGTGTTTTCATCACTTACCTTGCACAAAAGCATCTTCTCTGTCTCCGCTAGCTCCTCCTCTGCATGAAATCCAATGTTGGGACATTAGCCAACCACATAAAATTTCCACTCGTATTTGACATTTGAATTTCCACATTCCTTTATGCTACCAACTCATTTCTTGAATATCTTTTGCTTCCCATAGCATTGTGTAGCTCAATTTAGGAGTGCAACTTCCCTTAGCATTATGTAGCTCAATTGAAACCAAATGTTCTCCTCCCCTCTAAAACCCAAGGTTTCTGTGTCCATCCATTCTTAACTCAAAATGGTGGAGCTTTTTTTTAACTTAATTCAGAAATATATACCCCTGCCTCTAAACTCATCTATCATATTCTTTGGCAACTTATACAGATCATTGCAACCCACCCGAATCCTCAATAACAAATAATGGCAAATTCCCCATGATGATGTATAAAAGGGGTGAAAGAGGGAAGCCCTGTATGAGGCCTCTGTTGTATTTGAAGGAAATGGGGCATCCGTTGACTAGCGAAACAATACAAGGATTTGAGATGCAAGCTTTAACCAACTTGATAAAGTTAGTGTCAACCAAATTTATGCATGACTTTAAAGAGAAAAGAGTGCCTTATTTGATCAAAGGCATCGGCCATATCAATCTTTACCGACATCCCTTTGTCCTTGCAGCCTTTGCTTGAATGGATCAATTCTCAGACCATTATGATATTATCAATTATTTGTTGTTTTTGCATAAAGCCCCCTTGGTTGTCAAAGATGATGCCAGGTAGAACTTTTTTAGACTGTTGGCCATGATTTTGGTAAAGATTTTGAAGGCGAAGTTATACAAAGATCAATGAAAATTTTGTAAAAGATATTGGTAGGGGATATTTATTCTTAATGGGCACTTTGTTCAATTGTCTATAATCTATTTATAGTATCATGGTTCCATCTTTATTTTTAACACACAAGACTAGTGCACACCAGGGGAAACACTAGGCTTGGTGTAATTTTTTTCCAACATTTCTTGTTGTTGCATTTTTAACTTTATCAGTTTTGAAGTAGTCATTATGTACGGTGGTTTAGAAACAAGAGCATTTCTAGTCATTAGGTCTATGGTAAAAAAATGTTTCTTTGGGGGGGGGGGGTAAACTTGGTATTTATTCTAGAAATACATCTATAAACTCTTGAAGTACTACACAGTCTTCAAGTGTTGGTTTTCTGTCCTCTATTGAGTCCAACACATGAACTACATACTATTTACACCCTTTCTTGACACACTTCTTCAATTGTAATGTCACGAGTTGCCTTATAGAGATAACTTTAGGAATGCTTGTTACCATTCTAAACTTTCCATTTTCATCTATCCAAGTTAATGTTGTATTGAAACAGTCCAACACTACTTTATGTGCCTTTAACCAATCCATTTCTATTAACACATCATATGACCCTAGTGTAAAATATTAAAATCTGCCACATTATTCTGTCCATTCAATTCTAACTGACACTCCTTTACCAATTTAATTCATTTTTATTTTCATTCTTGTAGGTAATTGGACTAACCATATTAGCAGAAAGGTATATCTGACTAGAACTAGGATCATTTCATATAGAAACAAGCTTCTTAGAAATTTTTACCTTCAACTTCCATCATGGGGGAGTGATAATTTGCTTATCAACTCTCTAGATCAAAACAAATACTAGGACTCCTTGCAATATCATCAACTATGGTAATTTCCTGAAGATTATGAACAATTCTTGCATTCTTGTTCCTATGCATACAATTTCTCTACAAATGTGCTTCACCACACCCCAACACTTTAATGGTCCTTGAAAAGGTTCATTTAATTTGTTTCATGCAATTCTAGTGGGTTTGTTATTTTTCCTAGAATTATTGACTTGAACACCTTTAGATTGATTTCTAAATTGTAAGGGCTTATTTCCTTTCTTTCTATGTTCATTTTTTTTCTCTTATTTTATTTTTCCAAACTTTGGGACCTTGGTTATATGTTTTTACTAGTCATAACAGAGTTTAGCCTTTGTCATAGTTTCATCTAATGTTTTAGGTTAATCAAACTCAATTATGTCTGATATATGACTATGTATTTTTTTTCCGAGGAAAAAAGCGTAATTTTATTATATAAGAAACAAAATTGCATTGTGCATAATGCATGGGTGTCATGCATTTCCTGTCTGTGACTTTTACAAGCCACTGTCCTTTCGAAAAATATTGTCATAATAAGACAAAAAGTCCTTGTTAGATCCCTCCTGTATAGGTGCTCAAAACACCCTCTAGCCTTGATATCTTCAACATTTTTATGCCAAAAATATTTATCAGGCTTTAATCCCACTATTGTCGTGAATCTTTTCTTCCTATTCAGTTCTGCTCCACAATGTGGTTCCTGTTTAGTTCAGTGAGTTTGTTCATCAAGATTTCCCTCTACAAAAGGCTTGTGATAGAATTCAAAAAAGTACTCATTATGTGTATTGGCCACCTTCCATGCTCCAGAAGCTAGCTGGATCCCTTCTTTTGAAGGGGAATCTACAATGGAGTTCCTTTCCCTGTAGACATGACGACGAGTGAGTGTCAAAAGTGTCTGAGTTGCAAAACCTCTTCCACCAAATTAAGAAGAAATATATTTTGACACTTTCGAGTTTTTTTGGTCCAGTTTTTGATGTTCTTTGAGTCTCCAAAAACTTGAATTTTTCGATAGCCCTTTTCCTTTGCGAAACATAATAACACCTTCACTACCATTAGCCCAACATAGTTGTTTGCCCCTTCACCTAGCCCTATTTGTAATTTAAAAAACATGATATACGTGAGAGAAAGGATGGCACCCCCCCCGTCTATTGTTTTAAGAGGCCTCGTCAAAAAAGGCCCATGGTTCATTTTTGTTTATTTGTTCTTCCTAAATTATTCTGGGTGCAGGAGTCTTTTTGTTGAGGGAAATAAGAGAGAATATATAAACTTTGTGAAGCTACCATCTCTAGGACTGAAGCCTGATCTTGGAAGATTGCTTTATTTTTAGCAATCCACACACCCCAAATAATAATCAGCGGAAGCACTCTGATATTTACGGTCGATGGGGCAGAACTCTAGGACTTCCATGTTTCCTTTACATTTCACCTTCCCAGTTTGTGCTAATGTTGATCCTACGCAAACACTCACTCCAAACTTGTGAAATAAACATGCATTTTAAAAATAGAGGAGTGATGTATTCTCTGTTATCTTTGCACAATGAGCACCATCCCGAGCCTTCCATCCTTTTGTTCAGTCGATCTCATGTTGGAACTTTTCTAGCTAGCACACCACATAAATAATTTGGTTTTGTGAGGACATTTGTCTTCCACACCCCCTTCCACCACCAATTTATGACCCCATTATGTCCTATAGTTGCTAGATTTGTGTAACCCAACTTTGGAGTGTAGGTTCCATGGGGGGTGGCTATCCAGATAAGCTTTTCAGGACTATTAGTTAACTGAACACATGAGGTACTCAGATCTCGTAAATAAGTTTTCCATACCTTATGAAATTCCTCCTCTAAGCCCAATCTGTCAACGCCTTTCCATCCTTACTCCACAACGTTGTCACCTTTGGATCCACAATGTGTGCAAGATGTGTGATATCCTGCTAATGTACACGATTCAAAATTGGTTGAGGAAGAATGTGCAAATTTTGACATCCCGACCATGGATCAACCCCGATTCTGACCTTTGAACCATTTCAAATTTAATACGCTGAATTGTCTTCTATTAAATGAAAAGACTCCAACATAGATTTCTAGATAACAGAAACCACCCGATGAGTTTTGTTTGGCCTACAAATCCAATCCATCAACGAGTTTAGGGAAATCTATTTGTTTAGTACAACCTCGGTCCACAGAGTATTTGTCGAAAGTCTCCAATCCAGTTCCGTTGCTAGAGCCTTTGAGATTTTGAAGATGTTCTTCAAACCCCAACCTCCCAATATCTCGGGTTGTACGATTCTGTCCCACCGTGCCCATGGAGTGACCAAGTTTTCACTCTTCCCGTTCCACAAAAATCTTGAACATATTCTTCTTACCTTCTCCAGAAACTCCTTTGGAATCCATGCCAAAGACATCGAGTAAACCAAGATAACTTCAAGTACTGATTTTACCAACACCAACCTTCCTGCTCTTGAGAGCCTGATATGACTAAGGCAAACTGCTTAAGAATTGTTGTATTTTCAGTTTTCCCCTCTAATGTATGGAACATATCTTAATAATTGTAAAAATATATTTGTCAACTCATCCATGGACATCTGTCCTATTTTAAGCTTATACAATTCTTTGATTTTCCATTACTATAGATTTCTAATAGATACTTTCGTTTAAAGAATTTCTTGAATTCCTTTCAACTAATTTTTCATTGACAAATATTTTTCACCATGTTAAGATCTTGCTACCATATGCTTGCCTTACCATTCAGGATGTAAATTGCTACCCTATCCTTCGTGTTACTGGAATAATATACAACTAAAAGTATTTACTTATCCTAATAGTGATGCTTGAGCTTCTCCGCGTGTCTTCACCTCACCATAAAAGATAGGTGGTTTGCTTTTTTAAAATTATCTTTTAGTATACTTCTTTATATTTGTTTTTCTTCTTTTTCCCTTTTAATGAAAACTTTGAGTTTCTACTTTTGAAACTTCTTATACTAGTTACTTCATTTCTAGATTAATTGGTTGAAGTATTGGTTTCATCAGTAGAACTCATATTCTCATTTTCACACAATTATAATTTCCTAGTCAAAGACCCCTTACCATCATTACTAAAAGTTTGTCCATGTTGCTTTTGGTCCTTTATATAAGACTTTGTAACAATATAGCATTTAATGCTTGTTGTTATTCTTGAGCTTTGATCAATTTTTCATTATCTTCTTTAAAACTCTACAATCCTGCTTGTAAACTGCTCATAGTCTCAAGCATATGTTAAGGTATTTCTTGCCCCTTCCTTTCGTTCATTTCCATCTCCATGTTTATATTTTATTGATATGCAATTGATTGAGGATTGGCTACACCCTCATCCCTAGTAATAATTTCTATTAAAATCCATCATCTTTTTCAAATGAAAAGGTTGTTATATATATATATATATATAGAGAGAGAGAGAGAGAGAGAGAGAGAGAGAGAGAGAGAGAGTTGTTTTTATGAACCCATGAAGTCTCATAGTGTTGATACTTCGCTCTGATACCAATTTGCCACTTACCTAATTTCAAACACATCATTTTCAAATGAAAAGGTTGAGAGAGAGAGAGAGAGAGAGAGAGAGAGAGAGAGAGTTGTTTTTATAAACCCATGAAGTCTCATAATGTTGATACTTCGCCCTGATACCAATTTGTCACTTACCTAATTTCAAACATATCATTCAATATTAAGAAAATTGTCTACCTTTATCACAAATTTACTACTATGTAATGACAATTTATATGTTCTAAGTTGGTTAATTCATATACAATATTTATTAAACTTCTAAAAAAACGCATTATATTTTTGTTATTGTTGTTCCATTCTCTTAATAGGTGAATTCTATGTATAAAATGTTATATACTTTTTAAATAAAGATGAAAATAACTATATTGATATTTAATAGCATCTGTAATACTCCAGTTCTTCTTGTTATTGTATTTATCATATTTAGATCAAGTGTTTTAAAACTGGACAAATGTTTACCAAACTTAAATCTTTATCTTGTTATGTCACTAATAGATTTATAATCTAATTCTTTTGCTTAGATCATAAGCATATTAAGTCTATCCAAAAGTGAAATTATAGTGCATTTATGGTAATGAGAACTCACTGAAATTCCTATACTAAACATGCACAAGGATTCAAATGTGTTTTTTAACAAGTAATGCATATATTATAGGGTGAACTATATATATATGATGTCAATATATTACCAACACTTTTATACCACTCATTTCATAGTTTGTATACGTTATACTTTATAATATAGGAATCGATGTTATATATATTTTTAAAGAAAAATGAAAATAACATTCAAAATACTCAAAATACTCAAAATACTCAAGTTCTTATTGTTAATGTATTTATCAAATTTATTAACAATTGTTTTTTTGACAGAAACTATTTTATTATATTAAGAAGGTGGTATAGCCACAAGGACCAGACCAAAATACAGTACGCCTTTATGGAAGCGGCAATATGAGTTCTGCTACTCTTTTTTCGCCCTTGAGGTAGCGGCAATAAGAAATCCATATGTCACTGTAACACACCCTAGCATACCCGAGAAATTAATATACTGAGATTATACATAACAACCTAACAATGCGAGTGCTATCATAGATTCAAGGGTTGGTATTCAACGATTCCAGAACCCGCAAAACTAGAAAATCTGATTCTAATAGCAAACTAAACAGAGCCAACAGTAAAGAAAAAAGGAAAATCCCGTTCCATAATCAGTTTATGTTCTCTAAGGGACGAGACGATGAACCTCATTTGGAAGCAGCTTCCAACTTGTCTAGTTTCTGGGCCAGCTTGTCAACTTTAATCTCCAGCGTAGCAATCAACCCAATCACCGCGTTCTCAAATCTCTTCACTGCTTGTTTGATTTTTCCCTTCAGATACACCAGGTCTTTATCCACATTTTCAAGGCGACGGCCACCCTCCGTATCAATCGCCTCAACTTGGTTCTATAACACCTCAACTGCCCCTTTGAGCTCTCTGTAATCTGCATCGGCATGGAAGGCAGGGATGGACGAACTGGTGGATTCTAAAGAGGCCTCCATGATGCACACCAGGAATTGGTTCCTCTCAGCGCGATTGCAATTCAACTTTAGCACGTCCGCAATAACACTGCTATGGTCAGGGGTGGTAGGTGCAGGGGGGGGGGGGNCGAGTGGATGGCTCTCTTGCAGGGATTAGAACTTTTAGACATGACAGATACCTCCAGGATAGCTGTCTTTGGAGACTCGAGACAAGTCATATACAAAATGATCAATGGATACTCCTCAGGATCCATTGTGGTGAACCAAGGCATGAATGGAATTTCTGGAAGTCTTATAAAGACCTCCCTCTCGAACCCTAATATGTACAACTGATCTTAGCTTCTCATCCTTTTCCCATAATAAGACCTTCTTGTTCAAGAAGAAGACTCTGTAGCCCTTGTCATCTATGCCAACAACAAAGAGTAGGTTTTTCTTCAAACCAAGAACATATAAGAAATCATAAATATGCAAGATGGTACTTGGATCAAGTTGAAATGAGGTTGAGCCAACTCCTTCAATATTGTAAGTGGAGTCATCTCCAAGTTCCACTTGAGTAGTGAACTTCTTCTTTCTATAGTTGGTGAGTGCTCCATGATTACCTGTCATATGTCTGGAAGAACCACTATCTACAAACCAACAGTTAGCACTGTCGGTGATGGACCCAGAGAGAGTAGAGATCAGGTAATATTCCCTTCTAGGTTCATCTTCTTTGGTAGCACTGGTATGCTTCTTATTCTTCTTCTTCTTCTTTTTCAGAGGTCTGAAATCTTCTTGTCAACTTCCTCTTGGGTTTCCTGCAATCCTTAGCAAAGTGCCCAATCTTTTGACAATTATAGCATTCCACCTTTGAAACATCAATGTGCTTACCTTGTGGTTTCTTTTCCTTCTTTTTTTTTCTTTCTGAGGGGAGGCTTCTTGAACTTCCTTGTCTTAGCTGTAAGAGAAAGGTTTCCTTCCTTAGTACCAGTTTCCTTGCTTGAAACTCTTCTTTCTTCTTCCAAGCAATCATGCCAAAGTCTATCAAAGTTTGGCTGATTTTCACGTCCACTTACTGATGCCAGAAAGGTTTCCCAAGAGTTTAGGAGACCATTGACTACAATCTGTACAAGGTCATCATCATCCACAGTAATACCAATAGCAGTAAGTTGGCTCTGGCCTGTGCAATATTTGTGAAGAAGGGTCCAAATCCTTCATCCTTGTTCATCCTCAGTGTTCGAAGTCTTTTCTTCAAAACTCTCTTCTGGGTAGGACCCTTCTTCCCATACAAATTCGTCAAGGTGTCAAAGCATTCTTTGGCGGTCTTCAATGGTGTGATGGTGGGAATCAAGGTTTCCTTGAGTGAGTCATAGATGATCCTTCTAGCCTTATCTTGCTTCTTGAAGAAAATTCTTCCAGCATTAGATGTTGGTTCTTGTACGGTGTTGAAAACCAAATCATCAAGGTCATTTTCCTCTAGGATGGCTGTAAGCCTAGCTTTCCAAGAGTTGTAATTTGCTGAACCTTCAAGCTTATCTTCAAGTCTGAAAGTGTTGGTAGCCATCTTGCTACACAAGTCAGTTATCTAGGAAGACAACAATAATCTGCCTCTGACTAGGGTCTTCATATGCAAAGCTCTGATACCATGTTAAATTTTAGCATTAGCATGAATTCTTTTAAAAGTTTGCAGACTGTAAGATAACAATAGACATGCACAGTAGATACATCAAAACATCACACACACACTGAACATAAGAGTTTTTCATGGGGAAACCTTTAAAGGACAAAACCCCAAAAGCATTAGCAATTCATCTCTTAAATGAGATGATTGAGTTTATTCAATCTTAGAGTTCTGAGATGAATGTTCTTCAATAATTCTCAAACCCTAATAGGCTTGAACCATAGATCAAAAATCCACAAAAGATGAATTTTATAGAAAAATCCAAATTAGGGATTCATGCCCTAATTTTTCCCTGTTGCCTGAAAATATCATATTTGTTGGCCAAGATAAATTTCTTGCTGCTTAGATATGCTGTTGTTTGCCCATACTGCCCAAATTCATGCTAAAGTGAGTACTCTTATGCCCGAACCTATACAGATTCCTTCCCAAGTTAGTACCTGTCTGCCCCAACCTGTACGAAGATGCCTGAATACTCCTGCTACTGCCCGGATTCCTGACCAAGCTCTATACCTTTCTTCCCAAGCCTGTACTGAGCTGCTCAAGACTACACCAAAATTCCTAAGATCCTGTTGAAGTTTCATGGGGCTGATAGAAACCAACTGGAGGCTTCCCATGAAAGATCCAAGATGCTCGAGGCTTCCCGTGAAGATAGGAAGTCTTGCTGCTACCGTCGAGAGGGTTTTAGTGCAACCCGTGAGAGTTATGATGCTACCCATGAGGGTTATGATTAATGCCTTATCCCACGAAGAAAAAGAGAGGGCTGTTGCAAGTGCTCACTAAGGGTGAAACCCTAGCTTAGGGTTTCTTCGTAACAAGAGTGGATGCCCTAACTAGTAACCTTCATGCTAGGGTATAACCACAAGAATTTTCTTCTCTTCTAAGACCAACGAAAAATATTCCTTGGAGCAGCTGTGAGATGTTGAGAAAGTGTGTTTGAAAATGAAATGAGTTGACCTTCTTTTATATCCTTTGAATCACTTGGATGTGGACTAAAACTCAAAAGAACAAAACAATAATATTTTATTCTTTTATCTTTTTAACTTTTACCTTTTTAACTTTTACCTTTAGTGGTAAAAGGTATTTTTGTATTTTCACTTTGACTCCTTGGTGGTCCAAGGGTCCTTATGTATTTTCTAATTTCACTTTTAGCCTTCTTTAAGTGCCCTGTGGTCACAAAAAGTGGTCATAGGGGTCCTTCATCCCCACTCAAAGTACATCATAATAAATAGAGAGAATTACTAATGCTTTTATCTCTCACTCCTTGTGTCACCAAGATGGGGTACTAGGTGTCTTAACCAAGGGTAACTAAGCCTTGGAGAAAATCACAAAGCCCACAGATCAAGTGTAGGAGTGTCTCGCATGCTCAGACCCGATTTAGGACTTATAGTGATGTCCTGGTAACTGAACAGGTTGCTCTGCCATAGTATGCATAATTTGACCCAATGTCAAATACTTGGTAACTGACCAAGCGCCTCTATTCTACTAGAGAATGGTCCTTAGCCTTAGGCTGAGTCCACCAATACTAGACTAGTTCATCTTTCTGGTAACTAAACAGGTGCCTCCATTCAAAGAATGGACACTCAACTCTAGGATGAGTTCCCCTAGTGCTGGACTGGTTCCACATCTTGGTTCTTGACCAGATGTCCCCATTCAAAAGAATGGCTACTCAACTTAAGGTTGAGTTCCCCCAGTGCTGGACTGGTTCCACATTCTGGTCCTTGACCAAATGTCCCCATTCAACAGAATGGATACTCAACTCAAGGTTGTGTCCCTCCAGTGATGGACTAGTTCCACATCCTAGTCCTTGACCATATGTCCCCATTCAACATAATGGTTACTCAACTCAAGGTTGAGTTCCCCCAGTGCTAGACTAGTTCCACATCCTAGTCCTTGACCAGATGTCCCCATTTTCCTAAGAGAATGGATCTCGATGCTACTCAGGAAAAATTAAACATCACATAATAAGAAAGACTCTTGGTGGGACAAAATATTCCAAATGTATAACCTTTAATATTTAGCATTTGAAAATTTTAGCCTTTTGAGCTAGTTCTAAGACCTGCACAATTATTTAAAGAATAATGATGCTAAGAGAGATTATTTGAATATATTAGAGCCAGGTTTAAACCATAAATCAAAACAAAATAAATTGCAATAAAACCAAAAAATACACTAAGGATTAATGGTTCAAACACTAATATGGATTCGATATGGGTATGCTAGACTCGGAAAGAAATAGGAAAGGAAGAAAGTTGGTGTGATAGTTTTAGGACTAACACCAGGTATACCATCTTAATGGTCGACTAATGTAGAAATTAGTTTCGATGTTTGATCATTGTTGTGTTCATAGTTTAAACACTTCCATTTGTGTTTCAGGTATTTTGGGGAGGGAAAATATGGTGTTAGAATCATGTTTTAGGTGAGATTGTTTGTACCCTACCTCTAGTCATTCTTTTAGCATGTTCTTTTTCTAACTAGTCCCAAACTTACAGGTTAATATATTTTCTTCGCAAGTTATAGAAATAGACCGAGTGTTTAGGATTTTGCTTTTGTTGCTCATCAACAAATGAATCTCTTTCTCAATTGTCCCTTACAGGGTACTCTCGACGACATTTCTATGTTCTTATACGGTGTAGTTTTTTTAGGATAAAAGAACAAGTTTTGTTTGTAATATTTTTCTTGTGGAGCTCCAACTATCCAGTCTTATATCCCATTCAATAGGCATTAATATTTTATTTTATTTTTGGATACTGAAGAGAAGGTTTGTTGAAACACGAGAGAAGGTGGTGGATCATTCTGATCATCCTCTCAATTATACTCTCGTTCTGTCCTCCTTCCAAATACTTAGTGTCAATTGTTTTTACACAAATTTTTCTCTTGTTTATGTTAAACAATTATCTTCATTGTTATAATTCTCTTCATGATCAGGTTTTATTCTATAGTAAAATAGATATTTTATGGGTTTGTCTCAATTTCTATTAATCCTAGAAAGAAATATTACAATTCTCTACTCACTCCCTCTTTAATTTTATTTTGCTAATGCAGTCACCTTGTAATTATGTTTTTGGTAATTTTATCTTATTTTCTAAACATAGTGAATAAATGTAAAGATTCGAGGAAGATAAAAAAATATTGTAAACAATTCATCTGTTTACCCTAGCTTATGGTGTAATTTGTTTTCTAAGATAATATGATTAAATCAAATATTTAAAACCTAGATTCTGTTTCTATCGACTATCATAAACAATGCTTATATAATGGGTAGATATATCTATCCACATCATTTATTTACTAAAATGTGAATAAAAATCTAGTATTTATGTTAGTCTAAGTTCTTTGATTATCTTTGATAATGTTGTATTATCTTGTTTCTATAGATATATAATTGTTGTATTTAAATTTCAAACGGTTTCTTTACTATTCTACTGATTTTTCATATACATAATGTAACAAGAAATTTCCCTTTCTAAAAAAACTAAAACAAAAGTAAAATAAAACTAAAATAACTTTATCATTCTATAAAAGACTCAAGTATAAAGAGACTGATAACCAATAAATCATACAAACTTATATGTTTCCTAAAGTGATATATATCCAAGGAAAATTTATTTGGGTAGGTCCACGAACGACCCAAGCAAAGGAAACTTAATATTTTGTCTTTTAAATCTCAAAGGACACCCTTGAGCCAAACCATGATACCTCTAGGGCTAATCTACTCAGGTTTTATCAGTTTCCTTTTAGTTTCACCTTAACTCTGGCCTTCAAGCAATTCAACAACAAGTACTCTTATTGATGCCTCGGTTAACACTTCCCGGTGCTCAAAATATTGTGCATACAAAGTCTTAATGCTTTGTCCTTCACTTGTTCATGATAACATTTTTTACCAATCCATATATTCACGCAATTAGGTACTCACATTACATACATCATACAACACATTTAGTGCTCTTCAACATGATCATATAGAGCCTTGATTTACTGTAATCCTATTGAACTTGAATTGTTCTAGGTTTTTATTTGAACTACACTCATTTTTCATTCCTCAACTTCCTTTTTCAACTCTTTAAAACCCTACTGCCTATACACACCCTCCCATAAATCGAGTTTCCTTTTTTAAGATGACTAAGAATAAATGATTTTTTGGACTCTTCCTCCTTCAAGATATGGCTTACCTTTCCCGAAATTCTTGGAAGACATGGCTAAATCTTAGGAAGGGGTTAAATTGGTTTGACACTTGGATTTTCTAGAACCCATAGGTTGTTTTCTCCACTTGTGGTATGATGGTTTCTCTTGTAGTGATCCTTCCCCAAATCAATCTTGGACATTTTATTAAAACATATTTGAAATTATTTACAATCACACCATTATAATAATGTGTCATGGCATGTTAATTCTAATGTCAAGTAAGTGTTTAAATCAAATTTAATTAACGTCCACGGGAACAACGCATAGGGGGGCCACCCGAAGGGGCCTCGCATGTTTGCTCTGATTACAGAGCTAACCCGAAGGGGACATCAAGTGAGGCCCTTATATAGCGATGTATAACCTCCTGGGTATTTGACCCTGAGACCTTTTGCTCACAAATTACAACACTCGACCACTTGAGCTAGCCCATCGGGTTTTTAAAATCAAATTTAATTAACAACAAAGTAGCACAAATATTTATTTTAAGGATAATATCATGTACAATAAAGACTTATGTTAGCATAAGAACACTGAGTAACTAGGTCATAGTGATCTTATTAACATTTATTAGTACACACTTATACCATTTATGATTTTTGGGGATGAAGATTGCAATGTTGTGGTTAGAAAATTTATAAGTACATTAATACTCTATTAAAGAAGGTTGTGCATTCTTAAAATAAATTGGCCAACATATTATTCAAGTTGGCTATGTCTATTGGAGCATGCAACACATGGTAAGCCTTTTCCCATAAATAAATTGAGTTACATTGCAACTAATGCACACAAAATATGTTTTCCTTGGTTTGAGTTAAATAATCAAATTTACACAAGAAAAAACGTATCCTCCCCTTTCCAACATGGTAGTGAATATGTGTTTGAATCTATAGAGTTGTAATTGAATTATCTATAAGTTTTTTCCACCATGGATTGAAAATGTAGATCTTTCAGATATCTAGGGCACACTGAAAATCGATCTCAACCTGGTCACAAATCTATCTAACCCCAAGAAATATGCCGATCTCGATTCCAGATAACATAAAAGCGTATAAACATGAATCATAATAAGCAACACATACAAGAAAAAATGTATCCTCCCCTTTCCAACATGGAAGTGAATGTGTGTTTGAATCTATAGAGTTGTAATTGACTTCTCTATAAGTTTTTTCCACCATGGCTTGAAAATGCAGAACTTTCAGATATCTAGGGCACACTAAAAATTGATCTCAACCTCATCACAAATCTATCTAAACCTAAGAAATATATTGATAGTTATCTCAATCCAAGATAACATAAAATCATATAAACATGAATCATAATAACCAACAAATGACATCTCTATAACTTTTAACAATATAAATCACACATAAAATGACACAATGTTTTTGGTCAAATGACCCTGGAAAACCTTTGCTGGAAAACCAATGAGAGATGGAAACAACTTTTATAATATTTATCAAGTACAATGGGTGCAATAGAGATAATCCAATATTAGACTTATATTTTAGCACACAGGCTCTAAGTCTAATATGATGGAAGCTGGGATATGCACCCATCTGGTTGACTGCACCCCACTCTAAATGAATGTGTCCCTCAACTAACCATGCCCCTCAACTCTAACTGTATCTGAATTTGAATTGCTTACTGATCAAGACCTATCGCCCTTCTACCTCAGGATCACGATCTCAGTGATGCCCTCTCTCATCTCTGGAATAATCCTATCTCAGGATTCACCCCTCTCTAGTGAACTAAGCCACCACTACTATGGAATGTTCCCCCACTATTTGGCGAATCAATTATGTTCTATGAGTTGGATCAATCTAACTTATAAGCAACCTTTGCCTCATATATGACCTCCCTCTGCCTCATATGAAGAATACTTGATCTCTCTCAGATATGGATCCTTCCTCCCTACAATATTGTGGCCTATCCTCTCAATAATGTGCACTCTTACATGCATTGATTCCCCCCATCTCTTTCTAATCACTTGAATCACACAAAAAAATAATCGCTTTTACCTCTTGAAATCCTTTTTATAATCCATTGGTGAGATTAGGGCTCAAAAAACCTAATTCGACTCTCATGCATAAATTACACTAGTGCATTAAAAATAGTCTAAAATTCATGCATGCACATGCATTGTGCAAATCTCATGAAAATGCATCATGCAACCTCCACTCACATGCATACCTATTTTCTCATGCACATGCACATGCATCATGCACCTCACCTAACTGCAACATAAATTTGTGCATCACTACACTCCTCACATCCATCTAGAACAAGTCATTAAACCTTTGCATGTCTCCAATCACTGAATCCACGACTACTGGAAGAGTGTATCCCACACTCCACACTCCTGCCTATGTTGATAATGTACCTCCGTGATAGGCATAACCACACTAAGTACATCCCGAGATACACATATCTCTAACACTCGCTCTTATCAAGGGTGTTAACACCAAAAATTGTTCACCTAGCTCTCTATGGTATAAACCACAATTACATGTCATATTCCCACCATTATTCCCTTCATTTTGACCGTCACAATTAAATTCCACAAAAATGGTCTAAAACATTATTATTCCTTCCCCCATAGATACAGGGAAGTTGAGCATTTGTTGTTACATAACCCCACTCTCTCCAAAAAGGATAAATAAACCTAAAATGAGAATGGGTAAAAAACCATGGACAAATACCATGCACACTAAAATACCATGGGTAAAAAATCCTTGGATCTCCCCATAAATACCATTGTGAAGGTATCCCCACAAACATTACATGACATTATATTACTTTTCACCTTTCACCTTTGCTCCCATATTTTTTCCATATCATTTCCCATTGTGTATGTTGAGCTTGCTCCATACCCTCTTGGATCCATTCCCCCTTGTGACAACCATTAGTGGAGACGACTGGAGAACTATACCATGGATCCGGTGGATCATTTCCTCAAATGACTGCAGTGGCCCACATTACTGAAAGGTATTTTTGTTCTTGTTTTTCATTAGTTAGATAAAATATATAAAATAAAAAATATTGTTTTTATTGTTACTGCTTATTGTTTACTATTGCTAAGTCGAGGTTGAGAAAACCCTCACACCATGAACTCTACCTTATGATTTGACTGATATTGGGTAGGTGCTTTTGCACGTAGTAGGGGGGGAATCCCCACTTGTGTACATTTGATTTTATGGAAGAATTAGTTGTTTTGCATGATATTTACTGTCATTTACTATTATTTTTCTGCATTTGTGTCTCGACCGTGAGATCGTTGGGGTTTAGACATTACACACCACTTGTGCACACATCTCACGCCCTAAAATAAAATGCTTGCTTCATGAACCCAAGCTAGCCTAAAAATTTAACTTAACTCAACCAACATTGTAACCTCATTTGAGTACCAAAACAATATTGTAATTAAGTTAGGACATTGGGGATAGGCATCCTAATAACACCCCTTTGTCACTTACATCATAGACATAAATGTTGTCCATTAGGGTACTAAAATCCTATAGTATTTGTTGACACGGTCACGACCAGTCTGTCGGAGGCCCCTCCCTCTCTGCGGGAGTAAACCACAATGAAGGGGTTTTGGAAGTCAGGGTGGAATACCACACTCCATTCTGTACTGAAGGCTAACCCTTCATAGTCCTACTCATGCATGCTGGGACCATACCAGGTGTCGAGGGCCAAAGGGATGAAATGTCAGGAAACCACTTCAGACGTGTCATGAATGAGGTAGCCTAGTTTCCATTCTATCTAGGTCTCTTGTACTCGAGGTCCCTCTCGATAGTGGAATTCTCTTAGCTTATTGTTCTTCCATTTCGTATTGTTTGATTGGGATTTCATCACCCATTAGGGATACAATTTGTGAGGGGATTCCATCTTGTAGCTAGGAGTTTGCTTGCACTCATACCCCATAGGTTAGAGCATCGTTTTCTTTCTAGGTAGTGTTGCTTGTTGGATTTCTGGTCACTTTGTTATAGACTCGCCTGTTGTAACACGTTGTTGCAGTTCGGTTTTAGAGCTTGATTTTTTGCTCATGAGCCACCATTTTTCTGCTCTCCTTCTGCACACTTGGTTGTAGTTGGATTTTTGATTCTGCGTTTGACACTCTTGCGCCTCCATTCATTACACAACACACCATTAAGTCATCATTTCTCCACCACGCTACTCTCATAGGCTTAGGGGACATACCCCTCATTCCAATTCCTTGAACCATCACCGTCGCATCCATATTCGACGTAGTTCACCACCTTCAGAGCCATACACTGCATATGAGTCTGATTTAGATTCATATCAATCCGAACCTACCTTTTTCACTACCCCATCTAGCCTCATGGCTTGTGCACCTCCTAACCCATTTCAACGGGGATGATAGATAGTGGGCTTGTTTCCATTCCACCCTTCATTCCGGGTATCCCTTCTGCTGGACCTACAGGTCCTGTTCCTATTGGGCCCCTCGCTACCACACACTATAGCTTATTCACTACCCACTATTGGTGGCCCCACAACAACCACAGTGGTTCCTACCATACCACCATTCATGCATGGGGGTATTGGATCTTCTACTATTATTCCAGATATTCCTACCATCCCAATGACTACTACTATTTTGGAAGTCAACCTTATCCACCCCCATTTACACACAAGAACTACATTCCCGTTGATGTCAGCACCATTGCTAGTCCTTCCCAACCTAGTCCCAGTTCTAGTCTACCATTCATGGCTAGTCTCAACCTACCTGATTTGGCACAGATGAAAAATGACCCCATCCATCATAACCCATTATGGCCTCCCATGCCTACTAAACTCCCCTCAGACATCCCTAAGTTTGAGGGAAAGGTGGGAGAAGATCCCCAAAACCACATTATTTCGCTCCACTTATGGTTTTCATCTGATAACATAGTGGATGATTATGTTCGATTGTGGCTTTTCCAGCACACACTCACAAGTGTTGCGACCAAATGGTATAGCAAACTGCCTCATGCCACCTATCCCGACTTTTCCTTGTTATCCTTGATGTTTCTCCGGTACTTCCAATTACCCGTCCGTTACGACGAGGGTGTGGATATCCTATTATCTTGTCATCAGAACACTACTACCCATATCACTGATCATATCCATGAGTGGCATCATCGTCGTAGCTTGTGTAAGATCCAATTAGATGATAGGATTTTCTTATATTGGTTTCTCAAAACCTTACTCCCCCCCATTTCCAAGGATGTTGCATCTGAGTGCTCACTGACTGAGGAGGAATCCATCCTCAAGGAACAACAGTTTGAGCTCATCATGCCCAATCAGGACATTTTTATACCATTAACTTGATGCTCTTCGGGCTAGCTCTTCACGTCGAGATACGCCAGGGGAATTCCATGCTATTGATGGAGTCATTAGCCCTATTACCCAACATCCCTACCTATACACGACCTCTCCTTCGACACCACCTCATTTTGGTAACACCCCTAGTGTCTCCCAATCGGGATTCTCCCCAGACTTTTCTTGCATAATGGCTCAGTCCGAAGCCACATCTTCATATGCGTCTCCTGCACCAGTTCCTCACATTCACAAACTGAATTTCTTGACAACTGCGTGTAATGGTCAGACTGTAGGCTTTTCAGCCCCTCCAGCTACTCTTGCCTATCACCCACCACCTGTGCAACCTACACCTACTCTGACCCCTACTCCTTATGTTCCCCAAGGACAGGTCTATGCTCAGCAGAACCCTCCCAATCAACCTACCCCCAATAACCAATAAGGACAAGGAAGAAGACAAAGAGGCAGGAATCAGGGGAACAACCAACCTTAAGGAGGTGGCTAACAACCAAACTCTCCAAACAATAACGAAGCTAATCCCCCTACACAGAATCCCTAGCATCCACCTAGACCTGGGAAGAACCATCACTTGTGGACTAACCATATGTGCACCATTTGCAACACTTATAGCCATTATACACATCATTGTCCCCATATGAATTGACTTCGTCATTTACTTTAAACTGATAATCAACATGACCCCAACGCAACTACTTCGGCTCAGCCAAACCCAACACCACTGGTTCCTCTGCTCATGGTGTACAATTATCGCTACCAAATCAAGGGATGGTTGCAACACAACCCTTGGTGTCACAAAATACCGCAATCATTTTTGCGGGTCCACCCATTGATCATAGTGTCCATCACCTTATGACATTGTCATCTAACGTCAATTTACAGACTCGACGCAATCAATATGGCACCACCACAAAAAGCGCTAATCCCTCCATGACATCTACCTCCACCACTCTCGATATGTCTTACATCTATCAAGAGCCCCCGCAGATGGGACTGCCAAAGTCTCACGGTTCCCTTTGCTTCGTGTCACGAACAATCCCACTGCCAGAGCCATTTTCAAATACAATATTGTCAACGACTTGGCCCAGTCTCCCTCGACCATGTATATTATGGAAGTCCTCAAAAATTTTCCTTTACAACACAAAGCTTTTCTATTCACGTTAGGTGTCGTTGATCCCTCTGATTCATAGTTGATCACTTTTGAATTGGATCAAGGAGAACCTCGAATGCCATCATCCATCGCCTTTTAGGTTCTGGTCACTATTCAAAATTTGGTCATTCATCGATGCATCATCAATGAGGGAGAGTCCACCTGTGTTATGCCAAACTTTGTTTGGAAGAAACTTGGATCCCCGACCCTTCAACATTCCACCACCATGCTTTCGTGCTTACAATGGTCATGCTGCTCAACCATAAGGTGTTCTCACGAATGTTCTCGTTGAGTTAGATGGAAAAATCGTGTTGATTGAAAATAAGGTTGTCAATGCCCAACTCGATTACAACATCCTCCTTGGATGTAGTTATATGTATGCAATGAGAGTCATTGCTTCTACCGTCTTTTGACTCTTGATGTCCTCCCATGATGGGAAGATCATGACCATCGACCAATTGACACATTATGATCCTAAAGGACCAGCCACTCTAGAGTATGTCCTCCATACGATCGACACTACCATTGACAATGTTTCTATACCTTCCCAGTCAGTCGTTGGCCCGGGATTATTTTCTAACGCTCCTTTGATGGACAAATTTTTGTCCTTACCACCCCCTCCTACCCTGACTGACATATCATATTTGTGCACTATCACATTCGGTAACTTTCTGACCTCCTCACAACCTCAGTCGCAACCCCACCAAAAACCTCAGAGAATTATTGGTGTTCATTCCCCGTACATACGATCCCCTTACGTTTCCCACCTTTTGGCATTGTGAATAATCCAGTCATGGCTACTCTCAACCTTCTGTGTTTCACTTTGGGAATTCCTGTGTGGTACATTGATCCCCCCACTCTTCCCTCAACCCCACAGATCGTACCGAATCTTGTCCAACATATTGAGATGGTGTCACACCACCCTCATAGTACACAAACGACTGCTTCTGCCCTCCCTCATCCCACAAAGTCTAGGGGAAAGGCATCCAAAACCTCGGTAGAACCACGTCCTCCTCCTACATGCACTTTATGTGATGTCCAAGGCCATGCGACACAAAAATTGACTCGATTTTACTACCCTTCGCGCCCACATACACATTGTAGTCGGGACAGATGACACTCCAGTTGTCCACGTACCAACCATACCCGCGGTTAAAAACAAATCCCTATGAACCAACCACCCGTGTGCAGTTTGTGACCTATATGGTCATTATTCACACCATTTCCCAAACTTTCTCAAGTACTAGTCGCCCCTCATTGACCTTCACAAACACTCCCATGAATCCAAAATCACGGTCCTTGAGGACATCCACCCCTTTACCTCTTCCTCGAACACCAATAACACCATTTACACAATCTCTACTTCCAGTAGCCTGTTTCTCTCTTCAACCGTGGAAGATCCCCCTGATATATCCCGACAACACTTTCATGACGATGGAGAGATTCTTAAAAGAACCACTGGTTTTACCCCATTTCACTTAGTCCATAGTGTGGAGTCGGTTCTTTCCATTGAATGTCATATTTTGTCACTCCACCTTGTCGTCGAACTTATACCTAATACCTCACCACCTACTTATTCTTGAACAAACTAATGAGGACTGTCATGTTTCTCTCCAAATGATTGAAGTGGCTAAGTCTCAGTCGAAGTCCCATTATGACTCTCACGCCCCCCCCCACACCTTTAGCGAGGGGGACCTAGTCATTGTTTATGAACATGCCCATGATAAGACTGGAAAACAGAAGTTCGAATCCATGTGGTATGGCCCTTATGTCATCCGTAAATTTATTAACAAGGGGGCATACCTCTTTGCTAACTCCAACGGTCGCCTCTTGAAGAATCCCCGCAATGGGCTCTACCTCAAGAGATTTTATGCCTAAGTCGACCACCTTGCACACCCTTGTATCATAGTTTTTCTTTCTTGTTTTACATCATTTTTACCACGAGTCTCACAATTGGTTTCCTTGGTTGTTCTAGATAAATCCTACCTTACCTTGCTATGTTGGTTTCGCTGATGGAGCAAGTAGATGGTCTCCTAATCTCGCCTCGGCTGCGTGGGTCATTTATTCTCTGTCACATGAGTTGTTTAATTTCGATGGAATGTGTGTTGGTATTGCTACCAACAACCAGGCTAAGTAGGACAGTGTCATTGGTGTCCTTATCACCACCCTTCACTTGGGTATTCGTCGCCTTGATACTTCCTAGACTCCCAGCTGCTTGTCTACCAGTTGAGTAACTGCTACCGGGTACGTGATTCCTACCTCTTTAGAAAGTTCTTGCGCACTAGACACTTGGTTAGACATTTCATATCCATTTCATGCATGCATGTTCCCAGAAGTCTTAATAGTGTAGTAGACCAAATGGCTAATGACGTTCTAGAGTGGCACATCAATCACCACATATAGGAAATAAACTGCATCATGCATTATAATATAGTCATGCATACATATGTCATATGCAACATATAGGCATAATTATAATCATAAAAAGAGACTCATAAAAATCCATGAAAAATACAAAAAGGTGCATTCACGTGCATATATATCATAAATATCGTGTCCAATACAAAAAGAGAAGCACCAAAGGTTTTCTTGGCATTGTTGAAAAGTTACGTAGGAAGTGTTTGTCCACCTAGAGTTGCCTTGGGGTGAACAATGACACTTAAATGTGACTCCTAGTCATTTGTTCATTTAATGAAGTGAGATGGACTTTATATATTTAAAGTGGCTTTATTAAAAGTTAAGTGGGTATTTTCCTAAGTTCACATTTAAAACGTTAAGTGAGTGATCAAAAAGAAAAAGGGGTTGCTCAACTTTATTAAATGAAATAAGTGCACTAAATGTCATTTAATTTTTTTTTTAATGGAGCATTTAATGTCAACCTTTGATCTAATCTAATCTTGACCGTTAGATTAACAAGGAAGTTACCAAGATAAAAAAGGCTAGGGCAAGGAAAAAGTTCATTCATTTGTGTTCATCTTCAGAAGAGATTTTTGGAGAGAGGAAGAGAATGAAGGTTTGAAGAGTTTTTCAAAACCAAAGAGAGAAAATATTTTTCAGCACACACTTCGAGGAGCAACCTGGGAACAAAAACCGAGGAGAGATTCCAGAAGAGAAGGGCATGATTTCCAAGGAAGCATTGATTTCGAGAACCACATAGACAGTACAGACATGGCACATTTTTCGAGGCATTGGTACACAAATGGAGGGCACAGATTTTGAGACATTCTACACAGTTTTTTAGAACCGTACAACACATGGATTTGCATAGATTTCGATGTACGGATGTCAGACTGTACTGTACGGTTATGCACAGATTTAGAGGTAGTTTGTGAATGCACAGAAACCGAGAAAGTACATAATTTAATTATATCCGTACAACACAGTTTCTAAGGTGAAAGTGGCACAGAAATCAAGAAAAATCAGCAATAAGAAGGTTAAGAAATAGAGGCAGAATTCTGATAAGTATTGTTGAATGTATTTTTGATTTTTACTTGAAGAAAAATAAAATCTCTCTCACTCAGAAAACAGGTTTTCCCTTAGGGGTTTTATCATGGGACATTGGTAAAAAATAAGTATCTAAATTTTCATGTGTATAAATGCCTGAAATTTTCAGTTTGAAAAGAAAATTTCTAAACATTTTAAAATTTTGAGAAAAAGTTTCATATGTGTTTCAATCTAGATAATTTGTGAAAAATTATGCATTGAAAGGGTTGGGCATTAAACAATGTAGAGAAGCCTAAAGGATCGAAATTGGGTTGGGAAAAACTTCAAAAACTTTCATGGTATCAAAGCTTTGCAAAGATTAAGAATTTTAAACATTCAGAAACTGAGGTTTGAAGAAAAGAAGCCTTGAATAGCTTGCTTGTGAGTATAGGTTGCAGCCATGGTTTTCGGTCTTCGAGTGGAAGATAGATTAGATGGGGCTGCAAATTTTATCCCTTGGAAGGCTAGAATTAGCTTGATTCTTGAAGAGAATGAACTATGGGATATAGTTCACGGGATAGCAGCAAATCCTGTGGTAGTACCTATTGATGTAGCAGATAAGGAAGCCTTAATGAAGAAGGATTTGAGGGAAAGAAGAGTCATTCTTGATGCAGTGAAGTATCATGTGATCCCTCACATTTCATCCAAAGACCATGCATTTGAGATGTGGATAGATTTGACAAATCTTTATCAAAGTTCCAATGAAAACAGGAAGATGGTATTAAAAGAAAAGTTGAAGAGTGTGTACATGGGAAAAGGTGAAAGTATGACATCATATCTTACCAAGATCACACAGGTAAGAGATGAGCTAGCATCTATAGGAGAGGTGGTGGGAATTCCTGAGATGGTGCATATAACACTAAATGGTGTGTCACAGCAATGGACCATATTTGTTTAGACTATTATTGGGAGGGAGAACATACCCACATGGGATCGATTGTGGGTTGATCTCACACAGGAGGAGATATGGAGAGGTTTCTTACAGGTCAGTTCATCACATCAGAGAGATGATGGGGAGAATGTTGCTATAGTAGCAAAGGGCAAGAAGAAGAAGAATTTCAAGAAGGGTTCCAATGAGGGAGCCAAACATCATGAGGGAGAGAAGAAGGACATGAGCAAAGTGAAATGCTTCGCATATCAGAAGATGGGACACTATGCTGGACAATGTCCCAACAAGAAGAAGAAGAAGAAACATACTGCAGCTACAATGGAGATCGACGAGTTTACAGTGATATTTGAGGGAGACTTTTCTCTCTTTGTAGGTGTTGGTGTTGAGAGAGAATATTCTATCACCAGTAGGGATTTTGAGGACCGCATGGAGCATTCCATGATTGTTGGGCATTTCTTGAGTGCCACCACTACTTCCTCCACTTGGTACATTGATAGTGGAGCTTCCAGTCATATGACAGGTGATCGAGACATGTTCACAGAGATGTCTGAGTCAAACTTGGAGATGGAGATTGTATTGGGGGATGACATAGTGGTGAGTGCAGTTGGGCTAGGGACTGTTCGTTTTGATAGGAGTCTGCAGCAGCCTATGTATTTGAGGGATGTGTTGTATGTCCCTAGTCTCAAGAAGAACCTTGTTTCAATTTCCATGATTGAGGATAGAGGATTCAGTGTATATGTCCTTGATGGAAAATTTCACATCTTTCCCAAGGCAGCAGGTCCATCTGATTCATGGGTGATTGGAATCAGATGCAGGAAACTGTACAAGTTTATCTTCGAGCCACATCACACAATATCACACACTCAGAGAAACAGTGAGTTGTGTGAGCTTTGGCACAGGAGGATGGACCATATTCACCATCCAGCTTTGAGGATGCTGAGAGAGATGACTACATGTATGCCAGATTTCAACTCAGAGTCAAGTGGTGTATGTAGAGGGTGTGCTTTGGGAAAGTACACCAAGACTGCTTTTCCAAGCAGTGATTCCAAATCAGAGGGAGTGCTTCAGTTGATTCATTCAAATTTGTGTGGTCCCATGTCATCTACCTCTTTGAAAGGATATGAGTATTACATCACTTTCATTGACGATTTTTCCAAGAAGACCTGGATCTATTTCCTTAGAAGCAAGATATAAGAGGAAGTCTTGCTTTGGTTCCAAGAGTTCAAAGCTCTTGTGGATAACCAAATAGGAAAGAAGATCAAGGTACTTCGGTCAGACAATGGGGGTGAGTAAACTTCTCATGCTTTTAATGAGTATTGTCGACGGGAGGGGATAAAGAGGAAATTGATTGTTCCTTACACTCCATGACAGAATGGAGTGGATGCAAGGAAGAACCGTTCAATAGTGGGTGTAGCTAGAGCCATGCTGCATGATCAGAGTCTTCCTTTATTTCTATGGGCAGAGGCCTGTGGTACTGTTGTTAATGTTCTCAACGGGATTCTACACCATGCATTGGAGAGTAAAACTCCTGAGGAGACATTCACAGGGAAAGTGCCCGAGACAAATTTCTTTCAGATTTTTGGATGCCTTACATACTCTCATGTGCCTTCTGAGAAGAGGACAAAGTTGGAGGCTATAGGTGAGCGTAGTATTTTTGTTGGTTACGATGAGACATCGAAGGATTTTCAGATATACCTTCTTGCACAGAGGAAAGTTGTGGTGAGAAGGGAGGCGAAGTTCAAGGAGGAGAAATCCTTCAAGAGGTCTCTTGATTATGAGATGGAGGATCAGTATAAGGGTACTAAACATGTGACTGCATAGAGTTCAGCGAGTCAGAGTTCAGGGTCACCGGTTTCAGGTGTGACTGGGTCACAGGTTACAGGGTCTTCAATTACAAGGGCTCAATCCACAAGTACATCTGGTATAGGGACATGTTCATGGATCACAGGTTCACAGATGACACCTTCAGGTGATTCGGGTTCAAGTGGTACAGGTACAGGTTCACCAGGATAGGTTCTCAGGTTGTTGGCACTTCTTCAGGGAGACAGGTGACTGATGAGGGGGTTGAGGAGAGTCTGAGACATAATGCTTCCTCCAGGAAGAGAAATCCAAGTTGGCTTGAGGATTTGATGAAGGAAGCAAAGGAGTCAGTTGGACCTCCCAAGAGGGAGGTCAAAGAGAGCATGGCACCTGAGAGATTTTATATCTATATGGCATAGGTGACTAGCTTGTGTGATATTGTTCCCGATACTTATGAGGAGGCTTCTGCACACTAGGTATTGAGAGATGCCATGATGGAGGAGTACAAATCCATCACGAATAATGGGGTATGGGAAGTGGTTCCGAGACCAAAGGGGAAGTTAGTTGTGACTTCCAAATGGCTTTACAAGATAAAGCATGATGTGGATGGCAGTATTGAGAAGTTCAAAGCTCGTTTTGTTGCACATGGTTTCTCACAGGTCGAGGGAGTTGACTATGATGAGACATTTGCACCAGTGGCCAAATTTTCTTCGATCAGGGTAGTGATCTCCGTCGTTGCAGAGATGGGTTGGAAGATCCATCATACGGATGTGAAAACCGCTTTCCTAAACAGTTTTCTACAAGAGAAGGTATATTTGGAGCAGCCACAGGGATTTGAGGTATGTGACAAAGACACACATGTTTGCAGGCTAAAAAAGGAACTGTATGGACTAAAGAAATCCCCTCAGACTTTGTATTCCAAGATCGACACCTACTTGATTTCGATTGGGTTTCATACAAGGAAGTGGATCCCAACCTATATTGCATTGTGGTTGGTGGTGTTCCACTTATTCTTCTGTTATGTGTTGATGACTTGTTCATTACTGGGGGAGAGCACCTGATTGATGTGTGCAAGAAGGATCTTGCTTCAAAGTTTGAGATGACAAACCTTGGACTGATGCATTATTATTTGGGGATGGAGGTTTGGCAGGAGGATGGACATGTTTTCCTAGGGCAAGGAAAATGTGCTGCAAATATTCTAAAGAGATTTCAGATGACATATTGCAGACTTATGTCAACACCCATGATCACCAACTAGGTGAAGCTTCATGCTTCAGAGGGAGAGTTGGTGGACCCTACTTTATATCGTCAGTTGATTGGTTCGTTGATGTATTTGGTCAACACCAGGCCAGATATGAGTTTTACAGTGAACACTCTCAGTCAGTTCATGGTGGAGCCCAGGAGAGTGCATGGACTGCAGCAAAACACATCTTGAGGTATCTTGAAGGCACAAATGACTGTAGATTGGATTTAGGAGATATCATGGAGTGGGGTTGGTTGGCTATACACATTCAGATTGGGCAGGTAGTGTTTCGCACCGGAAGAGCACTTTTGGTTGTTTCTTCAGCTTGGGTTCGGCAACTGTGTCGTGGTTAAACAGGAAGAAAAAGTTCATGGCATTGAGTTTTGCTGAGGCTGATTATATGGCAACCAGTCAGGCCAGTTGTGAGGCCATGTGGCTTCACAAGTTGATGGTGGATTTGTTTGATATGGACTTGAGTCCCACAGCTATACAACGTGATAATCAGAGTTGCATCAAGCTCTCTGAGAATCTGGTATTTCATGACAGATCGAAGCACATTGAGATTAGATATCACTTGATCATGGATTATGTTTAGAGAGGGGCTGTTCATTTGCAGGATGTTCCAACAAATGAGCAAGTGGCTGACATTCTCATGAAGGATTTGGGTAGAGGGAAGCATGTCCACTTCAGAGACAAGTTGGGAGTGGTGAAAAACACTTTCCTTGGTAAGAGGGAGTGTTGAAAAGTTACCTAGGATGTTTTTGTCCACCTGGAGTTGCCTTGGGGTGCACTAGGACACTTAAATGTGACTCCTAGTCATTTTGTGCATTTGATGAAGTGAGATGCACTTTGTACTTTTAAAGTGACTTTACTAAAATTTAAGTGGGTATTTTCCTAAGTTCACATTTACAAAGTTAAGTGAGTGATTAAAAAGAAAAAGGGGTTGCTTAACTTTATTAAATGACATAAGTGCACTAAATGTCATTTTTTTTTTTTTTTTAATGGAGCATTTAATGTCAACCTTTGATCTAATCTAATCTTGATCGTTAGATTGGCATGGAAGTTACCAAGATTAAAAAGGCTAGGGCAAGGCAAAAGTTCATTCATTTGTGTTCATTTTTAGAAGAGATTTTTGGAGAGAGGAAGAGAGTGAGGGTTTGAAGAGTTTTTCAAAACTAGAGAGAGAGAAAATAATTTTCAGCACACACTTCGAGGAGCAAACTGGACACAAAAACTAAGGAGATATTCCAGCATAGAAGGGCATGATTTCCAAGGCAACACTGATTTCGAGAACCGTACAGACAATATGGACATGGCACATTTTTCGAGGCATGGTACAGAAATTGAGGGCACATATTTCGAGACATTCTGCACAGCTTTTTAGGATCGTACAACATATGTATTTGCACATATTTAGAGGTATGGTTGTTAGATATTACTGTACGATTATGCACATATTTCAAGGCATATTGTGAATGCACAGAAATAGAGAAAGTACAGAATTTAATTACGTCTGTATAGCACAGTTTTCAAGGTGAAAGTGGCACGAAAATTGAGAAAAAACAACAATATGAAGGTTCAAAAATAGGGGCAGAATTCTCATAAGTATTTTTGAATGTATTTCTAATTTTTACTTGAAGAAAAATAAAATCTCTCTCACTCAGAAAACAGGTTTTCCCTTAGGGGTTTTATCCTGGGCCATTGGTAAAAAATAAGTGTCTAAATTTTCATGTGTATAAATGTCTGAAATTTTCTAAGTTTTGAATTTTTAGTTTGAAAAGAAAATTTCTGAATTTGTTTAAAATTTTGAGAAAAAATTTCACATGTGTTTCAGTCTAGATAATTTGTGAAAAATTATGCATCGAAAGGGTTGGGAATTAAACAATGTAGAGAAGCCTAAAGGCTTGAAACGGGGTTGGGAAAACTTTCAAAAGCTTTCATTCATATACATCATACAAAAATCCCCATGCTTAAATGCATGGGGGGGAAACATCACAAGTTGCTAGTTGGAGTCATCCTCCTCGGACTCGGTGTCCTCCTCAGTGTCCTCCTCATTAGAGCTCTCCTCCTCCATTGACACATCACCATGTGTCATCGCTTTGACATATTCAGCAGAAACCACAATCCTCCTCATGAGACAGATCCACTACGGAGGAGCTCTGTAACACGTGGTGATCATATCGTCGTCAAAGTACTACCACCCATCGTCGGTGACCCGCTCCAGTATTCTCTCCACGTCCAATCGCAGTGAGTCCAACGTTGCACTCTGCCGCCTCCTCTACCCATGAGAGGGTGTATCTAACCCCTCCACTCGACCCCTACATCGTTGGTAACCCGCTGGAGGGTGTAATCCCATGTCTGTACATGCACACAGTATGTCATTAGTACATGTCACACACATGTATCTAGCTACCACTATTCTAGTAAACTATATATGAATGCAACCACAAAGCGTCATGTATACGTACCGTCAGGTTCCCAAACCTGTCCTGGAGGTGGAGGCATCTTAGGATCTCCCTGGTAGTCCATCCCTGCGTATGGATAGTCCTTTATGAGGATAGGAAGCTGACGCCACTATGCAAAATGATCCCATGTGAATAAACACCCCATAAGGCCTCCTCCCTCCTTCATCATCATCTCGCAGCAGCGCCTTATGCGAGGCTTGCAAGTTCCCCCCTCACGCACCACCAGATGCGACCACAGTTTAGGTAGTCGCTTAAAGAAGAATGAGCACAAAAAGGAGGGGAAACAAAAATCCCCACCCGCCAAGTTGGCTTGGTTCATCCCACGCCGAACCATCTTCAAGTACATCTGAGCCCACCCATAGTAGGTTCCCCTCAACCACCCTCAACACACTCTCGACCATCATAAGTTGGTTGCCTGAGATCTTGTGCGGACCTTTCGATCCTAGTTTCTGTAGCACCATCGTTGCGACTTCCCAAGTCTCTAGACTCTCGATATCGCACACCAATATGTACGACGTATGCACATACATCGAGGCATAGAAATGCCTTATTCATAGGTCATCCATCAGCACCCCCCTTGGGAGCTTCGATGAGGTATTGTCGATCACGCCCAGCAGTGGGAGGCCAGTCAAAAAGTACACATCCCAGAGGGTAATCTCCAATCGCTCACCCTAGATGATGAAGCACTCTGAGTCTTGATCCCAGTAACTCGCCAGTTTGTTCAGCAACAGTTTTATTGAACACAATAAGGGGATTTAGAAGAACTTCAACAACCCACATCGAACAAGCGTATCCTACACCACTCCATCATCCTCTACCTCCTCCCTGAGGTCCCCGATGTCCCGCTCTCGCCAGTCGACTCGAGGCATCCTGCACATCCAAAATTTCCTTGTCAGACCCAGTTACACAAAAAAATCCATTATGTGCCAGGTCGCACTTGTCGGGCTTTTTTGTGCGACCCAAGTCATGCAAAAAATATTGACAGGTGCACTCGGTTGCACCTATCTCCTGCGAAGGTGCGACCTAGGTCGCGCCTGTCTCCCCAACAAATGCGATTGGGTCGCACCTGTCTGCCCGATAGGTGCGACCTGGGTCGCATATTTTCCCTCGAAAAGTGCAACCCGATCCCAAGAACCCTTTGAGCTCGACCATGGCCCCAAGAATGAGAAAAATCAACAAATAAACCACTGAAATTAACGGGCTTGGTAAGATCTCTTACCTGCAACTCACAGATCAAAAAATCATCAGTCCAATTGGAAGAAATCAACAGTTGTATTTTTGGGCCCTCCACTCCAACTCAACACTTCACAGGGAAAATGACATGTGTCATGTGGTCTCTCCTTGTTTATAGGCCTCCTTTTGGTCAATGTTTTCTTTCATGCACCAAAGAGTCATTCAACGTCTGTTTTTCACACTGTTCACACCACTGGGTTCGGTTTTTCGTCCTCTGTCTAGTTATGAGACCCCTGTCTTGTTCTCTCCATATGATTTTTTGTGCCATTTCTCAGAGTCACTTTGATTTGTGTGCCACTACACAAATCACACCTTGTATGTACTGGCATGTTCACGAGCCACCTGTTCCATCCATACTGCAAACTTGGCCTTATTTTACCACCATCCATCATCTCGCTAGGAGGCCCCACTAGTGTTCTACTATTATTCATACTAGCCATGTTCACAACATAATCCCTTTTGATACATCGAACACTTCCTTCTTGTATGACTGACCATTACAGAGTTTATGTTAAGCTATTTTATGACTCCTTAAATAATGACAATATTGACGAGCACGCTTGCTTCTTTTCACGCTCGTTAAAGTATTTGAAAGGGCGTCTATGTGGCCTTGTTAATCTCCTTTTTCGAATTATGTAGACTATTTAAAGAAAAGGACCACCCTAGCACCTTCCAGCTAGGGACGTTTCCCTTTGTATCCTTTTATGCTTTGTCAGAAATTGGAACCGTAACTTACGAAAAAACTCATTTATGGGTTGTATTTAAGCTCTTTTCCAGCCCTATCATAAAGAAAATATCACTGAGCAAACTTGGTTTTGTTCATGCTCTTCAAAGTATTTGAATTGTCGTCCAATCAGTATAGGTTTAACATTTTTCGGCATGGTTGGACTACACATGGAAAAGAAGTCTCTGCGCCCCTTTTGGCTGGGAGAACTCTCCTTTGTACACTTTTATCCTTTTTCAGACTTAGGATACTATTGTACGAAAAAGAGACCCATTGGATTCTTCTTCCTGTTTTCAGACTCTCTAAACGTGAAAACATCATCGAGCATTTACCATCTCGGTCTCAACAAAAATCCATGGGATACTATCGTATAGAGCATACTTCTATCCCTTCTTCGTGCTCCTTAAACTATAAAGAAGGCCCAAACGGTGCCTCTAGGAACCCACACATATTACATATAGTCTCCCATTATGGCAACATTCCCCCTATTCGGTCGCCTTTCTTCAGAGTAATATACGACGAGTCTCCCTTGGATCCCATGGATATCACTTGTCTAGTTACTTCCCTAAGTATCTCTCATTGTAGTCATCTTCTCGGTTTCATAGCTATGATCCCCTCCCCATGAGTCATCATTTGCTGCTAGGTCATCCATGCCATTATACTCTGAACAAAGGAAGTTTGAGTCCCCTGTACTCCCCTGTACTCCCCTGTCCCTATTCCTCATTCAATGTCTCAGTCCCCTTATTGTTCCATATCTATGGTTGTCCCCCTCGCGTTTCTACTAAGGAAACCTCATTTCCTTTATAGTTGCAGGTCTCTCTTTGTTCACATCAACACATCTATTCCAAAGGATAGACCCAAAGGTCTCTGTATCCTAGTTTCATCCACCTCATTGAGTTCCTTGGACCACTTGCAAGGAGTCCTTAGTGCCTTTTGGGTTGGTTGTGTCTCACGTGCTCGACTTCAACTCCATCATCGCATCGTTGATATTAGTATAGGGTATCGGTTCATTCATTATTTGGTCGAAGACCCTGGTTGTCACTTGACTCTAGCACATTTATGAGTCTATTTTGGGGACCCATACAATTTCATGTCCCTTGTGATTTTTGGGTGACATTGGCGATAAAATTCAAAATCCCCTCAGTGTCATTCTTCCGTGTGTCTGCAATACTTGATGTTGTTGATTGTACCTAAGAGATTCTGACTCTCAGTCATTGAGTCCATTCAGTTGTGTACACCTTGAGATTTAGCAGACCATCAATTGTTATGATATTGCATTCTATGAGAATTCCATTGTTCCTATGTATCAGTTCTTCAGATCAGTATTTGTATTCAACCTCCCATTGAGGCCACCATTATGTACCACTAGTTGTATATATGTATTGATCGACTCCCATTATTTGAGCCATGATCCCCATTTTTTATATTGAGAAATTATACAAGCATGGGTATGCCCGCCTCATCCATATACATGTCTGAGATTATATGTACCTCATCCATTTTTTAAAAGAAATACAAACCAAAATCCACTACAGTTCGAATGAGGAGACTCCACTACTTCGCGGTCCTCTCCAGTCTCTCCAGCGTTGTCACCATGTCTCCCTTGATCCTATGATGTCTATTGGTCATACGATGAGCTCCTGCTCTCACACATCAAGGGGAAATTTGTTAACACCAAAAATTGTTCACGTAGCTCTCTATGGTCTAAACCACAATTACACATCGTATTCCCACCATTATTCCCTTCATTTTGACCTTCATAATTAAATTCCACAAAAAATGGTCCAAAACATTATTATTCATTTCCCCATAAATATAGGGAAGTTGAGCATTTATTGTGACATAACCCCACTCTCTCGAAACAGGATAAAAAAACCATAGACTGAGAATGGGTCAAAAACCATGGATAAATACCATGCATAATAAAATACCATGGGTCATTAACATGGATAAAAAATCCTTGGATTTCCCTATAAATACATTGTGAAGTTCTCCCCACAAACATTACACGACATTACATTACTTTTCACCTTTCTCCTTTGCTCCTATATTTTTTCCATATAATTTACCACGGTGTATATTGAGCTTGCTCCATACCCTCTTGGATCCATTGCCCCTTGTGACAACCATTAGTGAAGACGACTGGAGAACTAGACTGTGAATCCGGTGGACCATTTCCTCAAATGACTGCAGTGGCCCACATTACTGAAAGGTATTTTTGTTCTTGCTTTTCATTAGTTAGATAAAATATATAAAAAATCATAAAAAAATATTGTAGTTGTTGTTATTGCTTATTGTTTACTATTGCTAAGTTGAGGTTGAGAAATCCCTCGCACCATGAAATCTACCATATGATCCTACTAATCTAGGGTAAGTTATTTTGCACGTAGTAGGGGAGAAATCCCCACTACAAAGGGAATTCCAACCACCAATACATGGATCCAACAAAACCCTTTGTTGTTGCACGTTCTCTCTCTGAACTGGCTACCACTACTGCACTATGATATGATAGTCCATGACCTACCTCCATCAATGTCGTCTCAAGAGAATCCCCACACTCTCTATCTACCACTGCCATTGAACCATGATCCAAACTCCCTCTGAATCTCTGTTGCAAACTCTCTATGAAGCTGTAGTCTAGCGAATTCACTGACTTGTACCTGACATCCTTGCTCTAAGATGCCTCACCTTGATCTTGAGAATTGTCCAGCTCAATCATCTCATACCAACTCAATTTATGTCTAGTACTTATATGAGCTACTCTCTCATGTCTTTGATTTGAGTCATTCCTTAGTGCCTCATCAATCCTAGGAGCATCTCGCTCTTTGTCCTTCTTAGACTTAGATGAATTATTTGAAACCCACCCATATGCTCCTGAAGTGGACAGGACACAAACTATATACTCCCTATCAATCCAATGACCCATCAATGTAGGATCAACTAGATCTACTCCCATTGGATAGGTGAATATAATCTCCCTTTGAAACAATACAGATTAACTTGCATCCTCGAAGGAAGACACTGAAAGTATACTGACCTTCAATCTTAGAATGTAGAGAAACCCTGAAACTTCTAGGAGTATTCCAGACTCAAGAAGGAACTGTACTTGTCCCAACCCTCTGACCATATGCATTGTCCTATCAACATCTCATATAGGCTTCTCTGGAATAGTCTCTAGAATGAGGAATGCATCTCACATCCATGTCATATGACTGCAATGCCTACAATCAATCATCCATTTCTCATCAACCTCAATTTCAGGTTGATTGTTATCTCGTCCTGATACAAAAGAAGCAAGGCAGAACTCCCTCTCGAACCGAGTAGAAAACTCATCTACCTCCTCAGTTGTTACTACATGTTCATCCTTCTCCTTCTTGTTATTTTTTCTTGTGGGGGAATTGAACTACATAATGGCCATATTCATTGAAAGCAAAGCACTTCACTTTTCTTAGGCCTTTCTTTTGATCTCCCTTCTTGGTCCTACGCTTTCTTTTGGCTGGAAGCACCACATCTTCCTCATTTGGAAAGCATAAGAGCTACCCTGAAGATATCCTTTTCGGGTCTCTTCCTGTGTGAAAGCGTCCCATAGATGACTCTACTTGGGGAGATTCTCTCTCACCATGATATATTCGATGAACACTTCCCATGGCTTTGTCATACCATTTAGGGCAGTTTGTACTATCTCATTATCCTAAATATTCTCCCTAACTGCCCCCAACTTATCTCTCACCTATGTAATGCAAATAAGGTATGTGGTCATACTCTCGATTTTAATCATCTTTATTCTCTTTAGTTTATCCCTAAGTACCGTCTTCCTATTCTTGTTGGAGCTCTGGTAAAGGTTGGTCAAGGTGTCCCACATCTCATACACATTGTCTTTTCTCGTGATGTGTGGGATCACATGGTCCTTGATTGTATTAAGGAGGATTCTTTGGGATTTGATATTCTTCTTATCATAGGAAACTTTTGTAGCAGCATCTGCTGGAACTGTAACATGTTTTGCAGTTGTACTCTCCACAATATCCCATAACTCAACTTCTTTCATAAGAAACACAATCATGGCCTTTCATGCACTAAAATTCAAGGCCCCACCCAACTGATCCTTGTCCCTCAAACTAGTAGTCATAACTCTAATCAAATGAAACTAAATGAATAATGTCTTGGTGATCTCAAAGTACCTCTAGGTCACAAATCCGGCCCTTACTCCCACATATTTGATCTCTACCTCATATATATGATGATTCCTTATAGATCTGGTATGGATACTCGTAGATCTAAACCCTAGACTCATGGATATGATATAAATGGTGTGTGTCCACACAGATCTAGTATACAACTCACATATCTGGGTGTGATTACTCTAATCTTTAACAAGGCTCTAATATCATGTAGATCTTTCAAATATCTAGGGCACACTGATAACTGATCTCAACTTGGTCACAAATCTCTCTAACCCCTAGAAATATATTGATACTTATCTCAATCCCATATAACATAAAAGCATATAACCATGAATCATAATAAGCAACACATTAGATCTCTATAACTTTTAACAATAACTATCACATAAAATGATACAGTGTTTTTGGTCAAATGACCCTGGAAAAACCCTTGCAGGAAAACTAGTGAGAGATGGAAGCAACTTTTATAAACTTTAGCAAGTACAATAAATACAATAGAGATAATCCAATCATAGACTTATCTCTGAGCCAGATAGGCTCTAAGTCTGATATGATGGAAGGTGGGTGATGCGCCCCTCAACTAATTGCACCCCTATACTCTAAGTGTATCTGACTCTGAATTGCTAACTAATCAAGACCTCTCGTCTTTTTTCCCCAAGATCGCAATCTTAGTGACGCCCTCTGTCATCTCTGGCCCATAATCATATCTCAAGATTCGCCCCTCTAGTGAACTGTGCCCCCACTACTTTGGAATGCACCCCTACTATTTGGTGAATCAATTATGTGCTTTGAGCTAGATCAATCTAACTTAAAAGTAGTATTTACCTCAAATATGATCTCCCTCTACCTCAGATGAAGAATACTTGATCTCTCTCATATCTGGATCCTTCCTTCTGCAAGACTGCGTCCTTTCCTCTCAAGAATGCGCCCTCTTGCATGCATTGATTCACCCTCTCTCTCTAATCACCTGAATCACACAAGTAAATAATGATTTTTTCCTCCTGAATGCCTTTTTCTAATCCACCGGTGTGATAAGGGCTCAAAGACTATAATTCTACTCTCATGCATAAATAAAACTACTACATTAAAAACTAGTGTAAAATACATACATGTACATGCATCATGAAACCCACACATGCATACCTACTGTCTCATGCACCTCACCTAACCACAACAAAAACTTCTGCATCACTGAACTCCTCACACCCATCTGGAAGAAGTCACTGAACCTTTGCATGTCTCCAATCACCGAATCCATGACTATGGCAGAGTGTATCTCACACTCCACAATCCTGCCTATATTGATAATGTACCTCTATGCTAGGCGGAACCACATGGAGGAAATCCCGAGAAACACATATCTCTAACAGGAAGGAGGGGTTAATCTAATCCTAGAAGATTACATGTAAATGTCCTTGTGTGAAAATATATTAAAAAGAGCAAAAATGGCATTGACATATTCGACTATTCACATACCTAACATCATTATGGATGAAAATCTACTCCATTTGGAAATTTTATTTATAGAATGTGTTGATGGAACAAGAGTTGTCCAAGGTTATAAAAAGTAAGAAAGTTATTTGTATTAATTGTATTGAACTAACAAAGTTTTAGGCGTATTTTGAGGATGATTAATATATCATTAACTCTATTAACTCTATTCCGGTTAGTCTTACCTTTTCTTAATCAAAACCTTAACGTGAGTAGAAAAGAAAAATATAATACCATATAGTCAAAATGTTAATATCAAAATCTCCTTATTAAAAATACTAAATATTAAAAAAAACATAAAAATATGATATCATATATCATGGCATATCCTTTTATTCCTCTATCAAAACCTTAACGTTAGTAGAAAAAAAATTATATTATACCAAATAGTCAAAATGTTAATATCAAAATCTCCTTCTTGAAAATACCAAATGTAGAAGATAGCATAAGGATATGATATCATATGTCATATATCATGACATATCTTTTTAATTATGGTGATTTATTACAAAATAATTAATTATGGTGATTTATTACAAAATAATGAATACCAAAACTGTGTATTTCAGTTACAACTTTAATTATGGTCTTTGTTAAGTTAGACTATAGTAAAATTGAACTTCGTTAATGTATATTCACTCTTCCTTCCAACTCAAATGCTTATTTGACACATAATACCTTTCCCATTGATATCTCGATCATAAAACTACATAAAGATCCTCCTACATGTTGTGTACAATGTGAGCTACTTATCTAGCTATCTCCTACGTTAATATTGATATCATCTTGATGTGCTTCAGACCTTCAAATTACTCCATGACATTCAATACTAACATGACGGGTCACTTTATCAAGGTGATCCCATATGGATATTTTCTGAACATTCTATAACATTCCAAAATCATATCATATGTTATTGCCATTATTTTTCACACATACAAATCCAAGGCAACATTAATCAATTTAGCACGTTATTAATAAATAAATAAATAAGTTATATAAGGTTACTTTACTTTATATAAGTTAATTTTAAACATTATTATCTATACTTAACTAATATGAACTAATGGAGTGATAAGTTAATTTAACAAATAAATATTATGAATTAACTTATTAATATTTGCTAAATTATATGTCATTTTATGAATTTTAATTTAGTTTAATAAAAAGAGCGACTAATTTTGTTGTTTGTTTAAGATTTTTATTTTTCATATGTTATTTGTCTTCATGAGAACCAACTTGTGTGAATTTGGTGAATATGGTGCCGACAAAAAGGTGAGGAAGGGAGAAAAATTATCATTTTCTCAATTTCTTGCATATAACGAGGTAATGGAGGACGAAATTTGATCAATTTCTCACGAATGACCTTGTGAAGAGGAGAATGAAGGTGAAAATTTCTTGTTAAGGAGCCCTTGAAATAGGTAAAGAGCTATCAATTCCTAGTTCTCTTCTCCATGTTTGATCTTATCTTAGCTATAATAGCCATTTAAATCTAAATTTTAGGGTTTGCAGCTGGGTTTTCTAGGAAATTGCTTGGAGAAGAGCTAACAATTGTGCATTTGGGGTAGAGGTTGGCCATTGAATAGATTCATTTTTCTAGACTTGAATTGTATAAAATCGAATGAAGCATTTAACCACTAAGAAGAAGCATTTGGTTGCTAGATCTCAGTGAGGATGTCTTGAACGAGGACAAGGAAAATAAGACATTGAGAGAAATGCCAGAGTTACATCGATCTATTTATTTTCCATCAATTTGTTTTTTTCCCAAACCTTGCTTAAATGGGTTTTCATTTTTGTTGAAAGTTTTTGTACCAAACCATGTGGGTAAACCATTCTCTGTTTGTGTATAAATTTAATGGGATTTAAATTTTGTTGAATTCTTTTGTATCAAAATCGTGTGGGTAAGTCATTCTCTATTTGGGCATAAATTTGATAGGTGCTTATTTTTATTTAGTTTTTGGTTTCAAATCCTTGTGGGTAATTGTTTTTTGTTTGGGCATAAAACTTTATGTTTAATTTTAGCTTTCCCAAGGAGTTTCTTCGTTCAATAATAAGGATCATTTTTCTAATTTTGCATGACAATGCCTTATTATTTTTATTGAGCACCACCCCTTAAAGCTTTTCCAATGATATGGATGACAAATAGTTTGGATAAGCATATTCTCCTTTCTTAGGTTCCATTTCTCCAAAATTTTCCATATTGAGTCTTCAACTAACCTAGCTAAATTACTAAAAAAAATCAGTTTCCTCATTTGTAGATGACATAACAAAATTTAAAGTTTTCTATCTCTTTTCTTTTCTTTGTCTTAATGTTTTATCCAACATAAAAAGTTTTATGTGTACACTTTTTATATGATTTTTAATAGAATGAGGAGAAAACTATTCATAAGATTACATCTTATGATTTATATGACTATGTCATATGAGCCCATAATGAGCAACATTCAATGCTTAGTTCCTAGAGTATGTACACAGTGTTGAATATGGTCTTACAAACCAATCTCCCAAAACTTTGAAATTGTTGTTCTTCATTATTCGCTCCTTTATAATAAAACAATTATGCCAATAATTTTATTATTTTATTTTTTGTTAAATGCATTTCACTTCCTAAGAGTATTATTTTTCATGTTTAACAAGTGCAATTCTCATCTTGTAAAATATTAATAGTAGTATTAAGTTACATTTTAGAGCTTCAAGCCAATGATAAATGTTATTGTTGTCATCCACCACCTTACTTAAAAAATTAAAATAATATATATTATCTTGATGTCCTATCTTGATAAATTACGTATGACCTTATTGATTTTCCTATGTTGAGCATGTAATAGTTGTCAACCAGAAGAACACCTTTTTTTTTCAGAAGAAAAAAGTCCGACCTTGATATTCATTAAGAATCAAAGGACATCTAACATGTCATCCCAGTATATGAGTTACAATACAAAACATTGAAGCAGTGGATGAAAAATCAGTGGCATTCTGCAAGAGTCACAACACAGCAGAACATAGAGGGGGCTAGAGCAGAAGCTGCATACATTTCCCATCAGTAAAAAGATGTTGTCCATATGACCATATCCACCGTGAACCAAAAAGGGAAGCTCAGCCATCTAAAAGAGTCTGCTCCATCACTATCACCAGGGTGCATAAAAAGTGGAGATCTGGCACTGGGCTCAAAAGAGCATAAAACTATCTTGTGAGGTCAAAAGACAGTAAAAAAATTTCGAGTAAAATCCTGATCTCGGAGCCAAAGAAAGGGCTTTTTTAGATAGGCAGTCAACAGTTTGATTGTGTTCACGGTAGACATGGCAAAAGGACAGCTCAAGGAAGCAAGAACAATTCTTCCTAATGTCCCTGCACCAATGGATAAGCTCAAGTGGTGTAAGGGAAGCAGTACCCTTTGCCCAATTGATGATGACTGTAGAGTTGCCAAAAATCTTGAGCTTGGTTAACCCCATTATTTGGGATGTATGCAGTAGGGCCCAGAGCCCAATTAATTCTACCCTAGTGTTGGTGCTGGGTCCAGCCCCCAATGCAAACTTGAAGGAGTGTAACTCGTTCAGGTGCATACAAAAGCCAACCCCACCATAATCATTTACAGATGCTCCATCAAAAAAACCACAAGGATAAATAAGAGTAGGTCCCGGACCCTTAACTCTAGGATTTTTGACTCTAGTGACAGCTGGGCAGTAGAGCTGCAAGGAGTATGATATCTGATGGAGCAAACTGATAACAGGTACAGATTTCCATCAAAGATGGATACATTCCTTGCCTTCCATATAGTCCACATGGCAAGGAAAGAGAGATAGCAGAATCTAGAATGCTTAGGGAAGGAGATCGTCCACATATCCAGGAAGGAGCAGAAACTAACAGACTGGCGAGGAGGGGACAAGTGATGCTGTTCCATCAGGACTGAAAGTAAATTTTTCCAGACAGGGCAGTAATAAAATAGGTGTTCGATACTTTCAGCGTCCCTTCTACAAAGTACACAAAAACTGGGCCCCGTCCATCCTTGTTTTTGTAGGTTGTCCCAAGTAAGTAATTTGTTCTTCAAAGCCAGCCATATAAAACAACAAATTTTCCGGGGCAGAATGCCTATAAATACCAAAGAATGAGAAACTTCGAATTATTTTATGATGAATAATTTACATAACTTAGTAGAATTGCATAGTTCATACAGAGACACGTTGTATTTTACCTTAGATAGAATTATCGATATATCTATATCTTCATCGCGTAATATTTTTGCATCGTATATTTAACATTATTATTATGTGCTATTTCTTGAACCATCGTTAATTATATATTTATCTTTTCTACAATCATTTAGCAATTATCTTTAGTAGTATTATGTTTTGTAACATTTTCAAATCTCAAGAAAAAGGCATCTACATGCGTATTTCTGGTAAATGAGTAATGGTGACGTGGACATCCTCGAGAAAAGACAACCTGAATCATTATGCTACCACAAATTGAGTGTTTCATTGCCATATTGAATACTATCCCAAAATCACATCTTAATTAAGAAGAGTTTGTAATGACAAATGTCCTTTGCAAAAAAAAATTTTAACAAAAAAAATTATATTAAAAAAATATTTCCAAGAGAAAATAAAAAGTTGAAGGGTATATATAGTTGTGTTTGCATCATGCTTCAATAAAGCAACAATTTGAATAGTACAGAAGTCTAACAATTTGACATCTTAAAAAAATCCTTTTGCTAGCAATAACAAAGGTACTTATTCTCTCCATAAAAAGAAAAAAGAAAACAAAGAGCTAACCCAATTCTCAACAAAATATTTGCAACGAAGTTTTTCAAAAACAAATAAGGTCGGAGATTCTCAACCAATATCAAATACCACTAAGAGAAGAGCGAGTTTGATGGTTGTTGTTGGGTGACTTTATCATTATTGAAAAGGGTTGGTCGCTTTCAATCTAGGTTCAACTTAATAAAATAAATAAATTTAGCCTTGGAAACCTTGATCTTTCCCTATAATTCTATTTAATTACGCGTGCCTCTTCTTGAAGTAAATTTTGTGACTGGAACTTTTTTATAAATAACTATGTTAGTATTAAATGATTGTTGCGCTGAGAGGCGCTCTACAGTCAAGTATGGGAGAGATCTTGTAACGTTACGTAACGTTATTTTTATTAATAGCAAATATATTTTTTTAATTATAAGCCAAAATAAATGTCGGCCAGAAAAACCACCTAATATGAGGAAGATGTTGTAATATTCCCACCTAACAAAACAATAAAAAAGTAAAAATTTAATTATCTTTAAAAAAAATGGAAGATGTTGTAATATTCCTACCTAACAAAACAATAAAAAAATAAAAATTTAATTATCCATAAAAAAAATGTTGGCCTTGCACATGGTTTTAAAACCATTTGCAAGGCCTTCTAAACAACCGATGGTTTTATTGTACATGGTTTAGGAGGGCCTTCCAGATGGTTTTAAAACCATGTGCAAGGCCTCCTAAACAACCCATGGTTTTATTGTACATGGTTTAGGAGGGCCTTGCAAATGGTTTTAAGACCATGTGCAAGGCCTTGCATATGGTTTTAAAACCATGTATGGGGAAATGTTGTAAGGTTTGTCCCTAACAAAATAAAAAATAATAATAAATACTATATGTGGGCCATAAATAATATTAAATATTAATAATAATAATATTATATGTGGACCTTAACTAAAAAGATGTGTCTTTTGGTTTGAATCAAATCAATGGATACCTAAGAAGAGATTTGATCCCTCTCGGCGCTTGATAGAGCCTAGGATTTGGATCTACGCTGGTAATAAACATAAAGTACATATAATGATAATAATTTTGAAAGAAAATATCTCTAATATACACATATCTTTGCATAGTTGATCATTCAATATATATTTATACACAATGTCATATGTTAATGGATCACCACCAAGAGAAACATCAATTTGATGTATGAGATCCCTTTGTTTGTGGAACAAGGGGCCCCCTTTTCGCAAAGATTTCATTGTTAAAGTCTACAAACGTGTACATACCCTACCTCCTTCAAATTTGAACCTGTGACCTCCTAGGAGGAAACACATGTTCTTAATCGTTAGGCCCATTCAAGTTGTACATCACTCATCACACAATCATGTTTTATATTCAATGCAGTATATTTTTTAGTTTGTATTGATTCATCTACATTACCTTATTAATTTGAGATATTTAGCTTTTAAATTAAATTGGCCCATCATAAATATCACAACCCAACCTAACGTGTACCAATATTGTGAAAGCACTTTCGGTCAACTTTGGTTAAATTGCATTACCCTGGTAATAAACAAATTATTGACTTTTGACTTTTGACTTTTTTTCAAACCACCAAAACTTTAATTAAAAAAATTAAGGATAAAAAAAATATATTAAAACACAAGCATGAAATCATTTCATTTTGAACATTAAAAAATCACCAAAAAGCCAAACCCTATACATGCACCTACTTGGAAATCCTCTCGGGATCATTCCCTGCTAAATATTTATTCCAAGAAAAACTATCAATATTTATGTGAAAATGTGATTGAAGCATACAATGACTAAATATCAAAATCATGCATTTCTCTGTTGTCCGCTTTACTTAGGGTTTTGAGAGTCGCTATTATAACTTGTTAATGGCGGCTAGGGATCCTTCCCTAGTCGCCAACCTCTTCTTTCTATGGGAGGCCTTTGGATTTGCCTACTTGTGGGATGGCGATTTTTTTTCCATGTGAATGCGGGAGGTGCCCTTGCGACAACATGTTCATGATTCGTTTAGGCTACGGTGGCGGAAATGGTTTGCTCAGGTCGTGGTGTGAGCTTAATGGTGGCTCCGTAGGCGCATTGTGGTTGCAGGGGTTTTCCCACACGATGTTGTGGCTTTTGGTTCTTCGTCAACGCCGACGACAGCTAGCTCGGGACATGGTGTGAGTATGGTGGTTGTTCCGGTGGCATATGTGGTATGGCTCAACAGTGCATGGTTTTCCCTCATATGTTCGAAGGTTGTGGCAGTACTTGTCTCATTGTCGGCAGCCCTTCCAGTTCACTTTGTGCGTGAAGAACCTCTCGGCAAGTATTGTTGTTGGGTGGTAGGTACATTTTCAAGAAGTTTATCGTGATCTCTGTGAAGTGATCTTTTAGTGCCATACAAAGGGCTTGGATCAATTTCATTAGTGATTATATGTTGTTTTTTGTCGTATGCTTATTGGGAAAGTAAGCCTAACATGTTTAGATATGTCATAATTCTTTGGCTCTTTTTGTTGTTTTTTCTCTTTCGAAACAGTTTTTTGTATTTGCATTTATAGTGCACGTTTTTTTGGATACCCTATAAAAGTTTAAAGGGTTTATATTTGTTTTTATCTGTTATTTAAACAGAGTTAGAGTGGTGAGGTCAGCTTTTTATGCACAATATTCATGTCAAATAAACAATATAGTTCAGATTTTTTAGAACTAAAAAATATAAACTATACTTTATTTTTTTATTAACCAAAAAGGAAAAATCATCCAATCTTCTCACCAATAATCATGGTTTATTGATATCACTTGAGCTACGCTTTTTTCACCAGGATATATTCAGACTTCAGACTTCAGATTTAGTGAACTTGTTAATGAGGTTGGTTATTCATTTGATCTTCGGTTTGGCAAAAGTGGTTAATGGGAGTGAGAAAATTTCCACGAGAATTACATCATCAGGAATTCCCCAACAAACTTACATCGTTGGATCGGATGGAAGGAATTCAACATAAATCATTGTTTGACCGTCGGCCTTCAGACTACATTGCTAGGATATGCCCAGAAAACCAGCATTGCCAGGATATGATTTAATTTTAGTGCCTTTACTTTGATATTTACCATTTACCCACCTAGATATAAATACTTTCCTGCTTTACTTGGACTCACTGCAGATGGATGGAGGAAGTTCACATGGCATATAGGGAAAAAGCATTGGTGCGCGGGCGTTCAGATAGAGACAACATCCAGCATTCACCTGCGTTGGATAGCACTGACTGCTTATATATTTTGAGTTTTGGTATCAGTAGTGTTAGATATTAATTAAAAAATTTCATAATTTGTAAAAATAAAATTTTGCTATCATACAGGTCTTTTTCTTGTCAACTTTTAACTAACTAAAATTCAGCATCCCAGATGGAAGACTGAATGATCTGAGACACCAAAGACTTATTTGTTTAACCAAAGAAGTATTTCCACTTATAATATTTCTAGTTAATTTCCCCAATTTTTCCAGTGAATGGAATATTCGAATACTTATCTTTTATCCCACTCTAAGTGTTACCCATGGAATTATTGCATGCATTCCAGGTGGGGCGTAACTGGACTTCCATCATGTGCTTTTGTTAGGTCAAACACGTTCCTTCGTGTTATCATCAAGAGGGAGGAGAAATCGTTTTCACTCATGTTACTTTTTTTTTCGTTGTGTAAACAAATATTCAATTTGTGCGCGAAAACAATAGGCTATATACCCAGCCACCCATCACTGCCTCTTTGTAATTGTTACCCATGGAGACCCTCATTGGCAGAAAATACAGAATCCGACGATGCAAGATCGGCAGCAGCGGTGCTAATAACTATACGATTAACATTAAGAATTCCAACGATTAAATTTTTGAGTTTTTATAAGATTGCATTGAGTATTAAGGCCAGTTAGTAATTGTTCTTATATGTATGAAACCTGGATATATTTTTGAATCAAAATCTCATGAAGCACTTTGTAGAATGCAAGAATCTGCTTCATAGCAATGTCTTATAGGAGAGTAATAGATTGAAATTGTACTATTTAGGTTTTAAAAGTTCGGTGACTAGCTTTATAACTCTTTTAAGAGTTTTTATATAAAAGATTATAGTTCCATTATTTTCAATGTTCACACCTTCCCAATAGGTTTACAAGTTCGTCATGTAATACTTGGTTATTAGTGCATGCAATTATAAAAAGGAATTCCCTCATACCATGCCTAATCTTCTGGAGATTTAAACTCCAACTTATGATTTCCTTTTTCAGCTTCGACCTTTGTTGGACTCTTTGGAATGGTGGCTTTGGCTCAATAACTTGGATCCATAAATGGCAGCAACAAATACACTTGAGAGTGTGAAGTTTATGACAACTGATAACACTAAGAATGATGACAAAAATGCCTCCTTCGTTGCTTGAAAAAAATGAAACCGAACCAGTTGTTAGAATGACACCTTTTTTTCAAAATATACCATTCGTTCAAATTCCTTCCTCCTATCTCTCCATGTGGCCAATATGTGCGGCCTATTTTGGTCGAAATATCTTTTCATCTTTCTTCGTTTTTGGCATAATGGCATTTAGCTTTAAAGAATAAGAAACTTCGTGGAAATTTATAATGAGAAACGTCTTGGAAATTTACAACAGAAGGAAGACATTGAACCTTAAGCTTCAAAACATTTCGCAGACCATTCTCCAGACTTATATTTAAGGTCCATGACTGGATTCTAAATATTCTCTTCTACATATGCATGCACTATATCCAGGTCAGAGCCATTATTCATAGGAGGACTCAACTCCTTTAAATAGTATTTTTAATGGAGTGCTCCATATTAAATTAATGGCAAAGCTTTTGGTGATATAAATTGTAGGAATTCATTTTCTATATTTATAATTTTTAAATACTAGCATTGAATTTCAATGAGCATCATCCTATTAGAAATTATTTTCGTAGCATAATCGATAATTTTATACTAATAAAGCTAAAATTGCAACAAAAAATAAAATAAATGATGACTAATCACATGTTCACCATTGATTTACCTAATAAGTTTTGAATGTTTTTTAATTACAAAACATAAGTGGAAAAATGACAAAATCAATAAGTAAAACAACTTGCAACAAAAAAATAAAATAAATGATGACTAATCACATGTTCACCATTGATTTACCTAATAAGTTTTGAATGTTTTTTAATTACAAAACATAAGTGGAAAAATGACAAAATCAATAAGTAAAACAACTCTTAGGATGATGGCTTAAAAACCATTGTTATAATGAGGCTTAAATATTTATATACAAATCTTATATGGAGTTATTATTTAATTTGTTTATTTTTTTATTTGTTATTGCCCTTGAATTTGTTCCTTCCTATAACCCATTGGAGAGTGGTAGCTCACACTTCCAGTTCCAATTCCATTTTGATAACCAACACCATCTAAACTTGTAGCATCCCTTTGAGTTTGATAGCAATTACCCTGCTTGACGTCTCATCCATCCTTTGGAGATTCGACCCTTTACCCACCATCAGCGAGATATCGATATCCTACATGTGCACATCCAGTAGCTACGCCCCTAGTGATTATAGGTGGGGGCAGAGCAAGCATACGAGCCAGGATATTGACGAAAAGAAAAGGAGCAAAGGTAGAACCGATGGAAAGACAATCTCCACTTATACCTTAGGTTCGGTTTAAAATTAATTTGCAATGACAGGGATAAAGGCATGAGATCCATTACTAGTTGATTGAGTTGTTGACCTTTAACTAGTAAATGTGTCAGATTCACTTACCAAGTTTACCTCTAGTTTCATATCATGTTTAAAATTCCTCTAGGTTCGGGCTAAATCCAAGTCATAGATGTGGATAAAGACTAAGATCCAATCCCAGTTGTTTCATATTATCTAGCTTTAGAGCCAATTACATTTTATCCAGGACCATCATTCCATGTTCCAGCATTAGTATGTGCTCCTGGTAATGTTTTGAAAATAGCTATCGCTCCTAGGGATGGCGTGAAGGAAAGATCTTTTTATTTATTTAATTTATTTATTTTATGAAGCCATAGAGACAGCAGAGACATAGCCTATTGCAGTTAGAAAGCCAGTAGTTCGAGAGCCATAATCCATTCCAATACCATTTCTAGGTACAAATCCATATATATTTGTATACCCTCTGGTTTTAGACCGAAATCTAGATGCAGATCGAGCAGTTTACCTCACATATAAAGTAAAGGTAGCACTCCCCATAGTTTTATTGTTTCACACATTTCGTATGCAAATAAATCGTGATATCATAGAATTGACATGGGGAGGAAGGAGGATATCATATTGTGATTACTTGATAATTAAGCTAGTCTACATGTTCATAAAACAAACAATTTATAACGTGAAGAATGAGGCCGATTTAATCTAAATAATTCGTAAGCAATAATTATCCAAGCAGAGTACGGGGCAAAGATACATATTTGAAAGTCTCGACGCTGAAATCTCTCTCTCTCTCTCTCTCTCTCTCTCTCTCTCTCTCTCTCTCTCTCTCTCTCTCTCTCTCTATATATATATATATATATATATATATATATATATATACGAGAAGACTTATTTTTGGCGAATTTAATTCATTTCTGAGCTTTCAAATTTCTTTGATATCTCTTTCCCAACTCTGTGGGCAATACCTGTCGGGTATTCCATTGATCTAAAGAAGCAATTCATTGAGGGTTTTTAATTAGATGTGTCATTTTCTCTAATCATTTAATTAGTCGTGAGATTGTCTGGTGCGTAATTGACTGAATCTACAGGCCTCTAATCCAGGAATTCTCATCTGTTGAAGACAATCCATGAATATTGACTTTTTGGAATCTCGATACATAAATTTGTACATAAATGCCTTTTTTTTATAAACTATTTCACTATATTGTTTAATATTTTGAATATTGTCCTCGTTTTTAACTTTTTCTTGTATTTTTCGACAATAGCAATTGTTGTCAGCATTAAGAATGGGAATTGACTTAATTTCCACTTCTTTCTTCAGAACAATGAATTGTTTATCATCAATCTCAAATCCTCTTATGATTGTTAAGGTTTGAATGTATATTTGTTACTTTCCAAACGGATTGTTAAATAATGAGGAATACATTAAAAAATTCAACTCTTTTAGGTCGATGCATTTGCATACAGTTTACCACTATCACAAGAGTTTTGATTGTTAATGCAAATAACTACTACACCATAATTTAATGTAGGATCAAGGGATGGAAATTGGCACCACATATATGTAAAATTTGCAACGTTTTTAATGTGTAAATTTTTTCAACATTTTTAAATATTTGGCTCGTTAAAGAATATAGTTTAATGGGTTAGAGACTTACCATTTTCCATTTTAATTTATAATAGGCTCAAGTATAGGTGTTGAAATACCATGTTAGAGTACATGCGTTGGGCAGGTTAAGCATAGGAATAGATACTTGCATGAACCAGGTGGAAATGCATTAGGGATAGAAATAATAACAAGTCGGTCACACGTCAGTCAATACTTCAGGGTAAGCTCACCCTAGCTCTTGGGTGTTGAGGACTTCACTGGACTTCGTTTAAACTAAAATGATTTTAAATTAGCTTACGCCTTTTGGAAAACATAGAGGCCTTTACTATATAAGTCTTTACTAGAGTATATAAGTTGTGACTAAAGGCTTGGAATAGAGGTATTGACACACATTACGCTCACATTTTCAAATTATCATCACAAGCTACTGCCCAGGAAGCTATTTATGATTAAACTCGTGAAAGATTCAAAGTATATGTTCTAGTTTTCACCCAGTGTTGCCAAGCTAACAAGTGGAATGACGGTGATATTTATCACTGCATGTAAATGAAGACAACCCCTAGTTGCAGGGAGGTGCTTTAAAAAAAATAATCTAAATATAGAACCTTTTTACCTAGGGGCGACCAACCCTATTGTCCATGATGTAGGGTTTACAACCTAATTTAAAAGGTTTTAATATTGTATATAAAATAAGTATTAGATTATTTTTTTGAAAAATAAAAAATTTATTTGATATTTTTTGAAATTAAAAATTTTTAATTTTAGAATTAATAAAGACTTATTAATTGACAAATTTTATAGTTTGGGAAAGTATGTACATTAATTTGTTATTTTCTTTAAATAACAACTTATACTTTATTTGCAAGAAAGGTAAGTACCATCCAAACTACTAGTTAATCTTGTGTGGTAAATTGAGGTTTAGACACAGGTGGGGATTTTGCATAAAGGCTAATATATATTATTCTAACTTGGTAAAAAATATTTTATACTATTTAAAATATGATTGTGGTTGTGCTTTAGCTATATATATTGAAATTGATTAATATTCCTAATATACTTAGAGTATAACAACAACAACATTAAACCTAACACATTTTATTATTATATGATACAATGATAGTTATGGCATTATACATGTTATTTTATTAATCTAAAACTAAAGAGGCCTATATCACCATCTTCTCTTTTTATTTCTTTTAAAATGTTTAAGTATTAAGCATCGTAAATCACTAAAATACAACATCATATCAGGTACAATTACATGTAATGTTAATGTAATCATCAATGCCACAAACATTTATTAGTGTACATGTGATATGATCATGTTTACAATTAAATCACTACTTAAATCGAATCACAAAATTGGACCACGTTAGCTTCTAGAAACAAAATTGCAATATTTACTTGCAAATGGATATTTTGTGATACTAGAGAATCATTGTTGATATTTGTTCTCGTGATGCTATTTGTTTTTCTTTAAAACTAGCAACTAGCCCATGTGGCAATGTCGAGGACATTGCCACCTCGTGGCGCTTTTTATTATATAGGAGGATAATATTGTTGGATTTATAGAATTTATAAGCAAACTATTAAAAGTATCATTTCGCAGGATTGGCCCTCCTTGAGAGGACCCTTCACCAAAAATATTGTTTTGTTAGTGTTGATCATTTTTCCCAAGGGATCAACTTTGAGGGTAATCTTGTGGGGAATAAAATAATCCTCTTTTGTTATTATAGAGGTGGTACTCCTCATTAGAAGAAAATTTGGGTGTAAATTGGGCCTCCTAAGGAAAATAATAAACTAATAATAAACATAATAAAATAATGTTTGTGAATTTTGGAAGAAGAGAGAAAAAAACTATTTTTCTCGTATTTTCAACATATCTCCATGTGGTTTTACTCAAATTTCAAGCAGGAGCACTTGTTGGATGCAGAATTCAATTCTGCACCCAACGAGTACCCACACTGCATACTTTTGATGGATCCCATCCCATGAAAAATCAGAAATACATTTAAAAAATGTGTTACTTCTCAAAGTAATGTATTTCTCATTTTTCATGGGATGGGTTCATCAAAAGTATGCAGTGTGGGTACTCGTTGGGTGCAAAATTCAATGAGTTCTCCTGCTCGAAATTTGAGTAAAACTACAAAAATATGTTGAAAATATGAAAAAAAAATAGTTTTTTTATGACAAATATGCCAAGTCAACCATTATGGGTGACTCTTTTCTTGAAATTCTATTGGTTGACTCTTTTTTTATGAGATCCATTTTTTGTTGGCTCTTTTTCTTATGAGGCCCTTTTAAGACCCCAAATTTTATCTAATGCTTTTTGAAGTAACATATTTTCTCTATCAATTCAAATGAATAAACTAGGTGACTATAAAGCGCGATCCCACATAACACAAATATTTCTTAAAACAATAGATATTTTTTTAAACATCATGTTGCTCGAAAGAGGACAAGGCATATCTTCATTGCTTTCATTTTCTTGTTTCTTTAAAAGTTGTTGGTAATGAGTCTGGTATAACTAAACATGAATTAAAATTGATCAACCTAAAATACCTCTTGCTTCCAATGTTTGAAGAAATAAAATCAAAAGATGAAATATCTTTCAAGATAGCTTTGCAAGAACACAACATCAATAACTAAGTGTTTTCAAAACAAGATGCATGCTCCAACCTTACCATTCATGATAAGGGAAAACACAGAAAAACAATATACTCCTCAAATAAATTCCAAATAAGCTTACAAATACTATTGGTAGTTTTGGAGTCTCACCTAGAGGACCACCTTTTGGAGGTCCACCTAGAGGACCACCTTCTGGAGGTCCACCTGGAGGACCACCGCTTGGAGGTCCACCATCTCGAGGCCCACCACCTGGAGATCTATCATATGGAGGCCCACCACTTGAGGCCCACCCCCTAGCGGCCCACATCCCTCGGGTGTCCCACCACCAAGCGGACCCTCAAGCGAGTCATTCGGAAACCAACCACCTAATCAACCAGTTATGAGAACATCAACTATGCGTGTTTATCAATATGCTTATGGCCCTACTAGTCCACATATTCCTTATTAGTATTGCCAGTACCCCCAACCTAATCAACAATTACCATTTCTAGCTACCTTAGATCTTCCATATCTGTCCAGATTGATCCACCACAATCCTGCATGGTCGACCATTCCAATTAAGTTACCCTCGAATATACCTAAATTCGATGGAAAACTTGGTGAAGAACCTAAGAACCATGAGATGACATTTCATTTGTGGTGATCATCTAATTCTCTGATGGATGGTTCAGTCCGTCTATGTTTGTTTCAAATAACTCTCACCGGGGTAGCTAGGAAATGGTATATTGAGATACCTCAACATTCCTTTTGAGATTTCAACACCATAGCAATGGCCTTCTTATCACATTTCTAGTTTCCAATCCGATATGAGACAGGTACAAACCTTTTGAACTCACTTCGCCAGACCACTTCTACTCATATATCCGATCATATTCATGAGTGGAGACAGCGACGTAGGTTGATTAAGGATCCTATTCCCGATTAGTTACTCGTCGATTGGTTTACTAAATATTTACTTCCCCCCATTTCTAGGGATGTCACCATGGGAGGTGCTCTTACCGAGGAGCAAGTTATCAGCCGTGTTCAGTACCTTGACTTGGTCTACTCCCAGTCAGGCACTTTGTACGACCTAATTCCTCACGCTCCTCATCCTACCTCGGATCCTTCAAGACCTTCAACAGAGCCACCTGCCGATGGCATTCTTGGTTTTGTTCAAACACAATTGAAGAGAAAATCCTTGAAAAAGAAAAAGCAATCGGTCATGTTTGTTAGTCAAACCGCTTCAAACCCCAAAAATGCTTCCCCTCCTGTTGTTTCAACTGAAGTGAATACAGTTCAATCCTCAAAATCTTCGAGAGGAAAGAATAAAAAACAAGAAATCTGAGAACCAACAGGAAGGTAATAAAACACAGAACCCTGATGTTGACTCCAAAAACAAGAGAAAGGTGAAGTTCCCCTGCCCTATATGTGGAGGTGACCACTTCACCAAAGAGTGTCCTCATCATGAGGAAGTCAGTAAATTTCTTAAAAATACCCCCACCTCGGCAATCCTTACGGATCCTTTCCCTACCAAACAACAATTGATTGACCATCAATCCTTGCATGGTCCTTCTTCGTCTTCCATAGATGAAGTTAAAATGATGTCAAGTGAATTAGTTAATATCAATACTCAATCCCAAAACATTGACCCTCCACCAGAAAAGAAGACTGATAATGTTCCACCTGAAAAAATTTCAGCATCCTCCCCTCCTCCTACTATTGGCCTTCAAATTAAAAAACTTGTTCTTGATGCAATTCTTCAACCACCTAAGAGTACACTTTGAAAATACATACTTAATCCTAATGCAGGAGCTGCCCAGTACTATAATATAGTCGAATATCTGGCTCAAGCACCATGCGCTGTGTTGACTCTCGAAGTACTCCAAACATTCCCTACATAACGGAAGAACTTGTTATCGGTTCTTCAAGAAATGGATCATGAACACAATAACATTATCTCCTTCAAACTGGATGACTTTAATTCTATGCTCTCCCATCAATTAGCTTTGCAATTATCCACGAAATCTATTGGGAAGATAATTCTTAGTACAGTATTGGACGAGGGAGACTCAGATTCAGTCATGTCTTTATCCTGCTAGAGAGGTATCGGTTCTCCCAAGATCAACTATTCACCCACGACATTAAATGCTTTTGATGGTCACGTCTTTCAAGCTTATGGATTACTGCCCTCTCTCCAGGTAGAACTGTGGACAAATCAGTCTCCATTCATCTTGAAGTTGTCGATGGTCCTTTAGACTACAATATTCTTCTATGTTGAAACAGGTTCTATGCGATGCAAGCTGTTGCTTCATCCATATTTCGCGTAGTCCAGTTCCCATTCCAAGGGAAGATCGTTACTATTGACTAGTCAGATTTCTGTTCACCTGATGCGACTTCCAACTCTGCAAACAATGTGCCACTTTTGGCTTCTTCAGCCCCTCAATATCAGAACATTGGAGTAGGTCTTCTCAAGGATTCCTCACTCATGGGAGTCTTTCCATTATCCAATCCTCCTTTGATTTCGCAGGAAGCATTCGTGAAAATGATATCTTCTTCTAGCTTTGACACTTTCGATAAAGGAAAGTTAATTGTTGATTCGACATCAATGAGCCCTTTCAAAAATATGTACCAGACCATTCAATCCACTAGTGATACCACCATCAACGATCATCTTTTGGTGGCTTTAGATACGTATCACCTAACGTATTGGTTAGAAACCCCCCCCCCCTCTCTAGATTATCTTTTGCATACACTCCCCCCNTGATGAGTCCATCTTGGAGTTCATGTCCTTAAATGAGATGCCTTAGAAAGATCATCATCATCGATCTTCTTTCCTTCCCAATTTCCATATGGTAGAAGACTAGTTTGTAACAACGGTTTCATCTGACATCGTCACTAATACTCAACCCCCAGTACTCACCCATGGTGTCGAGCCCAATGGTAATTTGAGTAATATTACCAAAACTATTTTTGTTGATATCTCGGTGAAGCCCGATGTCATAGAGAACATCAATGTAGGCCATAATTCTTCCGCTTCAGAACAAAAGTCTTACACGGTCTCGTTTAAAGAATTTAGAGATATTATATCTTGGACATATGAAGAAATGTTGGGGATTTATCCTTCCATCATTGTTCATGAGATTAGGACTTACCCTGACACCAAGCCAGTTCCTCAGAAACTTCAACAAGTACATTCGAGGAAAGAAGTAGCCATTAAGGAAGAGATTGAAAAACATCTTAAGGTTGGTTTTATCTACCCCATACCTTTGACCGAATGGGTATCTAACATTGTCCCTGTCAACAAAAAATGGGGTACCATTAGGGTTTGTATCGATTTTCGAGACCTGAATCGGGCTTGTCCTAAGGAAAATTTCCCCACCCCGTACATTGATCAAATCATCGATAACTGTATCGAAAGTGTCATATTCTCATTCATGGATGGATTTTCTGGCTACAATCAAATTGAGATACTCACATCTAATAAACACAAAATGACTTTTATCTTCCCATGGGGGACCTTTGCCTATAGAAATTTACCTTTTTGGTTTGAAGAACGTTGGTGCTACTTTTCAATGCGCTGTGTCTTATGCTTTCCACGACATAAAACACATTGTGGAACCATACCTTGATGACCTACCTGCTCATTCGAAGCAGCGGGATGACCTCGTTGATAATTTGAGAGTTATTTTTCTTAGATGTTTCCACTATAACATCCATTTAAATCCACACAAGTGTGTTTTCTGTATTAAGACTGGTTGACTCCTTGGTTTCATCGTGTCCAAGGATGGCATCCACATAGACCCTCTGAAGATCGAAGCCATCTTGGCCTTACCCGCTCCTACAAATGTTACTAAACTCCAAAGTTTGCAAGGGAAGGAAAAAAAAATTCATCATTTCGTTTGCAATTATGTCGAGAAAACCAACGGTTTCATGCGTTTACTAAAGAAGTATATCCCCTTCATTTGGGATGACCTGGCGCAGCATGCGTTCAATACTCTCAAACATGCCATCATGCATGCACCCATTTTGCAACCACCCAATTATACTAAGGATTATTCCATGTACGTGGTTGCATCCCTATCCATCATTGGTATGGTTTTGGTTCAAACAGACCAACATGATCAGGAACATACGATCTATTATCTGAGTAAGAGTCTTTTGGACTTTGAAAACCGGTACTCGCATGTGGAAAAATTAGCTCTGGCCACAGTCATTGTAGTCCAGAAGTTTTGTCACTATATCTTGATTCGAACGACCACGGTATATGAAGATTATAACCCCATGTATTACATTTTAACTCGTCAAGTGCTTGGGGGTAAATAATCTCGTTGGATTGTCATTCTCCGGGAATTTGAGTTGGAATTTGCGAAATCCAGTTCTAAGAAGTCTCTTGTCTTCGTAGAGCTTATGTGTGATCTTCCCCTTATTACTGAGCAAACTAAGCCCATCAATTCATTTCCCGATGAATCCTTGTTCCTCATTAGTACGTCTGACCCCTGGTATAGATATTTAAATCTCTGTCTCTAAACACAACAGTTTCAGCCCAATGCAACCCATGATGAACATCATCGCATCTTCCATCATGCTAAATACTACCTCATTATTAATGATACCTTATACCGTCATTGTGTTGATACCATATTACGACGTTGTTTAACTCATGAAGAGTCTAGGATTGTTTTGAATGATTGCCACTCTTGATCATGTGGCGATCATATTTCTGGGATGGCTAGTGCCCAGAAAATATTACATGTTGGGTATTTTTGGCACTCGATCTTTAAATATTGCATAGAGGCCGTCAAGAAACTCCCACCTTGTCAGTTGTTTACATAAAAAAGAGCACCCATCTCGCCAGTTACATCCTGTCATCGCAGTTGGTGCCTTTGCCAAATGGGGATTCGATTTCGTGCATTGTAGACCTACCTCAATTGGGGGACATAGTTACATTATTATGGATGTAAACTATTTCACTAAATGGGTTGAGGTTATGCCTACTTATGTCAAAGATGGAAAAACAGCTGCTCTTTTTTATTCAACCATATCATCACCAGATTCGGGATCCCTAAGGCCATTATGGTTGATCATGGTTCACATTTTCAGAATAAGATGACGTTGAAATTAAGTGTTAAGCTAGGGTTTCACCAAGACAACTCCACACCCTAATATCCACCGGCCAATGGCCAGGTTGAAGCTATCAACAAATTCTTAAAAATATTGCTTCAACGGATGGTAGGATAAGCCAAGTCCAACTGGAATTTGCAACTAATTTTCGTATTATGGGCCTACCGGACCACCATCAAGACATCCATTGGGTTTACACCATTTCATTTGGTGTATGGACTAGAGGCTACTCTTCCTATAGAGTGTGAAATTCCTTCCCTAAAACTTGTTGTCGAACTAATACCCAACACCACCCCGGAAGAAGAACGTTTCTTGTATTTAAACAAGCTTGATGATACTCCTCGCGATGCTACCTTAGAAAATGAGGTACTTAAACGACGGATGAAATCTCAATATGACATATTTGTTCGACCTCACTCTTTTAACAAAGGTGACTTGGTCTTGACCTATGACCAAAAACATGATAAGTTGGGAGCTGTGAAGATGGAATCTATGTGGCATGGGCCTTATGTCATCAGTCAGGTCTTAGAGAAAGGGGATTATGAGTTGATAGATTATGATGAGATACCCCTGGGACAACCTTGCAACGGGATCTACCTTAAAAATTAATATGCCTAGGACATCTAGCATAGGCTTGTTGTATATATTATTTATAGAGTGTTCTCTATTTTTTTAGAAGTGTGGATTTAGTGTGAATGTAAGATGTGTCCTTTACAAACCTACTTATGTAATCCTATGTTTAAAATGAACAGATGACCACCTATGTCGGTTTCGCAGATGGTGCTAATAATTACGCCTTGAATCTTGGATTAGTAGCCTGGGTATTGTACTCTCCTATCGGTGATCTAGTGAGTTCAGGAGGAACTTGTTTGGGCCCTTCAAAAAACAACCTAGCGGAGTATCACGCAGTAATTGGTTTCTGAAGCCCTGGCTAATTATGTAAGTCGGATTAGGGTTTATCTAGACTCAGAGTTGGTAGTACATCATTTCAACCGAGACTGCACCATTTGGGGGCCCCTACTCCTTCGTATGTTCCGAAGAGTTAGGATTTTGGAAAGGTCTTTTGAGAAGGTTTCCTATCAGCATATCCCGAGACATTTGAATACTGTGGTAGATTCCCTAGCAAACTTTATCTTGGATTGGTATCTTGCGCATATTTAAAATTCATTTTAACATCATTTTCATACATTGAAACACATAGATACATAAGTAAACATTCATTCACATAACACATTTGCACACACATCTGTAAATAAAAGTTTTATATATATAAAAAGTAGTGTTGAGATACAAAAAGACTGAAGCCATAAGCATTCAAGTCACCCGAAGTTTGGAACTATCACAGTTTCAAGTACATATAAATTAGACAAGAACTTAATATTTTAGTGTATATAGTACAAAAATGAGGGAGACATTACGGGATAATCCCTGTGCTCATGGTAGCACATCACGGCTTGAGCCACTCAATGGAGTAGCCTCCCAAAACGGCCTAAAACTCCTGAAGTATGGCGATGGTAGCGCCTAGGAAGATCGTCAATAGAAATGTCAGGTATGCCTACTGTTAGTTGTTGGATGTCATCCTCGATCTCCTGGAGTTCCTCATCTTCCTCTACATTCTTGACAACCATATCTCTGAATTCCCCTCACCTTTCTATAGTTGAAGCTCCTACCGAACGAAAAAGACCTATGTATGGACAAAACATTTTTGTATGTCTCAGCATTACATCGTAATAATAATAATAAAATGAAATATAAAATAAAAAACAAAAACATGTATAGTGATATGTTTCTTACCTCGGTCGTCCCACTCATATCCCTCTGGTAGTGGAAGGTCAGGGTCATCCCTGAAATCTTCCCCAGCATAAGAGTAGTCCTCCACCATCAGTAGTTGGCCCCTCAACCAACGGAAGAAGACCGGTCCATATGTAACCCTGAGGCCTCCGCCACCACCACGGTATGCCATGGCCTCTACCCACCTAGTCATCCGAGGGTCCTCAGTATATAACCTGCTCAAATGTACCTGAGGTCTCATCACTGGTACCCGCTCGAAGAAGAAATATACCACTATAGATCAATAGTCGAACTGTTTCAGCTCTCATCTCCGACATTTGGTTAGATGGTCCTTCAAGATGACTAGTAACCCCTCGCTCTATTTAAATATGGTAGGATCCGTACACTCTACTGCATATCGAATGTGAGCTCATGTAGTTAAATGGGTTGACCTACTACCCGCTACCTTCTCTATCATGAAGGCTACGATCCTCAAGGGTAAATCCACTATGTATTTGATAGGGATTTTCCCTCCTAGGGAATGGGCCCCCACCGAGCAGTACTCATCAATCAAATCATCCACAGACAACTTTTTTCGTCGTGGACCTATCAGCACTACTGGTATCCACCTACAGGATAATCTAGTCAAAAAATAAATCTCTTCCACATCTATGGTCAAAATATGGGTCCCGACCTCGAAATGATGTTGATCTGGGTCCCACATGTGGATCAAGTGCTCTAGTAAATGCATGTATGCTCATCCCTGGTACTCTAAAGTATTTATGAAGCCCACACTCATGGTGGGCCCTCATGGTCATTCGGTCATAGGTCGCTTGGAGGTCATCCAACTCATGTTGTCTTTCTTTCCAAATAACCATTTTGTGAGCGGTTTTCCTGCCAAAAAAAATTTAAATGTCCATTAGAAACATCATCAAACCCTTGGAAGAAAGAAAAATTCCAAGCTAATGGCTATTTTTTTTAATTTTTTGAAGTTACCTAGCCGTTGGCACTCTTCCTAGCAGAGCACAGAGCGTCGGCACTCTTTCCCAATGTTGACATAGCGCCTTATGCACTTTTCCCTCTTTCGAGGGGTGCTCTAGCGCACCTCCTAAAAGGGAGAAAAGCGTCGGCCTAGGCACACTGTGTCTCCTTAGGGAAACGCTTAAAAAACCCAAAATTTTGACTTAAAATGAGAAAAGGACAGTGTGAATTTGAAGGGATAAGGTCTAGCTCCTACCTGATCTGGACGGTTTGATTTGAAATGGTCGGAAGCTCTCAAAATATTCGTTGGAAAATCACCTTGTTTGTACAAAATTCACTCCATCAATATGGTAAAATTACAATGGTAAAAAATAGTTATTATTCCCTTTTTTATTGAAAAATAATTAATCAAATATTTAAATATTTAGGGTTTAACATATATTTCCTATAGTTTTCATAACAATTTTGTTCTAACTCTGTTCTTGAATATTTCAAGTTATTTTCACGACATATTTGGCTATGAATGAGTTTCTTTTATCTTTTTCACAATCTGGGATAAGATGAAAAAGTACCAAGCATCTTTTATACCTTTCACATGCTCGTTAAAAACTCAGTGAAGAGGTATCGAGTACACTTTATGAATATTGCTGGTAGTTTTGGATCCTCACCTAAAGGACCACCTTTTGGAGGTCCACCCAGAGGACCACCTTCTTGAGGTCCACCTGGAGCACCATCATTTGTAGGACCACCGCCTGGAGGTACACCTAGAGGCCCAGCACATGGAGATCCACCATATGAAGGCCCACCACCTGGAGGCCCACCACCTAGAGTCCCACCATCTAGAGGCCCACACCTTAGTGGCCCACATCCCTCGGGCGTCCCACCTCCTGGTGGACCCTCAAGAGAGTCATTCGAAAACCAGCAACCTAATCATCCAGTTATGGGAACATTAGTTATGCCCATTTATCAATCAGCTTATGGCCCTAATGGTCCATAGATTCCTTCTCAGTATTACCAATATCCCCACCATAATCAACAATTACCATTTCTGGCTACCTTAGATCTGCCATATCTGTCCAAATTGATCAATGACCCCATCCACCACAATCCCTCATGGTCGATCATCTCGGTTAAGTTTCCCTCTGATATACCTAAATTCGATGGCAAACACAGTGAAGAACCTAAGAACCACGTGATGACATTTCATTTGTCATGATCATCTAATTGTCTGATGGATAGTTTAGTCCGTCTACGTTTGTATCATACAACTCTCACCGGGGTAGCTGCGAAATGGTATATGGAGCTACCTCATCACTCCTTTTGGGATTTCAACACCTTATCAATGGCATTCTTAACACATTTTTAGTTGCCAATCCGATATGAGACAGGTACACACCTTTTGACCTCACTATATGAGACCACTTCTACTCATATATTTGATCATATTCATGAGTGGAGATGATGACGTAGGTTGATTCAGGCTCCTATTCCCGATCAGTTACTCACCAATTGGTTTATTAAATCTTTACTTCCCCCCATTGCTAGGGATGTTACCATGGGAGGTGTTGTTACTGAGGAGCAAGCTATCAGCTATGCGCAGTACCTTGACTTGGTCTATTCCCAATCAGGAACTTTGTACGACCTAATTCCTCACTCTCCTCGTCCAACTTCAGATCCTTCAAGACCTTCAACAGAGCCACCCGTCAATGGTGCTCTTGGTTATGTTCAAACACAATCGACTACCAAATCATCAAAAAATCAAAACCAACCGGCTGCGTCTTCTAGTCAAACCACTTCAAACCCCAAAACTACTTCCCCTCTTGTTGTTTCAACCGAAGTGAATGCGGTTCAAATTTCACAATATTCAGGAGGAAAGAAGAAAATCCAAGAAATCTAAGAACCAACAGGTACGTAATAAAACACATAACCTTGATGTTGACTCCAAAAAGAAGAGAAAGGTGAAATTCCCCTACCTTATATGTGGAGGTGACCACTTCACCAAAGACTATCCTCGTCGTGAGGAAGTCAATAAATTTATTAAAAATACCCCCACCCTGGCAGTCCTTACGGATCCTTTCCCTACCCAACAACAATTGATTGACCATCAATCCTATAATGGTCCTTCTTCATTATCCATAGATGAAGTTAAAATGATGTCAAGTGAATTATTTAATCTCAATACTCAATCCCAGAATAATGACCCTCCACCAGAAAAGAAGACTGATAATGTTCCACCAGAAAAAACTTCAGCATCCTCCCATCCTCCTACTATTGTTCTTCAAATTGAAAAACATGTTCTTGATGCAATTCTCCAACCACCTAAGAGTACACTTCAAAAATACGTACTTAATCCTAATGCACGAGACACCCAGTACTATAATATAGTCGAAGATCTGGATCAAGCACTATGCACTATGTTGACTCTTGAAGTACTCCAAACATGCCCTACACAATGAAAGAACTTGTTATCAGTCCTTGGAGCAATGGATCATGAACACAATAACATTATCTCCTTCAAACTGGATGAATTTAATTCTAGGCTCTCCCATCGATTATCTTTCCAATTATCCATGAAAGCTATTGGGAAGATAATCCATCTTACAGTATTGGACGACGGAGCCTCAACTTCGATCGTGTCTTTATCCTGCTGGAGAGGTATCGGCTCTCCTAAGATCAACCGTTCACCTGCAGCATTAAAGGATTTTGATGGTCGTGAATTTCAACCCTATGGATTACTACCCTCTTCCCAGGTAGAGTTGGGGGGCAAATAAATCTCCATTCATGTTGAAGTTGTCGATTCTCCTTTAGACTACAATATTCTTCTAGGTCGAACCTGGTTCTCCTTTTTTCAGAATGAGGCTGTTGGTGAAAAGTACAAAAATTATCCATACCAACCTCAGTTAAGTTCATTGATGCAGGACTGTGTGGAGGAGGTTTGGATTGATTGTTATCCTCTCTTCTCTTGTAGTAAGGCTCATGGGCTTTCTGAGCTTCCTTTTCTTTTTCCAAATCTATTATTCTGTTGGAAAGCTTCTGCATCATTTTTAACATTCCCTCAAAATCATGTGCTTGCTCCTCCTTAGGTTTAGTTAGTAATAAGGCTTTCTTCCCAAAAGTTTTTTCTCCAAATTTCTCAGGATAATCTTCTATGCTTTCTTTTTCAGCCTCTACACTTTCAGCTTCTTCATAAGTCTCTGATAACGTAGGTTTAACTTGGGCTTTTGCAAACATAGCCAAGTCAGGACCCAAAGCTGAGGTATAATATTCAATCAGAACCTTCTCAGAGGGCTTATTAGTTGCGGAGAAATTCTTAAGATAAGCAGAAAACCTTTGAGTAAAATTATGCACCTTTTCTTTTCTTTCTTTCTTCAAAGCACCTAAACCTTTCATTAGTGCTGCATGGGTCTTTTGGGCTGCATATTTGATTCTGAAAATCCTTTCAAAAGTGTCCCAATCTGGAATTGAATTTGCAGGTAGACCAAAATACCATGAGGTTGCTGCTCCTTTCAAGGTATGTGGAAAAAGTCTGCAGACTGCATCTTCATGCTCTCCAGCCCTTAATCCTTCTATGGCTAAGTAGCAACTTTGCAAATGGTCATCTACTAAAATCTTTTCACTTGGGTCAAACTTGGGCAACATCTTCTCAAAATCCTGAGGTAAGTCATGCAAAGGAGGTGTTAGGTTTAGGGGGGATATGGATTTCCAAGCAGGTGGTGGATTTGGTGGGTTAGGTGGCTGATTTGCATTTACACCTGCCATGAGTCTGGGCGGAGAGTGAGGTGGAGAATGAACAAGAGTACGGATAGTTGAACCATTAGGTGTATCAGGGCCTACTTGATTCAAAGGCTAAACAAATTCATGTAAAGTTGTTTCTACAAGTTCTTCCCAATCTCCAACCAACACAGAGTCTTCCAATACAGGGCGGTCTTTCTTCTTGTATTCTCTTCTAGGTAAGTCAGGGTTAGTCGGTAATCCTCCAATCTTCTTCACATAAGCCCTAGTGTGTCTTCTCAAATCATTAACAACTTCGTTGTCCACATAATACAAATGTTCTCTATTCTCTTCAGGGATCGGATTAGGAAATGAACTGCTTTCAAAACTATCAATGGTGGAGTAATTTCGAGGAAATGGGTTTCCTCGGCCAACCATGCACTGGTGGACCTCCTTCTAGTGCCAGAAACTGTTGAGGCCTAGAAAATCGTAGGCAACAACAGCAAGGGATTCTCCCCAGTCAATGTTCCCAACTAGCCCGTGATTGTTTGGTATGGGGAATCCATTTGGTTTACGGTCTTGCTACCATAGGTCAAGTAACAAAATTAAAGGTTTTACCGGTTGCAGCCCGGTCCACCGTATATATTTTTGTGTTTTTAACTCTAAGTATGATATGCAAGTGCCTATCTAAAATGCAGATTGATAAAGAATATGAGGAGCGGTCACAATGTGAAGCGCAAGTTCTTACCTCTCGTCTTAGACTCTCTCACATCTGAACCACACACAGCAAGAAATAAAACTAACAAAGTTGTCCCTAGGGAGTGGGATTATTATTTAATGAGTAATGTATTACTGTTCATGCATTAAGAAAATTCACAGGTAGTTGTTCTTTGATTCAAAACACATAAAAATGTATAGATGGATGAACAACAAGATAGCTCATTGTCCGTGAAAACATTCATTACTCATAGTGGAAATTATCATAAAATAAACCAGAGAACATTCATAAAAGAACATAGGTTTAACAAGTTAGAACAATCTCACGGTTAATGAATAAAGGCTAAAAATGAAATAGTTCCCCTTCAACAACATCCATTGAACAACATTTGAACATTCCACCAAAGCTTCCTCCAACAGGAAAAACTTTAATAGTATATTGCAAAATGAAATAGTTCCTCTTACAATATGTTCTCACCCGTCTCACTGGGAAAAAGTCCTTTCCTATATCTAACTCTCCTATACTTATACAAAAGGCAACACTTTTGGGCTGCCCCAAATGACCCCTAGGCTTCCCCAACGTTTCATTTCCCAAAATTGTCTTATATTGAGTGCTCATACAATTTACAATATATATTACATTAAAACAAAATAATAAAGCACTTTAAGTAGAGGGCCTCGCTTGATTATTTAGGAACTTTTTCCATGCTTGGGCTTCTGAGGCTATACTCTCAAATTCAGAAGGCTCAAGAAAACGAATGTTGATTTCAAACTTTGCAGCCTGATTTTTAATCTTCAATCCTTGCTGAGCTTAGGCATAGTTGATCCTCAAGCAACTGTACACTGACTGCTGAATGAGCCACTTCATCTTTCAAGATCTGTGCATCCAGGACCTTGACTTGTTGGACCCTTTGCTCATCCTCTTGATATCGGTTCTGTAACATTTCTATGAATGGCTGATATTCTGGAAATGCATCTAATCGCTGCTCAGCAGTCACCTGGAATCAGTTGTAAGTGATTAGCAGCCTTCTGCAATACTCGGTGCAAAATCCTCTCATTTTCTTTACAGCCTTCTTGAACTCTTCTGCTGTGTTTATTGCAAATTCCAACAAGTCACAATCCTGCTTTAAGCCTTGCTGATCCTTTACTAGTAAGTCTGCCAGAATCTCTTCATTGGCCTCCATCCTTCCTATCCTCCTCGTCGGGACTTCCAAAATGTCCTGGGACCTATCTACAAAATACGAGGTGGTTTCCAAAATTTCTTCCAATCTGTTATCCACCTACAAAAATATGCATCTTTCTTCTTCTATGGATACCTGCAGCTGGTGCATTTTGCTTCTTTGTGTTAGGGCATGCTCTTTGAAAGGATGAATACTAGTTTGTTGTCCCTTAGCCTCTTTCAAATATGCTGCTAGTGAAGCAATTTGTCCCTTAAATTCTGCTGCTTGTACGTGAAACTATTTTTCTGTCTCCTCCATGGTAGCCCTTTGTGTTTCCAATTCCCCAACTTTGCTTTGTAGTTGGTCTCTTTCTGTCTTAAGGTTTTCACATGTTGTTTTCAGTTCATCCCTTTCTATCTTTAACTCTTGATAATCCTGCTACACTTTTGCTAGGATATCCTGAGCATCTCTCCCTGTCATTTCAATGGTAACTTCCAAAGACATCTTGTCTGCTTCGAGGGATTGAACCTCTAATTTTGAATATTTCACTTCATTATGCATGTCTTCAAAATTTCTCTTCAATCTGCTGCGTTCATCCCTCTCCTTCCTCAGAGTGTCCTTTAATTGTGCAACATTTTTCCTTGACTGCTCAAGGTCTGTCATTATTCGATCTACATTATCTTCAAAGGTGTGGATTAATGCTGCTCTAGCTCAGATTGTCAGCCTTGGGTCCTTGGCTGTCCCATGTACCAAGTTTTTATCCGTGACCATCATCCCTGATTGTCCACCGGTCTCCACCTTTTTCTCAGTTTTTTCACAATTCTCTTCATTTCTCTGTCATAAAAAATGGTACTGAAATCTGGGACTTCTTCCCCTTTCTTCTGTTCAAAAGGTATTAGCCTTAATCCAAAAACAACAACCTACCCTATATTGATGCCAGCAATTGCAGCAGGCTCTTGAGGGTCAGGACAATCTTGATCTTCCACTTCTTGAGTGTCTGCAGGATCAGAAGTTTGTTGATCTGTTGTGGACCCTGTCAGTTTCATACTTTCAGCCTCCTTCATTTTTCTTTCTTCTTCTTCCTTCTTGGCAGCTTCTTCTGCATTCTTTGCTGCTTGTTGTTCAGCTTTCTTCCTTTACTCTTCTTCACTCTTAAGCCAACTCTCAGCCTCTTGTGCTAGTCTCCTAGCATCTTCTTCTCTTTTCCTGGCCTCCTCTTCATCAGCATTATTCTACTCAGCTTGGCCCTTACCACCTTTAGTGGTGATCTTATTTTTAAATCTTCTTTTTAATGCAGTCATATTTTCTGCATTTCTGAAAGTTTCTTCATCCTTATCCCAATGGTTTGTATATTCAAAATGCACATTGGCTTCCTTGCAATGTTCCGCAACTTTGTTCTGAGAATCATTTCTATGGAAGTTGATTTCCCCAAAGTGGAAATACTCCAATTCCTATACAAACTCATCAGCTTTTTTAACTTTTGAAAACTTATAGCTTCCCAGTCTGAAAGGTATGGGAGGATAAGTTGCCTTCTTGTGCTCGAACAAAAAACTCCCTATACCATCCAAGAAAACTTGCTGGACTGCTTCTTTATGCACCACAAAATCCGTGGCATACTTGGGGAGAAACGCAGGTGCCTTAGAGAAACCATACATTCTAATATACATCCCCTCATCGGTCAAATAATAATTAGCATACTCCTCAATGACTTTCAATGCCTCTTCAGACATACAATTGCATTCTTTCAAGAAAATCAACGTATACAAGGGCATAATAAATTGTTCACAAATTTCTTTATAATGACTGTAATATTTGTGTGCCCATAACAACTTGTAGGCTATGTACATAGGGGTTCTGTCCCTGTCCCACATGCACCTTAGGTTTGGAAATGGCTGGGTGCATAGTATACAATCTATTAATATGGAGCTCATGTAGAACTCAGATTTTTTCTAAGACACCCCTCCCAGAGTTGAAGCAACGCAAGCCGAGAGACTGTTAGACACAATGTTCGCCCAATTGAATACAGTCCCTTGGGTGGCTACACTGAAGATAATAGGAATCCATCCTAACTTAAAACTTTTGCCGTGAGCTCTCCCAAAAATTTTGTTCAACATTAACGCAATAAACCTATAAGGGGTTCTTAGAGTAGCTGTGTCTTACCAGGTATCATCATTCTTTTTACTATTTCAACCAGGTCTAGGTTAATCTCCTTCAGCCAATCTTCAGTTAGGTAAACCTGGGCTTCTAGTAAGTGATAAGTTCATGATACATAACTAGCGCCATAAGCAGCTTAGCCTTGGTTAACAATATTACCCAGAATCATAGTAGTCACGTCTGCCCTAGGCATAATCTATCCAATCACTTCTGAGCATCTGAAAAGCTCATGCCTGGTAGTTATCTTCATCAAGACAGATTTTTCAATATTAGCATATATTGTTAACTCTTCAAATCCAGTATCAGACACCTCCTGTTTTGAAATTAGTCTATAAATCTCGCCCCACTTGTAGTCAGGTTCCACACCGGTGGTGGCTCTAGTATCTTCAAAAATGTACTCAACCTTTGTAATAATTTCCACCTCAGGATCCCCTTCAGCAATGGGAGCTTTCTTTTTCTGTCTTTTCGACATCTCGTCTTTGGAAAAGTTTCCCTATCACAAAACAAAATGCCTTTAGGCTTTTCTTTTTTGAGTTGTTAACCAGTATTCAAAGAACGAAGAAAAACTGCATAAGCATTTACCTCGGCCATATTTGCCATAGCTAAATCTATGTAGATACAAAACCAGTGCTAACTAGCAAATACTTCTGCAAAAAGATAGGTCCTGAAAAATCCTAAGTCATGCCCGCGATTAAAATCAAACACTATCGACAAAATGCATCATAACCTCGCTAACATTGTAAACCTCTACCGACGATCCTAAACACAACATTATGTGAAGTAAAACCAGTCTGATCAAACTAAAGTCCTCGGTGTCTTCAATGAAAATAATCCTAAAAGCAAATGCGTCAACCTCAGTAGAATGTATTCTAACCGCTTGCTCAAAAATAAATCCCCTCAATGAGGCTTATTCTTGAAAACGTGACCATGTCTAGAACACGTGGGAAACCAACAATTGAAACTCAAACCCTCTAACGTCCTAAACAAAACCAGGGTAAACCCCTACAGACTGCAAAAGAAAAGAAAAGAAAAATTTCCCTGGATGGCCATACGCAACCCCAGAAAAATTGGTGCAGACAGCGTAACGCTCGTCTGCACCAGTTTCCTAAACAGTTGGATAAGGTTCGAAAACTCATAACGGCTCTGCAATAATCACCCAGACAAAACAAGAAAAAAACCCCTCCGACCGCTAACTGTCAAAGTGGACCACCATCTATGCTGATAAACCCATACACATAGGCCCATCGACCACGACGGGACAAACCTAACCAAAGGACGAGACCCTAGTTCGAAAAGCTCAAAAGAAAGGGAAAAATAATGGTTGGCCTACCTGGTAATGAATTGTGTAGTCGACAAGGAGAATCCGAAAGCTTCCACGGTGACGTGACCTACGAACGAGCTCCCGACAGCTAGGTGCAACGCCCAGTTCGAAATGACAAGGACATCGCAAGCACGAGATCACAGGGATAATAATAGAATAATGCCCCATCCCGCGTATACATATATCCTGGTAAAAAAAGACACGGCGGGAAAACATCACAAATTGGGTGGTGGGACAACTATGGCATCGGCGATCATCCTGCCACAAAGCCGCAACAACGGGTGACGGAGATGCTATGAGTTCCACAGTACAATGAAGACCGTTGGTGAAACACACACTAAACCTCAACATTGGAGCCCAAATGAATATAGCCTCGGACTATTAGCATGTTAAAACGCCGCAATGGTGGAAGCCACAAAGACAAGAGGTTCCGCAGACCAGTCAAAATCGGAAGAAAATAGAACTAACGTTAAGCAAACCATCAGCAAAATAGATCATGAACATCAGTGAAAGAAAAAATTATGAGGAAGAAGTTTAGTCTGCTCCAGAGCCGCAACGATGAAATGCCAATAGACTAAGGCCCTTGCGAAAATCAGAGTGACGGCGATCGGTCAAACAAAACTTAAGCTCAATCCAAATGTCCAAAATGATGCCGACAGGAAACAAGAACAAAAGTACAAAAGCAAACCGCTGGATCGGGAAAGGTCAAAACTTTCGTTGTGATGCTTTTCAAATTGCCATCCGAAATGGCGGCAATACAAGGTACTAGTGCTCTGATGGTGACAAAATAGAAATGCTGAAAATAAACAAAGCGCATCGGCTGAAGACACGGTGTTGGGTCAGGTTGTTTGCTATTTAGCCTCCGCAACGGCGGCTGCATAGGTGACTACGGCCCCGATTCACAGCTCAAACCACTTCCGACAGCGAAGATAAGAAATCACCGTAAGTCGCAAATTAAGTAAAAAAGGCAGCATCAACATAAAAGATATTCAATCAACAATAAACCTCAACAAATTAATCTCGCAATAAAGGTAAGAAACCCCAACAAATTAAGCAAGACAAAATTTAAAAGGAGGGTCCCAATTTTTTAGAAATTTGGGAAATAGTTGCAGCTGCAACACCTGGCTAATTATGTAAGTCATATTAGGGTTTATCTAGACTTAGAGTTGGTAGTACATCAGTTAAACCGAGTATGCACCATCCGGAACACCCTACTCCTTCGTACATTCCAAAGAGTTAGGATTTTGGAAAGGTCTTTTTAGTAGGTTTCATATCAGCATATCCCGAGACATTTGAATACAGTGGCAGATTCCCTAGCAAACTTTATCTTGGATTGGTATCTTGCTCATATTTAAAATTCATTTTAACATCATTTTCATGCATTTCAACACATAGATACATAACTAAACATTCATTCACATAAAAACATTTGCACACACATCTATAAATAAAAGTTTTTAGATATAAAAAGTAGTGCTGAGATATAAAAAGACTGAAGCCATAAGTTTCAAGTCACCCGAAGTCTGGAACCATAACATTTTCAAGTACATAATTATAGGGAAAAAACTGAAGCTTTGAAGCTTTCAGTGTATATATAGTACAAAAATGAGGGATCCACTACGAGATAATCCTCGTGCTCATGGTAGCACATCACGGCCCGAGCCACTCGACGAAGTAGCCTCCCAAAACGGCTTGAAACTTCTGCAGTATGGCATTGGTAGTGCCTAGGAAGATTGTCAATATAAATGCCAGGTATGACTGCAGTCAGTAGTTGGAGGTTCTCCTCGATCTCTTGGAGTTCCTCATCTGCCTCTGCATTCCTGGAAACCATATATCTGACTGCCCCTCTCCATTCTATAGGTGAATCTCTTGTCGGATGAGAAAGACCTATGTATGCACAAAACATTTAGCATTACATCGTAACAATAAGAAGAAAATGAAATATGAAATAAAAAACAAAAACATGTATAGTGATATGTTTCTTACCTCGGTCGTCCCAGTCATCTCCCTCTGGTAGTGGAAGGTCAAGGTCATCCCTAAAATATTCCCCAGCATAAGATTAATCCCCCACCATCAGTAGTTGGCCCCTCATCCAATGGAAGAACACTGGTCCATATGTAACCCTGGGGCGTCCGCCACCATCATGGTCTGCCATGGCCTCTACCCACCTGGTCATCCGAGGCTCCTCGACATATAACCTGCTCAAATGTACCTGAGGTATCATCAATGGCACCCGCTCCAAGAAGAAAGATACCACTATAGCTCCATAGTTGAACTGTTTCAGCTCTCCTCTTTGACATTTGGTTAGTTGGTCCTTCAAGCTTACCAGTAACCCCTCTCTCTAGTTAAATATGGTAGGAGCCATACACTCTACTGCATATAACATGTGAGCTCATGTAGTCAAATGGGATGACCTACTACCCGATACCTTCTCGATCGTGGAGGATATGCTCCTCAAGGGTCGATCCACTATGTGTTTGATGGGGATTTTCCCTCCTATGGACTGGGTCCCCACCGAGTAGTACTCATCAATCAAATCATCCACAGACAACTCGTCACCTTGTGGACCCGTCAACACTACTAGTCTCCTCCTACGGGACAATCAAGTCAACAAATAGATGTCTTCCACATCTATGGTAAAAATATGGGTCCCGACCTCAAAATGAAGTTGATCTGGGTCCCACATGCGGATCAAGTGCTCTAGTAGATGCACATATGCCCTCATCTCTGGTCCTCTAAAGTATTTGATAATCCCACACTCACAGAGGGCCCTCACAGTCATTGGGTCATTGGCCACTTGGAGGTCTTCCAACTCATGTTGTCTTTCTTTCAAAATAACCATTTTGTGAGCGGATTTCCTGGAAAAACAACTTAAACGTCCATTAGAAGCATCATCAAACCCTTGGAAGAAAGAAAAATTGCAAGGTAATGGCTGTTTTTTTATTTTTTGAAGTTACCTAGTCGTTGGCGCTCTTCCTGGGGGAGGATAGAGTGTTGGTGCTCTTTCCCCATGTTGACAGAGCGCCTTAGGTGCTTTTCCCTCTTTCGAGGGGTGCACCGACGCACCTCCTGAAAGGGAGAAAAGTGTTAGCTTGGGAACGCTTTGTTTCCTTGGAGAAACACTCAAAAAACCCAAAAATTTGACTTAAAATGAAAAAAGGACACTGTGAATTTGAAGGGATAAGGTCTACCTACTACTTGATCCTGACGGTTTGATCTCAGATGGCCAGAAGTTCCCGAAATCTTTGTTGGAAAATCATTTTGTTTGCACAAAATTCACTCCAATAATATGGTAAAATTACAATGGCAAAAAATTGTTATTATTCCCCTTTTTATATCAATTTTTTTTTATTGAAAAATAATTAATCAAATATTTAAATATTTAGGGTTTACCGTATATTTTCCTATAGTTTTCATAACGAATTTGTTCTAACTATGTTCTTGAATATTTCAGGTTATTTTCATGACACATTTGCCTATGAATGAGTTTCTTTTGTTTTTTTTCACACTCCGGGATAAGATTAAAAAGTACCAAGCGTCTTTTATACCTTTCACATCCTCATTAAAAACTTAGTGAAAAGGTATCGAGTACACTTTATGAATACTGCTGGGAGTTTTGGAGGCTCACCTAGAGGACCACCTTTTGGAGGTCCACCTAGAGGGCCACCATTTGGAACACCAATACCTAGAGGTCCACTTGGAGGCCCACCACCTGGAGACCCACCATATGGAGGCCCACCACCTGGAGTCCCACCATCTCGAGACTGTTGTTCAGGATTAAACACCCTTCTAACCTAGGGTATTGGGTTACCAACTTACTACAAACCTTGCAGACAATCAGCTTTAATAGAGAACATAAAGGAAATAGGAAGAAAATCTTGACTCACCCGATTACCTACGGTTGAACCAAGCTTGATCTTCTTCTGTTCTTCTTCTCTTCAAAGCCTCCAGGGAAGCACCTCCTTCACCTGCAAAGAGAAAATTCTCCAAGTACAATCTTATACATGTATATATGAGAGGTTAGATAAACAATATATCCATTACATAATCAAAATATTCATTAACCATGATACATGAAAGAGACTCAACACAATGTTGGAAGAAGAATTCTCTTTATTAACAATCAGTGAATGAGATAAGAGTACAACCCAGCTTCTGAGATAAGGACTCCTATGCAACCAAAGGACTCCGAGTTCTACTCCTCCAAGACTTCTGAAGATATACCACCAGCATAACTTTGCTCTCCAAACTTGATTGATTAATGCCCTCCCCAAGGCCTCTATTTATACTTTGGGAAAGAGAGTGGTTACGAAGGTTGAGGAGGTTGAAACAGTTAGGATAGTTAATGATTAGGGCCCAACTAATATCCATTAACCATGATTTATATTTTTAATTTCAAATCAAGATGTACGCAACTATTAATATAGGCAACCCGCGTATGACACGCGAGTTGCTTAAAGGAAACCTGCGTACGCTGATGTACGCGGGTTGCAATGTATATAGTCGTGTATAGTACGCAAGCTGTCAATGGCGATAGTCGCGTATGTACACGATTTGGAATGGAGATAGTCACGTACACAACTCAACACTTATAAAAATAATATGGCAAGCTGGTTCAAGGGTAAATGCATCCCAAGTCATGCCCATCTATAGTGTTTTGGCAAACTTCAATCCTAAGATGTCCTTTTGTGTACTAGCATAAGGAATGTCAGCACTCAGACGAAGAAGTTCCATTTGGGTTGATAACAGATGCCCCCTAATGTGTGAGGTCAGAGGGAAACGATGGCCGAAATACATTATAATCATTCTCTTGGAGAACTCAAAAGTCCAATGGAGTAGAGGTAGTACCTGAAACAAATACATAATAATGTCATACACAAAGTCATATATGAGGATGCTATATTCAATATACTAGAACACTAGCTCCTTTACAATATTTGAGAACATCATATAGTACGGGTACAAGACCACGTGTATTACAAAGGTGGATCAAAGCCACAATATACAATAATGATGAGTCTTCAAAGATATGGAAGCTGTGTAAGTGACCACAACATAATCTTGCGCAACTTAGTCCATAAATATGAACCTAAGGTCTTCGTCAAAAACCCCAAAGAACCAATATAATCCAAGCCATGTGAATAGATGTTATTGAAGTCGAACATGAATAGGATTCAACAGATTGTCAACCAATAGGTGATAATCGACAACTAAAGCAAAGGAGTTCACCAATAATGAAAGTGAATCCTAAAGTACGATCGTCAAAAACTCTAGGTCTTCGTCATCAGGATGTCCTGATGCGGAACCATACTGTGATGACGAAGGCAATAGATCCTCCAACGGATCACAAGAGTGACTATGAACTGGGTAAAGGAAGGGAAACACAAATAATAATAGATAAGACAATGATGGAATTAGGGTATAAATTAGATACATGATTAAGTCCTTGAACAGTGAGCATGACATAGAGATGACCCAAGGCAGCGTTTAACTTTCCAGATAGTACAACTAGACTTATCTGTCATGTAGGAGACATGATCAGATTCCCCAGGTAGAACTGACAAGAGGAGTAAGAAACTCGAAGTAATAACTGAACTGAAAGTGAATACTGAGACATGAGTATCGAAAAAGACAGAGTGCTATGTTCAAGGAAGACATGCTGCCACCGACTGAGAACCAAAATAAAACTTCTTCCTTATCTTCCCTGTTAAATTTTAACGAGTCCAAGAAAGTCAACTCAAGTCTCTCTTCATTTTTTTACAAGCTTGAAGAGAAGAGGGAATAATGCTTGATAGTGTCATTGATTCGTGGATTTTATGAGCCCGAACTAGTACATGCTCACTTGGTGTTTTCATGTTTAGAGAGTCTGAAAACTCCGAAGAAGACTCCAGGGGGGTCCTTTTTCATCCAATTTAGTCTCCTGAGACCGAAAAAGTATAAAACATACCACAGAAGAACTATCTTAACTCCCGTAGAAGAAAAAGTGAACCTTTTTTGTATTTAGTCAGGGAGGTCCGAAAAAGGTTAAATTACCACCTACCCAACGCTCCTTCGAGAGCATCATATAGCTTGAGTTTTACGAGTGTGAAGGAAAGCAAGATCACTCTGAAATATCCATTTGAGTACGAGAAATGGGACTTACAACAATAAACTCGATGCTTTGTTCTTAGTGTTTAATGAACATGACAAAGACATGAAGTACACTCGAAATATTTTTCATGTTTAGGTCCAGAGCACGAAAAAGAGAAAACTGAACAAATACCTGGTGTTCCTTTTCCATAAATTTAGTCCCTCAGGTCCGGAATAGTGATAAACCTATACCTGAGAATACTCTTCTCAATTCCATAGAAAAGAGAGTGATCCTTTCTCGTATTATTCCACATGGTCCGAGAAAGAGATAACCTAGCACCAATGTGGATGCCCATTCACATATTCTTAATGAGCTTGAATTTACAAGTTTACTTGGCAGTCAAGTCTATTTCGAGGAGTTAGACCTGGGCCTAAAGAAACTCCATAAGGGTGGGGAGTCTTATAAAGGGATAGCTTGTAAAAAGAGACCAAAATAAGGCTCAATTTGGCGTGAAAAATAGCTAAGAAGACTCCCCTCAACCTATGACAGTTGCAGCATGAGTATCGAAAGACAATAAGTAGGTTCTAAATGAGGATACTCATGAGAGGAAAGTCCTATCCACGGAAGAACAATGGTATAAACGACGAACTAATGGTTAAAGATACCATAGTCCGTGGTTGAAGTGTTAATGCTAGGATTAAGATGGATTAGGTATAAATGCAGAATGCATGTGAAATGACCAAAAAAAAACCATCTTATATGAGCGAAAAAACAACTTTAAACAACCATAAACCTATCACATGGAAGAAACGATATGGCATTAGTTTTATTTTATATAAAAAATATGAACTATAAGGAAAAAACCCACTTTGAAAATAATTTTTCCATAAATAGTTCAAAATATGAATAAAAAACTCAGCACTTGATTTTTATCCAAAATAGACAACTTTTACCTCTACCTTGGATTGCTCAGCGTGGACGACTCGGTCGACAATTCTCGAAACTGCAAGTGCCAAGTAAAACTACACTCCATGCTCTTTCATTTGATCCAAGCAAATTTCAATTTTGGGCCCAAATTTTATATTTTCCAACGCTCTCAACACATGAACGATGTGTACATAGGTATGGTATATCAACAGTCGCGTACACGCGTTCTGTACGCGGGTTGCCCAAAAGAAAGTCGCGTACACTGCGCGAGGTAGAAAAAGATTATATAGGGTCAAAAAATCAATTTTTTATATGAATCTAATGGTTTGAAATTGCTTGTTTATTAGATTGAAAAATGGTGCTTGAGTGGAGGGAGAGGGAACATGAAGACATGGACCAAGAAGCTCTACAAGATTCCCCCACGGTAAATGTTTTACGGCAAAGTGGGTTATTGAAATTCTTCTGTACCTCACCTATGCGGTCAAATGTCCGCCTATTAGAGTTTTTGATAAACTATTGGGATCACGATCTTGGTATGTTTGACCTTCAAGGTGAGTTTCTAGAGGTTACTTTGGAAGATGTCTATTTTATTTATGGTTTATCACGACAGGGAGCTCCGGTGAACTTGGAAGGTATCGGCATAGGCGGTGACCTTCTAAGTGCACAGAACTACATAGACATACACTGCGAGTCTGGCACTCAAAATAGGGGTAGTTGCATCCCTATAGTTCACATTCGCAACTTTCCCTTATAGGTATTGGCGAGCACTATAGTGAGGGTTGCAGGGTCATCATCACTTCACCTTGCAACTCGGAACCAAATGAGACTAGCAGTGGACTGTATACAGGGAGCTCTATATGACTAGTGTTCGGGAGTGATCCCGATATGAGGAAACAGCTCTCTGACTGCAAAAGAGGCAGGCAGAATATTTTTGGGTATCCCAGCATGTTGGTAGCCTTTTTCTTTGAGAGGGTGCCACGTTTGAGTCCTGCGGTACCATTGCCAGTTCGTTCTCCCCGTCAGCCTAGACTGAGTAGGTGGGGAGAGATCTTCCTCTGCCAGGGAGGCAGTGGATCGATCTAGAGTGTATATGACGATGACTTCTACTTTTGGTGGGAGCGACAGTTACCAGCCTTGGAGTAGTTTCCATATGTTGGGTTAGATTTCCGAGGTGATACTGACCTTGTCCTCCCTCCTGGAGGAGCATGGGGAGAGTCAGGTATTTTTATTTTCAAAATTTTAAATTTTTTTATGAATTTTAATTATAAAGAAAAATACATATGTATAAGAGTTTTAATCCTTTTCAAATGTCAAAATGCAGATATTGGACCAGTTCGCCCTGCTGGGAATCCACGCATGTATGTGTGTCCTGTGTTGGGAGAGGACCAGGGTTTGATTAGGGTTCTTGAGGGAAAGCTGGCCAGGCTTACCCAGAGAGTACCTACCTTATGCATTGATCATATCCATGCCATCATGTAGGAGCTAATGGTTGATATATCACCTGGCTGGATACGTCTTATGAGGCGGGTAGCAAGAGCAGTACTTGTGTATATTGATGTTGTTGAGGCTGCTGAATCCGAGGAGGCTAAAGAAGCCCGAGCGCAAGGTGATCAGGATGATCGGGGGGACCAGGGTGGTCAAGCTTAGACTTAGGAGCATTTTATGGACTTTGATCCATGTTTTGTATATTTTTTGTATATTATATAGTTATGACTGGATCAGAGGATCATAAAATCGACCTATCTACATGGAAAGATATTCACACACACACACACACACACACACATATTTTTCCGGTTTATTTACAAAAGTTTTTATGTGTCTGCTGTATATTTTTTATGCAAAATGTGTTAAATGCCAATCCAAAATATAATTAGCATATGCATTAGTTAATGAATTTTGATTTCTTGGAATATGATTGAATATAATAAACTCAAAATTTCTTTCCAATAACCTAACTTGCATAAACTGACGTAGTAAAATAGGGTTCCGCACCTAATAAGCTCGATTGATCCAGGAAACCACCAGCTGAGAGTCAAGTCGGACTTCCAGCTAAGTGATACCATGTGACAAAGCATCCCATAAAATCTCAATAACAGCCCTGTATTCCGCCACATTATTGGTAGCGGGACCTAAGCAAGCGCCTCCTAAGGCAACTAACTGTCCTGAGGGCGAGTAAATGACCCATGCAGTTGAAGCCAAATTACAAGTGTGGTGACTGGCACCATCGGCAGAACCTATGAACCACTCGAAAGACATCTATAACAACCAGTAGACGGTATAAAAAACACAAACCAACGAACTATTGTACATAAAAATACATACAATAAAATACTGGAAAAAGCGCTAAGCCTAAGCATAGTACTTTTTCAGGTAGAGCCCATTTCTAGGCTTAGGCAACTTATTCCCTTCAAAATCAGTCAATTCATATGCGCCCTTCTTCAACACCTTTGACATGACATAAGCTCCTAACCACATAGACCTGAACTTTCCTACCCCCATGGGTTCTGATCCCAAAGGAAGACAAGCTCCCCTTCAGAAAAAATTTGAGGCTTGACCAATTTATCATATTGGATTTTTACCCTATTTTTATGAGCTTCGTTTGTTGTCAACGCATCTCTACGTTGCTCATCTAGATGTTCTAAATGTAATAAACGTTCTTCTAGCTCAGTCGTATCAGGTAACACATGAATAGCAATTTTTAAGGACGGGATTTCGCATTCGACCGGGGTAACTGCTTCCACTCCATGAATGAGTTGGAAAGGAGAAAACCCAGTAGCATTTTTCACATTGGTCTGATATGCCCAAAGTGCAGGATACAACATGAAGTGCCAATTGGAACGGGTTGCATTAATAGTATGTTTGATAATAGTCTTCAAACTTTTATTAACAGCCTAGACTTGACCGTTTGCTTGAGGATAGAACGAAGATGAAAGTTCTTGTCTAAATCCTAACATAATGGTCAATTCAATCATCATACTATTTTGGAAATGAGTGCCATGGTCAGTGACAATCACTTTAGGGATACCGAATCATGCGATAATTTGGTTGAAAACGAAAAAAGATGCAGTTTCCCCGTCATCTTTAAAGGTGGGCATTGCCTCTACCCATTTCGTGAAATAATATACAGCGACAATGATATGTTTGTGCCCCCCAGCTGAGACTAGGTTGCACGTCACGTAATCTATCCCCCACTTCATGAAGGGTCCCACTGAGATGAAGGAAAATAACGGAGTGGGATGCGACTGCATCTTTCTGGTGTAAAGCTGACAAGGATGACAGCGCTTCACGGCTTCCACACAATATTTAAAGATCATGGGCCAAAAAAAATCGACACATAAGATCTTATGGGTCATTGCTAACCCAGATAAATGACCCCCACACGCTCCACTATGGACATCATTTAGGACAATCTCTGCTTCTTCGTGGGTAAGACATCGACGCAAAATGGAATCTACCCCCCTATGATATAAAGTATCTCCAATAATGAGGTAGTTCTTGGCATGTACGCATAGTTTACGCCGTTCTTCCCGCAAGAAGGATGCAGGGTACTTTAAAGTTTGGAGATAGATAAGTATATCTCTGTACCAAGGGTCAGAGGTGGAAATCAAAAAGATATGTTCATTAGGGAATGAGTCTTCTTCAATGGCTACATCTTCCTCTACTGGAAATTCTGCAATGAGCTCAGCAAAAACTAAGGATTTTTTGGATTTAGCAGATTGAAAATCTAAGTCAAACTCTTGAATAATGACTATCCATTTGTTGAATTTGCCTCCAACTATCCGTCGAGACAAAACATATTGAAAAGGATTAACATCTACCACTATCGTCGTGGTCCTCAATAATATGTAGTGACGCAACCTTTGAACAACATACACAGCTGCCAAGGCCAACTTCTCGACATGGGAATACCTAAGTTCCGGGCCAGCTAAAGCACGGCTAAGATAGTAGACGACATGCTCTTGGAGCTTATTGTCCTCTTGGACTAGTACTACCCCTATGGTCGACTCAGATGTGGCCAGATAAAATCTAAAATCCCTAGAGTAATTTGGCGGACTCAATAACTATGTCAACAACAAAGCTTTTTTTAATGCCTCGAATGCGAGTTGTGCAATTTCATTCCATACAAATGGGGTGTCTTGTTTCAACAGGCACATGAAACCTTTAGTCATCTTGGCATAATTTACAATAAAACGTTGAAGGAAATTGGACTTCCCCTGCAAGCTCTGAAGCTGCCTGATAGAATGAGGAGGAGGTAGATCTACGATGGCCTCAACTTTCAAAGGATCCACCTGAATGCCTTTGTTGGAAACAATGAATCCAAGCAGTCTCCCTAACTCGACACAGAAAATGCACTTGTGTGGATTCAAGCGAATTTTTTAGTATCTGCATCATTCGAAAATCAAACGCAAGTGATCTGGGTGATCGATCCTCTTATGAGAATGTGCTGGAAAATCATCAAGGTAGGGTTCGATAATGGCTTTAATGTCGTAAAAGGAAAAATTCATTTCCCGCTGAAAGGTTGCCCCGACATTTTTCAATCCAAAGGAAATTTTCTTGTACGCGAAGGTATCCCAAGGACAAATAAAAGTTGTTTTATGTTGGTCTTCTGGTTTAATTTGGATTTGATTATATCCGGAGAAACGATCCATAAACGAAAAGACTTCGCTTCCAGCGCAACAATCAATAATTTGATCTATAAATGGCATGGGGTAGTTATGCTTAGGACGGGCTTTGTTTAGATCTCGAAAGTTAGTACAAACTCGTATAGTCCCTTTCTTTTTTTCAACAGAAACAGGGTTGGATACCCATTCTATCAAAGCTATGGGATAAATGAAACCGACTTTCAAAAATTTCTCAACTTCAGCCTTCACTGTCGCCGCTTTACGCGGGTTGATAGGTCTCAACTTTTGTCGAATGGGTCTAGCGTCAAGGTATGTTCAGATTTTTTGCTCGACTATTGATGGATCAATGCCTGGAATCTCCTCATAAGACCAAGCAAATACGTCGCAGAATTCCTTAAACAAGGCCGTATAGATCGCAATCTCCTTCGGAGAACAGTTTGCGTCGATGTATACATTTTCCACAACGTTTGGATTTACAGAGATGTTGATAGGAATTGTAGCGGAAATGTTTGCCATATTCCCCTCAATAAATATTCCTTCCCTTGGTAAGGGATTAATAGGCGTATGAACATCACCTGCCAGTCTAATATGGAACTCCTGGTTCTCGATCCTACTTAACTCTGGAAGAAAATAGGATCGATGGTGAAGATCTTCGCAGATCTTATCTTGTCTGCACATGGCTTCCAGAATGGCTTCATCAGAAGGTAAAACCATATCTAAGCAATCTCTAGAATGCAAAGAGTTCTCTACACAAGCAGGAAAATAGGCTTCTTCCGGTTCCTCTAAGACTATGAGAGGGACCAGAATGGAATCAATAGCGATATGGACGATAACTTGATAAGCCACTTCCGCTGCTGATAAGGGCACTTCAGGTTCATGGTGGGAAGGAAGAACCCAAGGACCAGTTCTATCAACAACCGTTGATATGGACTTCCCCACACTAGTAGAACCTATATAATTAATCGGAGCTAGAATATCAAATGTGCCCATCAATGATGTGTATATTCCAGCTCCTAAGCTCTCTGAAGCAAGTCTAACCTGATTAACCAATGGTATGGTAGACTCGTTAGTTTCCATGCGGCCTTTTCGAGTAAAACTGAGTTGGTCTACAGTAACCAACTTCCCTTCATGTGGAAACACTACCACCCAAAAAACAGTCGATGCAATAGCTGACATGGCGTAAGTCCAACTTCTCCCCAAGAGCAAGTTATAATCCAAAGGTGCATCAATCACCTCTACCTCAATAGACACCGCTTTCCCTACCAACTTAATTTCGAAAGCCAGTAGGATACCATGTGGACAGAATGACCTTCCGTCGAAAGCAGTAAGTAGGGTGTTCGATGGAACCAGCTCTGGGGATCCAAGAGCTTTCCAACAAGACAGGGACATAACACATGTAGAAGCACCCTCATCAACAAGTGTCATTCCAATGGTCTTTCCACCATGGATGACATCTATTGATAAGGATACATGATATGGCAGGCGAATTTTGACATCAGACAAATTAAATTTCACCATGAGACTCGATGAGTCCATACTTCCTAAGGCTGCTAAGAGTGCATCCCGTTGGGCGGGACAAGTCTGTAACACCTCTAAAGCCGACATTGCACAAGGAATCTGGGCTAAGTCTTCAACTACAGAGTAGTTTGTTGTAGCCCTAGCATTAGGATTATGCAAGGTTTTCTTAAAGACACATTTCGATATCTTGGGAATAATTTCGGCAGGTTTCTCAATCGTGAGAGGGTTAGAAGTTTCACCTATCAACTTACCCTTCTCCGAGGTCTCTTTTTCATAGTTCTTGTTCCTGGTCTGTAGTAAAGTCTCGAATCAAACCATGTTGATATAATTGGGGTCAGGAGCATTTGGGGTGCCCCTTGCTACATTTGAAGCTGAAGCTGAATTCTGTCCTTGGGGAAAAGGATCCTTCAGGACAGCTGGTTGTTGGTCATTTAATAGCTTTTGAACTTGTTCCATAAGGGGACATAGATGGGTCAAGTGATCTTCATGGCACAACTTACATGGGAATTTCACCTTCTTCTTTTCTTTCTTTCCCCCATCAGCATTGTTTGTGGGTTTTTGCTTGTTTTGCTTTCCCTCACCCTTCTTCCCTCTTTTCTTTTTCCCACCGGGCTGTTGATTTCCCTTCTGAGAGGTTTGTTCAAAAACATTTGCATTTTGAGGTGAGGGGGCATCCTTTGCTGCCTCCGCCGTAGAATGTTTGATGGACAACTAATGGAGCTATTTAGCCAAATATTCTACAGTGGGAGAATTCATAGAACCAACCACACTGTCGGCATGGGCTCCAGGCTTAGGTTTCTCTACATTGTGCGTTGGCCTCAGTGCCTCAGGGATAATCTCATATCAGATCCTAGACTGAGAATATGTCAAATCTAGTTGTTGGGCCCTGAGGATAGCTTCTTCCTCATTCGTCACTCCCGAAGTAGATACATCCTTAGATATATATGGCAATAGGGATTTAAGGAACCATTCTAATAAGAAATCGGGAGGAATAGTGGCTTTGATAAGGATATTCCGTCTTCTCCACTATTGGATGTGATCCAAAATATGAGTGGCCTTGTCCTACCGAAAGGTAGACAACAAGTCTGTCCTGAAATCATATCGAACAGGAAGCTGGAAGTGACTAAGGAATGCATTAGCCCAGTCCCAAAAATTGCTAAACGCAGCAGAAGTCAATTCAATGTACCATTTTGCTGCAGTACTGGTTAAAGTTCTTTGGAACAGCCTCAACTGAACTTAATCCTCATTCAGTGAGTTGGAAGAGCACCATAAATGAAAAGTGGTGGCATGAGCTCCAGGATCATCACCAACTTTGCCTTCAAATTTTGGGATATCCAAGCGCAGCTTGGTAGGTACAAGTGGCCAGGAGGGGTCCTGACTCACCGGTTCATTCATTAGTTTCGACAAATCTAGCAAATTTAACGTTGCCAGGAAAGGAAGATTGGGTCTAACCGGAGCACTAAAAGTACCAACTTGGGGATTAGAGGGACTTGCCCCCATATTCCCATATGTGAAGGTGGGGTTGCCCCCTGCTGTTGGTTGTGAAGTGGGTGGGCTTCTTTGGAAAGGATTTCGTCCATAAGCCAGCGGATTGTTTATGTGCGGTGCAGTATAAGAGGTTCTAGCTGCCCTAGTCGAAGTTGGGTTTTGGAATACAGGAGCAGGTATCCCTCCACTGAAAAGCGAAAAAAGGAGAGCTCGTGAACGAAGCTGAAACCAGAGATTGAAAACCTTGACCATAAGGATTAGGGTTTCCAAAATGCACCCCTACATACGTGGGTGTTGGGCCTACGTATGGAGTGGATGGGGGAATGTGCCCCCCATTCAAAGGAAAACCTTGTACAAAATCCAAGGATCCTATAGGACCACTCTGGGCAGTGTGTGCGAAGGAAGTAGGAACTATAGCTACACTAGAAATTCCAGTGACCATGCCACTAGAAGCACCTGCTAAAATTGTGGGAGTCGGTGGTTGAACCACTCGGATATCTAGAGTTAGCGGTGTAGTAGGTATACTTGCTTTAGGGGCACCTACTGGGGGAGGTAGCACCCCTTTAGCCGTAGCGACTGAGGTGGAAGTAGAAGAACTTTCTCTTGCAGTAGACATTATTCTGCCCAAAGGGACACCAATCACGGGTGGATTGAAAGGACGAACCTAAACGATCACCAGATCATTTAATTCAATTAGAGGTGAATTAAAATTCCCTGCTAACTCGTCAGCCTTCAAGTCTTCTATCTCAACTGTGTTTAAATTAAAACGGTTTGCCCTAAGTTCTTGTTCACTTGGAACTTCACTAACTCCTATCGGTTTGAAAGAACCGTCTATGTCTAATCTCTGCCTTTGAGGGGGAGATGGAGGTTCCAATGTGATAAGCGGAGGAAGGTTTTTCAACCTTCATGAACTTCTGATAGATTGGTCCTCCACGATTGTAAATTTGACTCTTCACACCCTAAGGTTAGATAAAAACACAGAAAAACCACAGAGAAATCACTACAAAATTTCCTAAAGTCTCAATAATCACAAGGGGTATAAGATATGCTTTCTTGAAGAAAGCTGAGAGATAGTTTATTGGCGTCCTTGAAGAGGTTCTTAGACACAAGCAGAGGAATCACCCACCACCCTCCCACACTTTCAACAAGGGTTACCTTCCAAGCCCGTCCAAGGTGAACCAGAAATAGCCTTCCAGTTTACCTGTGTATAAAACCTAGATGTCCAAGAGACTAGAGGCTACCTTAACTATATCAACAGTCTAGGGGGACAGTTGCAAGCCTGATTCGTACGCATGGGCAGGGTAGCAAAGATCAAAACTCTGTCTAGGACAGAATCCCCATATGCGTAAAAACCTTGGTCTACGTTTTGACAAGGAATCGGAGGGTTATCTCCTTAGTCCAATGCCTCGACGCGACCTTGTGCTTAACTCCCATTTGAGAGGAGCTTCCCAGATGCTATCAACACAGAGAAGGATTTACCTATTGATTGGCCAACTATGTATGAATTTAAGTACTTATGGGGATTTTACACTTCCTATCCCAGAATTCTAGCCTAAGCTAGTAGGTGTATGACCCTATAAAACAAAACTTACTAATAAATTTTAAATTATAGCATTCATTTTAAGGGTTGTTCTTAATCAAAGGGTAAGTGGCGTGAATGACTATGATATTATAGACTCAATAAGAAAAGTAAAACAAGTGTATAAATGAATTCCAAAGCAAATTATCACTACTTAAAGCAAGCTTCTTTTTCTTTTTTGTAAATACGAACTAATGAAAATGCAACTAGGAAAGAGAAATCCAAGACTTATTTTTGTAATTTTTGAGATTTTATTTAAAAACTGAAAGTAAAACTACCAAATGCAATTCAAGTGCAAATGTTTCCAATGCTTTTATTTTCACTTTTCAAACTCTTCAAAAATTACTATGCACCTAAATGCAAAAATTCTTGAGTATGCTTAAATAATCAAACTATATAAAGCAAGCAAAATGAAGTATATCAGATTTATAAGAACCAAAGATCGACCACCTAAGGAAGAAACTTGGAAAGCACCTAGCTTGGGAAGACACAATGAATGAAATCCACTGTAATCAATAAAAGGCAAGTGACAAACTGACACTACTTGGACATAGCACGGGATACACGGTATCTAGAACCCTGATCACTGATTCAAACACACAGCACCTGGACCTATCACCCAACAGGTAAATCCACCTCAAATAGCTTAAAAGAAAGAAAATCCAACCAACAAAAACTCAAGGACTTACTGAAAATCATGGTTAACAGGGATTGCAAACCTACAGTGAAATGCCAGTACTAGAAGACCACAAAGCAAGACAAAATCCAAAAAAGGACAAGGACAAGCAACCCTACCCAAAAAAATTGTTGCTAAGGTATGTACGTGGCTATCTAGTTGAGCAACCTGCATACTATATGTGATTGTTCAATACATCAACCCGCATATACAAACCTCTGTACGCGACCGTGTAGCATAGCAACCCGCGTACAGGAGTAAAAATTTTCAAAAAAAGAAAAATTATAAAGGTCTCTAAAACACTACTACAAGTCCAAACCAAGACATAAAACCACACACTAAATCAAAGCAAATACTGGGCAAGGATCTACAGGACTAACCCACAGCAAGCTGGACTCCCCAATGGAGTCGCTAGTTCTGTTGTTCAGGATTAAACACCCTTGTAACCTAGGGTCTGGGGTTACCAACTTACTACTAACCTTGCAGACAATCAGCTTTAATAGAGAACAGAAAGGAAATAGGAAGAAAGTATTGACTCACCCGATTACCGACGGTTGATCCAAGCTTGATCTTCTTCCATTCTTCTTCTCTTCAAAGCCTCCAGGGATGCACCTCCTTCACCTGCAAAGAGAAAATTCTCCAAGTACAATCTTATACATGTATATATGAGAGGTTAGATAAAACAAGATATCTAGTACATAATCAAAATATTCATTAACCATGATACATGAAAGAGACTCAACACAATGTTGGAAGAATAATTCTCTTTATTAACAATCAGTGAATGAGATAAGAGTACAACCCAGCTTCTGAGACAAGGACTCCTCTACAACCAAAGGACTCTGAGTTCTATTGCTCCAAGACTTCTGAAGATATACCACCAGCATAACTTTTCTCTCCAAACTTGATTGATTAATGCCCTCCCCAAGGCCTCTATTTATACTTTGAGAAATAGAGTGGTTTCGAAGGTTGAGGAGGTTGAAACGGTTAGGATAGTTAATGATTAGGGCCCAACTAATATCCATTAATCATGATTTATATTTTTAATGTTGAATCAAGATGTACGCGACTATTAATATAGGCAACCCGCATATGACACACAAGTTGCTTAAAGGAAACCCGCGTACACTGATGTACGCGGGTTGCAATGTATATAGTCGCGTATAGTACACAAGTTGTCAATGGCGATAGTCACGTAGGTACGCGAGTTGCAATGGATCTAGTTGCATATGCAACTCAACACTTATAAAAATAATATGGCAAGCTGGTTCAAGGGTAAATGCATCTCAGGTCATGCCCATCTATAGTGTTTTGGAAAACTTCAATCCTAAGATGTCCTTTTGTGTACCAACATAAGGAATTTCAGCACTCAGACGGAGAAGTGCCATTTGGGTTGATAACAAATGCCCACACCCTGGCGGCCCACATCCCTAAGGCATCCCACCACCTAGAGGACCCTCAATCAAGTCATTCAGAAACCAACCACCTAATCAACCAGTTATGGGAACATCAGTTATGCCCGTTTATCAATCTACTTGTGGCCCTAATAGTCCACAGATGCCTGATCAGTATTACTAGTACCCCCACCCTAATTAGCAATTACCATTTATGGATACCGTATATCTACCATATCTGTCCATATTGATCAACGACCCTACCCACCATGATCCCTCATGGTCGGCCATCCCGGTTAAGTTACCCTCTGATATACCTAAATTTGATGGAAAACCTAGTGAAGAACCTAAGAATCACGTGATGGCATTTCATTTGTGGTGGTCATCTAATTCTCTGATGGATGGTTCAATCCATCTACGTTTGTTTCAGAGAACTCTCACCGGGGTAGCTGCGAAATTGTATACTGAGCTACCTCAACATTCATTTTGGGATTCCAACACCTTAGCAATGGCCTTCTTAACACATTTTCAGTTGCCAATCCGATATGAGACAGTTAAATATCATTTGACCTCACTTCACCAGACCACTCCTACTCATATATCCGATCATATTCATGAGTGGAGACGACAACGTAGATTGATTAAGGCTCCTATTCCCGATCAGTTACTCGTCAATTGGTTTACTAAATCTTTACTTCCCCCCATTCCTAGGGATGTCACCATAGGAGGTGTTGTTACCAAGGATAAAGCTATCAGTCCTGCTGAGTACCTTGACTTGCTATATTCCAAGTTAGGTACTTTGTAGGACCTAATTCCTCATGCTCCTCATCCTACCTCATATTCTTCAAGACCTTCAATGGAGCCACCCGCCGATGGTGCTCTTGGTTTTGTTCAAACACAACCGACGACCAAATCCTCAAAAAAGAAAAACCAACCAGTTTTGTTTGCTAGTCTAACCACTTTAAACCCCAAAATGTCTTCCCCTTCAGTTGTTTCAATCGAAGTAAATGCAGTTCAATCCTCAGAATATTCAAGAGGAAAGAAGAAAATCCAAGAAATCTGAGAACCAGCAGGAAGGTAATAAAACACAGAACCCTGATGTTGACTCCAAAAACAAGAGAAAGATGAAATTCCCCTGCCTTATATGTGGAGGTGACCACTTCACCAAAGAGTGTCCTCGTCGTGAGGAAGTCAATAAATTTCTTAAAAATACCCCCACCCCGGTAGTCCTTATAGATCCTTTCCCTACCCAACAGCAATTGATTGACCATCAATCCTTGCTTGGGCCTTCTTCATCTTCCATAGATGAATTTAAAATAATTTCAAGTGAATTAGTTAATATCAATACTTGATCCTAGAACAATGATCCTCCACTAGAAAAGAAGACTGATAATGCTCCACCAAAAAAAACTTCAGCATCCTCCCCTCCTCCTACTATTGGTCTTCAAATTGAAAAACTTGTTCTTGATGCAATTCTCCGACCACCTAAGAGTACACTTCGAAAATATGTATTTAATCCTAAGGCACGAGCCGCCTAGTACTATAATATAGTCAAAGATCTGGCTCAAGCATCATGTGCTATGTCAACTCTCAAAGTACTCTAAACATGCCCTACACAATAGAATAACTTGTTATCAGTTATTGGAGCAATGGATCATGAACACAATAACATTATCTCCTTCAAACTGGATGACTTTAAGTCTAAGCTCTCCCATCAATTAGCTTTCCAATTATCCGCAAAAGCTTTTGGAAAGCCAATCCATCGTACACTATTGGGCGAGGGAGCCTCAAATTCGGTCATGTCTTTATCCTGCTGAAGAGCTATCGGCTTTCCCGAGATCAACCATTCACCCATGACATTAAAGGATTTTGATGGTCACTGCTTTCAACCCTATGGATCACTACCCTCTCTCCAGGTAGAATTGGGGGGGAAATCAGTCTCCATTCATGTTGAAGTTGTCGATGCTCCTTTAGACTACTATATTCTTCTAGGTCGAAACGGGTTCTACGCGATGCAAGTTGTTGATTTATTTGTATTTCGCGTAGTCCAGTTCCCATTCCAAGGAAATATCATTACTATTGACCAGTTATATTTATGTTCACTTTATGCGACTTCCAACTCGGCAAACAATGTTCCACTTTTGGCTTCTTCAGACCCTCAATATAAGAACATTGGAGTAGGTCGTCTTAAGGATTCCTAACTTATGGGATTCTTTCCATTATCCAATCCTCCTCTAATTTCATAGGAAACATCTGTGAACATGATATTGGCCTCTATCTTCGACACTCGATAAAGGAAAGTTAATTGTTGATTCGACATCAGTGAGCCCTTTAGAAGAAATGTACCATGCCATTTAGTCCACTAGTGATACCACCATCAACGATCATCTTTTAGTGGCTTCAGATACTCATCACCTACTGTAGTGGTTAGAACCCCCCCCCCCATCTCTAGATTATCTTTTGCATACACTCCCCTCTGATGGTCCATCATGGAAGTCATGTCCTTAGATGAGATGCCCTAGAAAGATCATCATCACCGATCTTATTTCCTTCCTAATTTCCATATGGTAGAAGACTAGTTTGCAACAACGATTTCATCTAACATCATCACTAATCCTCAACCCCTAGTACTCACCCATGGTGTCAATTCCGAGGGTAATTTGAATAATATTACCAAAACTATTTATGTTGATATCTCGATGAATCCTAGTGTCATAGAGAACATTAATGTAGGCCATAATTCTTCCCCTTCAGAACTAAAGTATTACAATTCCTTGTTTAAAGAATTTAGACATATTTTCGCTTGGACATATGAAGAAATGCCAGGGATAGATCCTTCCATCGTTGTTCATGAGATTAGGACTTACCCTAATGCCAAGCCAACTCATCAGAAACTTTGACAAGTACATCCGAGGAAAGCAACAACCATTAAAGAAGAGATTGAAAAACTTCTTAAGGATGGTTTTATCTACCTTGTACCTTTGACTGAATGGGTGTCTAATATCGTCCTTGTCAACACAAAATAGGGTACCATTAGGGTTTGTATCTATTTTCGGGATCTAAATCGGGCTTGTCCTAAGGACAATTTCCCTACCACATACATTGATCAAATCATCAATAATTTTGTCGAAAGTGTCATCTTCTCATTCATGGATGGATGTTTTAGCTACATTTAGATTGAGATGCTCCCATCCCATCAACATAAAACAACTTGTATCTTCCCATGGGGGACCTTAGCTTATAGAAATTTACCTTTTGGTTTGAAGAATGGGTGCTCTACTTTTCAATGTGTCATGTCTTATTCTTTCCACAACATAAAACACATTGTGGAACGGTATCTTGATGACCTACTTGCTCATTCAAAGCAGCGCGATCACCACGTTGATAATTTGAGATTTATTTTTCTCAGATGTCACCACTATAACATCTAGTTAAATCGACAAAAGTGTGTTTTCTGTGTTGACACTGGTCAACTCCTTGGTTTGATTTTGTCCAAGGATGGCATCCACATAGACCCTCTCAAGATCAAAGCCATCTTGGCCTTACCCGCTCCTACAAATGTTACTGAACTCCAAAGTTTGCAAGGGAAGGCAAACTTTTTATGTCCTTTCATATGCAATTATGCTGAGAAAACCCATAGTTTCATGTGTTTACTAAAGAAGGATATCCCCTTCATTTGGGATGAGCTGGTGCAACATGCGTTCAATACTCTCAAACATGCCATCACGCATACACCCATTTTTCAACCACCCAATTATACTAAGGATTATTCCATGTACATGGTTGCATCCCTATCTACCATTGGTATGGTTTTGGTTCAAACAGACGAACATGATCAGGAACATGTGATCTACTATCTGAGTAAGAGTCTTTTGGACTTTGAAACCCAGTACTCGCATGTGGAGAAATTAGCTCTAGCCACCGTCGTCGCATTCCAGAAGTTCTGTCACTACATCTTGCTTTGAATGACCACAATATATCTAGATTATAACCTCATGTATTACATCTTAACTCGTCAAGTGCTTGGGGGAAAATACTCTCGTCGAATTGTCATTCTCCAGGAATTTGAGTTGGAATTTGTGAAATCCAGTTCTAAGAAGTCTCTTGTCTTCACAGAGCTTATGTGTGATCTTCCCCATATTACTGAGGAAACTGAGCCCATTGATTCATTGCCCGATGAATCCTTGTTCCTCATTAGTACGCCTGACCCCTAGTATGGAGATTTAATTCTCTATCTCTAGACACAACAGTTTCATCCCAATGCAACCCGTGATGAACTTCGTTGCATATTCCATCATGATAAATACTACCTCATTATTAATTATACATTATACCATCGTGGCGTTGATACCATATTACGATGTTGTTTAACTCATGAAGAGGCTGAGACAGTTTTGAATGATTGTCACTCTTGAGCCTGTGGCATGTTAGAAACACGATCACAGAGCAATAACAGATATACATTTAAATCATTAAACAAGATGCAAAAACACATTTAACACATTACAGAGAGACATAGATATAATGTGGTTCACCCAAGAGATGGGCTACGTCCACACAGAAATTACCAGTCCTTTTATTAGCATCCTTAAAGATGAAGGGATACAACCTGCATCAACTATGTTGCACTTCGTCTTCATGCTCTCACAGTGTCTCTCACACAATCACAGAGATTGTTTACAATACAATACAATACCATACCATATCATACACAGCCGTATTACAATGCTTTTCTTTTATAGGGGAAATACCATGGGAAAATACTAGGGTTAACCCAATACCATGGGTCCGCAGAATTGTTGTCCAACAAATATCCCAAAAAAATTCTCAGGGGCTTCACCCCCAAACCCCCATTTCTCGGGGGTGCTGCCCCTGAACCCCAAAGTTGGGGAACGAGTGTACAATAAACCTGGGGTACAAACACGACTCAATAACATCTCTGAATTTGGAAGGTTAGGCTCTAAAACCAACAATCTCCCACATGAATACTGATCACAACAACTCCACCGCTAATGCTTTTGTTGCACTATGCTCTGGACCTTGGACTTGGCTAATTTCGTATTTTCTCCTTCATGCTTGAAGTCCAACAGAAACTGAGTAGGAACTCAGTCTCACTCTAGTTACTCCCTTTGTCAACATGTCTGCAGGATTTTGGCTAGTATGTATCTTTTCCAGTTTTAACAGTTCTTCATCTAGAGCAGATCTTATGAAGTGGTACTTGAGTTGTATATGTTTAGTATTTGAATGAAAGGCTGAGTTCTTTTCAAATCTGAATGGCACTCTGGTTGTCACTGTACATCCTTTTATTCTCCTGCTTCTTACCCAATTCCTCCATGAACCTCTACAGCCAAATCATCTCCTTACTAGCCTCTGTAGCAGCAACATACTTTGCTTCCATTGTTGAAAGTGCAACAACATGTTGCACTTTTGAAATCCAACTTATTGTTGTTCCACCCTGTTGAGGCCTGGAAATTCACTGGCAACAACAGCAAGGGATCCTCCCTAGTTAATGTTCCCAACTAGCCCGTGACTGTTTGGTGTAGGGAATCCGTCCGGTTTGCGGTCCGGCTATCGTAGGTCAAGTAACAAAAATAAAAGGTTTTACCGGTTGCGGCCCGGTCCACCGTATTTATTTTTGTATTTTTTTATTTTTAACTCTGACATGCAAATGCCTATCTAAGATGCAGATTGATTGAGAATGCAAGGAGTGTTCACAATGTGATGCGCAGGTTCTTACCTCTCGTCTTAGGCTCTCTTGCATCTAAATCACACACACAGGAAGAAATTAAAACGAACTACCTAACCTATCCCTAGGGAGAAAGATTGTCACTTATTAATTAGTAATGTATTTTGTGCATGCATTATAAAAGAGAAATCACAGATAGCCGATACTTCTTTCAAACACATAAACATTTAAAGATATTTCAACAACCAGATAGCCAATTGTCTCTGAACAACATTCATTACTCATAGTGAAAATTTTCATAAAACAAACCAGAGACCATTCATACAAGAACATAGGTTCAAAGAGTTAGAACGATCTCACAGTTAATGGACACAAAGCTGAAAATGAAATAGTTCCTCTTCAACAAATCCATAGCATAACATTTGAACATTCCACCAAGCTTTCTCCAACAGACACTGTAATTATTTATTGCAAAAGGAAACAGTTCTTCTTACAATATGTCTTCCAATCTAAATGGGAAAAAGTCCTTGTTCTTGTCTAGATTCTCTATATTTATACAAAAGAAAAAAACTATTGGGCTGCCCACGAAATGATTCTTGGGCTTCCCCAACTCTTCACCTCCCACATTTTTCTTTCATTAACTATTTATAAAATTTACAATATAATACAATAAAATGAATAAAATGCTCATGAGGAGGGTCCCGCTTGACTATTCAAAAATTTCTTCCATGATGAAGCCTTTGAGGCAATACTTTCAAATTCAGAAGGTTCTAGGAAACGAATATTTATTTTGAATTTAGCAACCTGATTTCTTATGACTTCTATCCTGGTTGCGCTCAAGCGAAGTTGGTCTTCTAACAGCTGCACACTAACTGTGGAATGATCTACTTCATTCCTCAGGGTCTGCTCGTCTAAAGATTTAATGTGTTGTATCCTTTGTTCATCTCCTTGATATCTTCTTTGCAAAATCTCCAAAAATAGGTTGTGGTCTGGAAAGGTATCCATTCTCTGTTCAGCCTCAACCTGGCTGTGATTATAAGTGATCAAAAGTCTCCTGAAGAATTCTGCACAAGCCCCCTTTGTCTTCTTGACAGCCTTCTTGAATTCCTCGGCTGTGTTTATGGCAAACTCCAGTAAATCATAATCTTGCCGTAGGGCTTGTTGATCTTTTGATGGTAGATCTGCAGGGGTTTCTTCATTCGCTTCTAATCTCGCCATCCTTCCTGTCAAGACTTCTAAGATGTCCTGTGATCTGTCAACAAAATATGAAGAGGTTTCCAAAATCTCTTCAAGCCGATTGTCCACCTGCAAGACCTTGCACCTCTATTCCTATATGGCCACTTGCAGCTGGTGCATCTTGCTTCTCTGTGCTAGAACGTGCTCCTTGAACGGCTGAAGACTGACCTGCTGTTCCTTGGCCTCTTCTAGGGCTGTTGTCAAGGAGGTAATTTGTTCTTTAAGTTCTGCATCCTGCCTCTGAGATTGCCTCTCAGATTCCTCCAAGGTAGCCTTCTGCAGCTCCAACTCCCCTATCCTACCTAGCAGCTGCTCCTTTTCTGCCCTCAACCTTTGACATTCTTGCTGCACTTTCTCCAAACTTTCTTGGGCAGCCTCCATAGATCTCTTCTCTACTTGGAGGGACTACAACTCAGCTTTTGAAGACTTTATTTCTCGTTGTATGTCTTTAAACTTTCTTTTCAACCTATTATTTTCCTCTCTTTCTCTTCTTAGGGTATCTTTGATTTGGGAAGAGGACTTATTTGACTGTTCAAGATCGGTCATTATTCGATCTACATTGTCCTTGGAAGCATGGATCAATGTAGCCCCTACTCTGATAGTGAACCTGGGGTCCTTGTCTGTCCCATATACTACAGTTGTATCATTTATCATTTTACCGGACTGCCCCCCAATTTCGACCTTTCTCTCGGTCCTCTTTACTATCCTTTTCCTTTCCCTATCATAAAAGATAGTGTTGAAATCTGGTACCTCCTCCCCTTTCTTCTGCTCAAAATGGATTAGACTAGGGGTGGGGACCATAGCCTGTCCTAGTTTGTTACCAGCAGCTGCCTCAGGATCTTGAATATCAGGGTTCCCCAAGTCCTGAGCCTGACTGTCTGCTATATCGAAAGTTGATTGCTCTGTCACTGTCTCTGTCAGCTTTAGCTTTTTTGCTTCCTGCTTCTTCAGCTCCTCATCCATCTTTCTTTTCTTTTCTTCTTCCTCACTCTTGGCAACTTCTTCTGCCTTTCTAGCTGCTTCTTGTGCAGCTCTTCTCTTTTCTTCCTCCTTTCCTTTGAGCCATCTTTCGGCCTCTTGTGCTAGTCTCCTAGCATCTTCATTTCTTTTTCTAGTTTCTTCCTCCTCTGCCTTTGCTTGCTCATCCTATCATTTTCCGCCTTTGGTGGTGATTTTTTTCTTAAACCTTCTTCTTAAGGTTGTTATATTTTGTGCAAAATGGAAAATGGATTCCTCTCTATCCCAGTGGCTTGTGTATTCAAAATGTACATTCGCCTCTTTCCAATGCTCTGCTACCTTATTCCGAGAATCATTCCTGTGGAAACGCATTTCCCCAAAATGGAATTTCCCCAACTCTTCCACGAATTCGTCAGATTTCTTCACCCTAGTAAACTTGTAGCTTCCCAACCTGAATGGAAAAGGAGGGTAAGTTGCTTTCTTATGTTCAAACAGAAAGCTCCCTATGCCATCTAAAAAGACTTGTCTAACTGCCTCTTTGTGGACTACATAATCAGTGGCATACATAGGCAGTAGTGAGGGTGCTCTGGAGCATCCAAACATTTTGAAATATAATCCATCCTCAATCAAGTAATAGTCTGCATATTCTTCAATCACCTGCAATGCCTCCTCCGACATGCATTTGCACTCTTTCAAGAAAATCAGGGTATACAATGGCATAATGAAGTGCTCACACACTTCCCTATAGTGACTATTGTATTTGTGGGACCACAATGGCTTGTATGCTGAGTAGACTGGTGTTATTTCCTGGTCCCAGATACACCTCAGAATGGGGAAGGGTTGGTTGCACAGTATGCAATCAATCAGTATAGAGCTCATGTAGAACTCTGATCTCTTCTGGAACACCCCTCCTAATGCTGATGCAATGCAGGCTGAGAGGCTGTTGGACACAATGTTTGCCCAGTTGAACATCGTCCCCTGTGTTGCAACATAGAAAATGATAGGCACCCACTCCAATTTGAAGATTTTACCGTGGGCCCTCCCGAAAATCCTGTTCAACATCAAGGCAATGAACCTATAAGGGGTTCTTAAATTTGCAGTGTCATGTTCCCCGGTCAGCCTAGTTCTAACGTTCTTGCCAGGCATGAGCATCCTCTTCAGTGTCTCGACTAGGTCCATCTTAATTGCCTTCAGCCAGTCCTCAATTAAGTATACCTGTGCCTCTAGTAATGGTAGGCCAGTGCCACATACCCAGGGCTATAAGCAGCATAACCCTGTTTATCAACATTTTCCAAAATCATGGTGGTTACATCTTCCCTGGGCAGAATCCACCCAATCACCTCTGAGCATGGAAAGAGCTTAGGTCTAGTAGAAATTTTCATCAATGAAGATCTCTCTATCTTGGCATAGATGGTTTCTTCTTCAAAACCTATGTCAGGTACTTCTCGGCGCATTATTAATCTGTAAATTGCCCCCCATTGATATTCGGGTTCCACACCAACTATGCATTTGGTGTCCTCGTAGGTGTATTCGACTCTGGTAACGATTTCAACTTTAGGTTCCTCTTCAACTACGGGAGCCTTCTTCTTCTGACGTTTAGACATCTTGAACTCTGAGGAATTTCACTGTCATATACAGGAATTTCTTTTAGGTTCTATTGGGTCATTTCCAGATAACATTCAAAAATAGAGACAACTGTATAAGCGTTTTACCTCATCTATGCTAAACATGAGTGCAGCTATGAAGAATAAACAACAATGCTCAAAAAACCAAGTGTTCCCGCATAAAATTAACCTGTCGAAAAGGCTAAACCCAGCTCTCAACCAACATTCACGGATTCAACTTAGAATACCATGGCCTTTTAAGAACGACGAATATCCCCCTCCTCTCGTCAACACGAACACAATCCCGAAACCCCCTCTTGGCACTATGACCTACACGCTACGCGGAAGAAAAAAGGCGCCTAATCTCAAGTGAGGGCACTGCAATTGGTGGTGCACTCAACTCCTAGAAGATAAGGGGAAGCTAATTGCTGTAAAAAATGATCGCCTCACGGCCTGACTAGATAATGCATTTTATCCTAAAATGGGACGGGGTTCATACTCGAGCTTGAATAGTCTCATCCTAAGCGGGAAGTAAAAAACAACATCGCGGCCTTGTTTCACAAAGATGAGGGTGACCGAACTGTGGAACCAGACTCACGGCATCTTGGAAGAAAACCATGAAATGCCCTCCCCGGACGGCCAAACACAGACTAGGGGAAACTGGTGCGGACAGCGTAACAGTCGTCTTCACCGGTTTCCCCAACAGTCGAGTGCGGTCTGCAAACCCCCAACAGTCGTGAAAGTTATCATTGCAAAACTAAGAAACCCCCACCGGGCAGCCATATCATCTATCTAGAAAATAAATACATGCCGAGATGGGAAAACCTAGGAAACCACTAACCGCGGAGACAGGAAAAGTAGTTCGACCAATCAAACGGAACGGTAAAATGGGCATAAGGGCCTACTTGGCACTGTGTTGTGCGACTGCTGGAGGAAAATTGGTAAACTTCCATGGCAGAGCCACCTAGGAGCGAAGGTACCGACAGCGAAAACCTTGGTCTGCTCGAGCGAAAATGACAGCACGGAGAAATCGCTAAAAAACAATAAAAAAATAATAAACCCCCAAACCCAACATATATATGTCACGGTCAACATGCAATCGGCGGGAAAATAATATCATCAGGAGACGAAAAGGCTACGGGATCAGCGATCATGTTACTATCTCCTCCGCAACGGCAAATGAAGAAAATGTCGGAATGCCCGCAATGGCATTGGCGAGAGAAACAAATCAACACTCGCATCAGAGCTCGCGAGACTAGGGCTTCGAGTCAAAAGATGATTAGAGAGCCGCAACGGTGAACCTGTAAAAGAAACAAGTTCCACAGACCAGCAAATCAGAGTAAGAGAAAAAAACATGTCTCTGGCGAAAAACATCGATCAGGCAAACAAGATAAATCAAACTATCGTAATCATAGTGCTTTCTAGAGCCGCAACAGCGAAAGTTGAAAAAACCCAAGGACCTGCAAAACAACACGGCAGGGATTGGAAAGGGTTAAACAACTCACGGACAACTTCGTAGAACCTTCTCCGCAACGGTGGAAGACGTATAGACAAAGGCTCCGACAGGATCTCAAATCAACTGTCGATAAAGAAAAATACATCGGAGACCAAATACACTTGACTCGGACTTGATGTCCGGTTTTTTTCCGCAACGGTGGGCGTGAAGATAACTAGACTCCCGACTCAAACTCCAAAACATTTCCAATTAGCGAGGAAAAAATCAATTCAAATGGTAAAACATGGCTGGCATACAAGTAAATCTTTGCGCAAACATCAAACAAAACAAAAAGCTGAGCAAAAGAAATAAAAGGAGGGTCCCAAAAAAAAATTAAATTTTGGGAAAATGTTGCAGCTGCAACAATTGGTGACTACCCGGTGAACCCCAGATTTTTTAATCAACTTCTTCCCAGTAAAAGATTGTTTAATCATTAAGCTCATAAGTTGAATTCTTCCAGATGCTTGTATTCCTAAGATGGCAAACACATGCATTTGAATCGTTGATGTCAGTCCATTCTTTGGGAAGGGAAACGCAAAATATTTAAAGTCCGGATAACTCTTCTGAGGCTTAGTAGGTGAGTTTTATTTTACCTCTGTCTATGGTTAGTTTCTAGCTTGGCCACCACAGGATCGTAAGATAAGGCAAATAGAACTATTCATTTGTTCCTCATTCCCATGCCACTTGCACTTTTGTGCCCTTTTGAACTTTTGTTCTTATGAGTCCTCCATCTACTTTTCTTTCTGAAATTTTTTTTTTCAGGCTCTTCCATCCATAGTGTCCTTTTGTGTGAGAGATGTATTTACTTTTCAGCTCACGAACAGCGAAGAACTTGTAGCAGATTGATATTCATATTTCTGATACTTTGCTTTGATATGTATTGCTTCTTTTAGGAGTTTTGACTCTTAACAGCCTTAAGGATTTTGAAATCATGGCATGGGATCATTTATATATAATAAAATGTTTACCTTGCTTCCTTTCTGTGGGTCTTTTTCTATCACTCCCTAGGACATCTTAGATGTGAAATGGATGGAGCCTCGAAATAGTATTCCAGACCTCTTAATTATGAGTTATTTTCAAGGGTTAAGCAGGACTTCAATGAGTGCATAGCCATTTAGGAAAACTACCTACTAGAAGAAATTCTCTCATTTCAAAATAAACGCACAGCCTTATCCCACAAATTTCAGTTAATCATGAACCTTGCTGCTTTCCATGCAACCAAAAGTTTGCCTCTTTTATTCAAAAACAAACCAAAATAACCAGAAATAAAAGTGGTAAATCAAAGCAAAACTGCATCAAAATATTTATGTACAAGGTCACTAAATCAAAAGAAAAATAAAATTGTGCCCACCCCTGAAAATCTTTCAACTTATGAGTCAAGGGGCTAGGCTGGATTGCAGACATGAGATACCTAACCATGGTCTAATTCTGCTATTTTTGAAACCGAAACTATGTCTACTGATTTAAAATCAATCTTATCAGACTGTGAAAATAGAAGGAGATCAGGGTGAGTGTCAGTCATATTGCTGGCTTTTTCTGATGCATGATATCTTAGTTCAAGCTCCGTTAGATAATTCCCCAAAATAGAACTAGCAGATTCATTACCTTCTTCCAACTTAGTGATATTGTGTTTCATGTAAGGTTCTCTTAAAATTTTGATCCGATTTGGGATCCCCTTATGGGGCAACCACAAATGTGACCAATCTGAAGAAAAATACCCTTTTAACCTTGCGAACCAGTCACGGTTCAGAATAAGTCCATATCCATCAGGTATGTCAGCCACCACAATATCAATCTTGTTATTTGCAGAGAAACGAATGAGAACATTCTCCATTTCTCCCACTACTTTAAAATTAGTTTTGTCTAGTTGACTGACTTCCCAAGTAGTAGGTTTTGGCTGTCCATTAATTTGTTTGCAAACTGCGAGTGGCATAACATTCACTGATGCTCCAGAGTCTACCAAACAATTATGCACCTGATGATTTAGCATTTCTAGAGTCAAAAGGAAAGGTTGGGTTCTAGCTTTCTCTTCCCGAATTGATTCGACCTCTTCCTCCACAGGTTGGTTTTCAGTGGGCATCTCTTCGTCTGGATTTTCAGTATTTTCTTTGTTAACACCTACTTGTTCTTCCATAAGCTTAGCAGGCTTGTTGATTTGCTCCGTCTCTTGGCTGAAAATGGTAATTTCGGGTACTTTGTCTTCAACATTGTTCTTTGGTTGTCTCCTAACATTCTCTTGCAACTTTTTAATTTTTGAAATTATTGAATTGTCTTTATTTACCAAACTCATGTTTTTTGTTGTCGTTGGTATATTCTTAGGTTTAAAAATACTTTTTTTCTGTATCAAACAGCGAGACACAATCCCATAAAAACATGGTATCATTTTCCTGTCTTTCTATGGTCTGATTACCTTTTTTCTCTTCATCGCTGTCCTCAATCAATTTAGAGTCCAAAAGTTGATTCATTACCAATGTCATTGAATTTAACCATTGAGGACAATTCTTTTCAAAATGGGGTTGTTGGTGAAAAGTGCATAACTTATCCATCCCTACCTCTGTCAGATTCATTGATGCTGAACCGTGTGGAGGGGTCTTGCATTGGTTGTTATCTTCTCTTTTTTTGTAATAAGGCTTATAAGCTTTCTGAGCTTCTTTTTCCTTCTCCAAATCTATTATTCTGTTGGAAAGCTTTTGCATCGTATTTAACATCCATTCAAAATCATGTGATTGCTCCTCTTTAGGTTTAGACAACAATAAGGCTCTTTTCCCGACAGTTATTTCTCCAGATTGCTCGGGATAATCTTCTATACTTTCCTTTTCAGCCTCTACTCTTTCTGCTTCTTCATACGTCTCTGTTAACGTAGGCTTAACTTGAGCTTTTGCGAACATAGCCAAGTCCGGACCTAAAGCTGAGGTATAATACTCAATCAGAACTTTAGCAAAAGGCTTATTAGTTGTAGAGAAGTTCTTGAGGTAAGCAAAAAATCTTTGACTGAAATTGTGTATCTTCTCATTCCTTTCCTTTTTTAAAGCGCCCAAACCTTTCATTAGTGTTGCATGCGTCTTTTGGGCTGCATACTTGTTTCTAAAAATCCTTTCAAAGGTATCCCAATCTGGGATAGAGTTTGCAGGCAAACCAAAGCACCAGGATGTTGCTGCTCCTTTAAGGGTATGTGGGAAAAGTCTACAAACAACATCCTCATATTCCCCATCCCTTAATCCCTCTATTGCCAAATAGAAACTTTGCAAGTGGTCATCTACTACAACCTTCTCATTAGGATCAAACTTAGGCAGCAACTTCTCAAAAGCTTGAGGTAAGTCATTTAATGGAGGTGTTAGGTTCAAAGGTGATATGGCTTTCCAAGCTGGTGGTGGATTTGGTGGGTTAGGCTGGTTTGCATTTACATCGGCCATGAGTCTGGGTGGAGAGTGAGGAGGTGAAGGAACAAGAGTCCGTACAAGTGAATGGTAAGGTGTGTTTGGGAGTACTTGATTCAAAGGCTGAACAACCTCCTGTAATGCTCCTTCTACTAACTTTTCCAAGTCTCCAACCAACACTGAATATTTTAAGATGGGACGGTCTTTCTTCTTGTATTCTCTTCTGGGTAAATCAGGGATGATGGGTAATCCTCCAATACTCTTTACATAGGCCCGTGTGTGTCTCCTCAGATCATTTATCACTTGGTTGTCCACAGCAAACAGATGTTCCCTATTCTCTTGAGTATTCAGGTTAGAACACGAACTGCTTTGAAAATTATCACTGGTGGGGTTATTTCGAGAAAACGAGTTTCCTCGGCAAACCATGCACTGGCGGCCCTCCTTCTAGCGCCAGAAACTGTTGAGGCCTAGAAATTCACAGGCAACAACGGCAAGGGATCCTCCCCAGTCAACGTTCCCAACTAGCCCGTGACTGTTTGGTGTAGGGAATCTGTCTGGTTTGTGGTTCGGCTATCGTAGGTCAAGTAACAAAAATAAAAGGTTTTACCGGTTGTGGCCCGGTCCACCGTATATATTTTTGTATTTTTTTAGTTTTAAGTCTGACATGCAAATGCCTATCTAAAATGCGGATTGATTGAGAATGCAACGAGTGTTCACAATGTGATGCGTAGGTTCTTACCTCTCGTCTTAGGCTCTCTTGCATCTAAATCACACACACAGCAAGAAATTAAAACTAACTACCTAACCTATCCCTAGGGAGAAATATTGTCACTTATTAATGAGTAATGTATTTTGTGCATGCATTATAAAAAAGAAATCATAGATAGCCGATACTTCTTTCAAACACATGAACATTTAAATATATTTGAACAACCAGATAGCCAATTGTCTATGAAAAACATTCATTACTCACAGTGGAAATTTTCATAAAACAAACCAGAGACCATTCATACAAGAACATAGGTTCAAAGAGTTAGAACGATCTCACAGTTAATGGACACAAAGCTGAAAACGAAATAGTTCCTCTTCAACAAATCCATAGCATAACATTTGAACATTCCACCAACCTTTCTCCAACAGACATACTGTAATTATTTATTGCAAAAGGAAACGGTTCTTCTTACAATATGTCTTCCAATCTAACTGGGAAAAAGTCCTTGTTCTTGTCTAGATTCTCTATATTTATACAAAAGAACAAAACTGTTGGGCTCCCCACGAAATGACTCTTGGGCTTCCCCAACTCTTCACCTCCCACATTTTTCTTTCATTAAGTATTTATAAAATTTACAATATATTACAATAAAATGAATAAAATGCTCATGAGGAGGGTTCCGCTTGACTATTCAAAAATATCTTCCATGTTGAAGCCTCTAAGGCAATACTTTCGAATTTAGAAGGTTCTAGGAAATGAATATTTATTTTGAATTTAGCATCCTGATTTCTTATGACTTCTATTCTGGCTGCGCTCAGGCGAAGTTGGTCTTCTAACAGCTGGACACTAACTGCGGAATAATCTGCTTCATTCCTTAGGGTCTGCTCGTCTAAAGCTTTAATGTGTTGTATCCTTTCTTCATCTCCTTGATATCTTCTTTGCAAAATCTCCAAAAAGAGGTTGTGGACTGGAAAGGTATCCATTCTCTGTTCAGCCTCAACCTGGCAGCGATTATAAGTAATCAAAAGTCTCCTGAAGAATTCTGCACAAGCCCCCTTTGTCTTCTTGACAACCTTCTTGAATTCCTCGGCTGTGTTTATGGCAAACTCCAGTAAATCATAGTCTTGCCTTAGGGATTGTTGATCTTTTGATGGTAAATCTGCAGGGGTTTCTTAATTCGCTTCTAATCTCGCCATCCTTCCTGTCAGGACTTCTAAGATGTCCTGCGATCTGTCGACAAAATATGAAGAGGTTTCCAAAATCTCTTCCAATCGATTGTCCACCTGCAAGACCTTGCACCTCTCTTCCTCTATGGCCACTTACAGCTAGTGCATCTTGATTCTCTGTGCCAGAACATGCTCCTTGAACGGCTGAAGACTGACCTGTTGTTCCTTGGCCTCTTCTAGGGCTGTTGTCAACGAAATAATTTGTTCTTTAAGTTCTGCATCCTACCTCTGAGATTTCCTCTCAGATTCCTCCAAGCTATCCTTCTGCAGTTACAACTCCCCTATCCTGCCTAGTAGCTGCTCCTTTTCTGCCCTCAAACCTTGACATTCTTGCTGCACTTCCTCCAGACTTTCTTGGGCAGCCTCCATAGATCTCTTCTCTACTTGGAGGGACTGGAGCTCAGCTTTTGAAGACTTTATTTCTCATTGTATGTCTTCAAACTTTCTTTTCAACCTATTATTTTCCTCTCTTTCTCTTCTTAGGGTATCTTTGAGCTGGGAAGAGGACTTCTTTGACTGTTCAAGATCGATCATTATTCGATCTACATTGTCCTCGGAAGCATGGATCAATGCAGCCCCTGCTCTGATAGTGAACCTGGGTTCCTTGTCTGTCCCATATACTACAGTTGTATCATTTATCATTTTACCGGACTGCCCCCCAGTTTCAACCTTTCTCTCGGTCCTCTTTACTATCCTATTCCTTTCCCTATCATAAAAGATAGTGTTGAAATCTCGTACCTCCTCCCCTTTCTTCTGCTCAAAAGAGATTAGCCTAAGGGTGGGGACCATAGCCTGTCTTGGTGTGCTGCCAGCAGCTGCCTCAGGATCTTGAATATCAGGGTTCCCCAAGTCCTGAGCCTGACTGTCTGTTGTATCAGAAGTTGATTGCTCTATCACTATCTCTGTCAACTTTAGCTTTTCTGCTTCCTGCTTCTTCAACTCCTCATCCATTTTTCTTTTCTTTTCTTCTTCCTCACTCTTGGAAGCTTCTTCTGTCTTTCTAGCTGCTTCTTGTGCAGTTCTTCTCTTTTCTTCCTCCTCTCCTTTGAGCCATCTTTCAGCCTCTTGAGCTAGTCTCCTAGCATCTTCATTTCTTTTTCTAGTTTCTTCCTCCTCTTCCTTTGCTTGCTCATCCTGTCCTTTTCTGCCTTTGGTGGTGATTTTCTTCTTAAACCTTCTTCTTAAGGCTGTTATATTTTGTGCACTGTGGAAAATGGATTCCTCTCCATCCCAGTGGCTTGTGTATTGAAAATGTACATTCGCCTCTTTGCAGTGCTCTGCCACCTTATTCCGGGAATCATTCCTGTGGAAACGCATTTCCCCAACTCTTCCATGAATTCGTCAGCTTTCTTCACCCTAGTAAACTTGTAGCTTCCAACCTAAATGGCAAAGGAGGGTAAGTTGCTTTCTTATGTTCAAACAGAAAGCTCCCTATGCCATCTAAAAAGACTTGTCTAACTGCCTCTTTGTGGACTACATAATCAGTGGCATACTTAGGCAATAGTGAGGGTGCTCTGGAGCATCCAAACATTCTGAAATATAATCCATCCTCAGCCAAGTAATAGTCTGCATATTCTTCAATCACCTACAATGCCTCCTCCAACATCCAGTTGCACTCTTTCAAGAAAATCAGGGTATACAATGGCATAATGAAGTGCTCACACACTTCCCTATAGTGACTGTGGTATTTGTGGGCCCATAGTGGCTTGTATGCTGAGTAGACTAGTGTTCTTTCCTGGTCCCAGATACACCTCAGATTGGGGAAGGGTTGGTTGCACAGTATGCAATCAATCAGTATAGAACTCATGTAGAACTCTGATCTCTTCTGGGACACCCCTCCTAATGCTGGTGCAATGCAGGCTGAGAGGATGTTGGACACAATGTTTTCCCAGTTGAACACAATCCCCTGTGTTGCAACATAGAAAATGATAGGCACCCACTCCAATTTGAAGCTTTTACCGTGGGCCCTCCCGAAAATCCTGTTCAGCATCAGGGCAATGAACCTGTAAGGGGTTCTTAAATTTGCAGTGTCATATTCCTCGATCGGCCTAGTTCTAAAGTTCTTGCCATGCATGAGCATCCTTTTCAATGTCCCAACTAGGTCCATCTTAATTGCCTTTAGCCAGTACTTAGTCAACTATACCTGTGCTTCTGGTAAGTGGTAGGCCAGTGCCACATACCCAGGGCTATAAGCAGCATAACCCTATTTATCAACATTTTCCAAAATCATGGTGGTTACATCTGCCCTGGGTAGAATCCACCCAATCACCTCTGAGCATGGAAAGAGCTCAGGTCTAGTAGCAATTTTCATCAATGAATATCTCTCTATCTTGGCATAGATGGTTTCTTCTTCAAAACCTATGTCAAGTACTTCTCGACGCATTATTAATATGTAAATTTCCCCCCATTGATATTCGGGTTCCACACCAACTATGCATTTGGTGTCCTCGTAGGTGTATTCGACTCTGGTAACGATTTCAACTTCGGGTTCCTCTTCAACTACGGGAGCCTTCTTCTTCTGACGTTTAGACATCTTGAATTCTGAGGAATTTCCCTGTCATATACAGGAATTTCTTTTAGGTTATGTCGGGTCATTTCCATATAACATTCAAAAATAGAGACAATTGTATAAGTGTTTTACCTCATCTATGCTAAACATGAGTGCAGCTATGAAGAATAAACAACAATGCTCAAAAAACCAAGTGTTCCCGCATAAAATTAACTTGCCAAAAAGGCTAAAACCAGCTCTCAACCAACATTTGGGGATTTAACTTAGAATACCACGGCCTTTGAAGAACAACAAATATCCCCCTCCTCTCATCAACACGAACATAGTCCCGAAACCCCCTCTCGGTGCTACGACCTACACGCTACGCGGAAGAGAAAAGGTGCCTAATCTCAAGTGAGGGCACTGCAAGTGGTGGCGCACTCAACTCCTAGAAGATAAGGGGAAGCTAATTGCTGTAAAAAACGCTCGCCTCACGACCTGACTAGATAATGCATTTTATCCTAAAATGGGCCGGGGTTCATACCCGACCTTGAACAATCTCATCTTAAGCGGGAAGTAAAACACAACATCACGGCCCTGGTTCACGAAGACGAGGGCGACCGAACTGTGGAACCATACTCACGGAATCTTGGAAGAAAACCATGAAATGCCCTCCCCGGATGGCCAAACACATACTAGGGGAAACTGGTGCGGATAGCGTAACGGTCGTCTGCACCGGTTTCCCCAGCAACCGAGTGCAGTCTGCAAACCCCCAACGGCCACGAAATTTATCATTGAAAAACTAAGAAACCCCCACTGGGCAGCCATATCATCTATCTAGAAAACAAATCAATGCCGAGATGGGAAAACCTAGGAAACCACTAACCGCGGAGACAGCAAAAGTAGTTCGACCAATCAAACGAAACGGTAAAACGGGCATAAGGGCCTACTTGGCACTGTGATGTGCGACTGGTGGAGGAAAATCGGTAAACTTCCACGGCGGAGCCACCTAGGAGCGAAGGTACCGACAACGAAAACCTTGGTCTACTCGAGCGAAAACGACACACGAAGAAATCGCCAAAAAACATTAAAAAAATAATAAACCCCCAAACCCAACATATATACGTCGCGGTCAACATGCAATCGGTGAGAAAATAAGATCATCGGGAGACGGAAATGCTTCAGGATCGGCGATCATGTCACTATCTCCTCCGCAACAGCGAATGAAGAAAACGTCAGAATGTCCGCAATGGCGTTGGCGGGAGAAACAAATCAACACTCGAATCGGAGCTCGCGAGACTAGGGATTCGGGTCAAAAGATGATTAGAGAGCCACAATGATGAACCCGTAAAAGAAACGAGTTCCACAAACTAGCAAATCGAAGTAAGAAAAAAAGCATGTCTCAAGCAAAAAACATTGATCAGGCGGACAAGATAAATCAAACTATTGGAATCATAGTGCTTTCTAGAGCCACAACGACGAAAGTTGAAAAAACCCAAGGACCTGCGAAACAACACGGCGGGGATCGGAAAGGGTTAAACAACTCTCGGAAAACTTCACAGAATCTTCTCCGCAACGGTGGAAGACGTATAGACAAAGGCTCCGACGGGATCTCAAATCAACTGCAGATAAAGAAAAATACATCGGAGACCAAATACAGTTGACTCGGACTTTATGTCCAGTTTTTTTCTGCAACAGCGGATGTGAAGATAACTAGACTCCCGACTGAAAGTCCAAAACATTTCCGATTAGCGAGGAAAAAATCAATTCAAATGGTAAAACATGGCTGGCATACAAGTAAATCTTTGCGCAAACATCAAACAAAACAAAAAGCTAAGCAAAAGAAATAAAAGGAGGGTCCCAAAAAAAATTTAAATTTTGGGGAAATGTTGCAGCTGCAACACACCCATATTACACACATACCTTGTGGTGCTCCTCCCGTTGTCTTTATCACCAGCCATATCTGCATCAACATATCCTTGTAGAACAGTGTCTGGACCTCCAAAACATAATGCATGTGAAGTGGTACCTCTCAAATACCTGAGAATATACTATACTACTTTCCAATGCTCCTTGCCTGGATTATTCATATACCTGCTCACAACTCCCACTGCATGTGCAATATCTGGTCTTGTGCACACCATGGAATACATCAAGCTTCTAACGACTTATGAATAGGGAATCCTAGACATGTAATCTATCTCTTCCTGTGTCTCTGGACACATCTCCTTACTTAGTTTGAAATGGTTGGCTAAAGGTGTACTAACTAGTTTTGCTTTCTGCATTCTAAACCTCTACAACACATTTTCTATGTGCTCACCTTGAGACAACGTCAATTTGCGATTTTCCCTGTCCTTGTTATTCTCATACCAAGGATTTGCTTTGCAGCACCCAAATCCTTCATCGCAAATAATTTATCTAGTTTTATTTTGAGCACATTTACATCCTGCATGTTAGACCCTACAACAACAATGTCATCCACATATAATAACAAGATAATATATCTTCTGTTATCTAGCCCCTTGAAATAAACACAGTGGTCAAAATGACATCTATCATAACCTTGTTCTGTCTTAAACTTATTAAATTTTAAATACCACTGCCTTGGAGCTTTCTTCAGCAGATACAAGCTCTTCTTCAACCTACAAACAAAAATCTCATTCCCTTTGACCTCATACCCCTGTGGCTGCTGCATGTAAATCTCTTCCTCCAAATCCCCATGGAGAAATGTTGTTTTTACATCTAATTGTTCAAGATGCAAATATTAAAATAGTTTTAATTGAAGTCATTTTAACAACAGGAGAAAATATTTCATCAAAGTATATACCTTTCTTTTGCGCAAACCCCTTTACAACAAGTCTAGCCTTGTACTCCTTCTTGCCTCCATCTTCTTCCTTCAACTTGTAAACCCATTTATTCTGCAATGCACTTTTTTCTGCAGGAAACTGAACCAAATCCCAAGTCTGGTTTCTTACAAATGAGTCCATTACTCATTCATGCCTTGCTCCCACTTCTTTCTAGTTTCTACCTGCATTGCCTCTTCATAACATTCTGGTTCACCAGAATCAGTCATCAATAAATAATACAGTGAAGGAGAGAATTGTTTAGGGGGTCTACTTAACCTGGTAGATTTTCTTACAGTTGCAGGAGTTTCAGGTACATGCTGTTGTTCTTGATTTTCTGGTGCCTTTGGAACTTCATTTTCTTTGATTTCATCAAGCACTGTGTACTCTATGTTTTCCTTTTCCACTTTCTTTCCCTGCAACTGATCTTTATGGATAACCTTTTCATTGAATACTACATCTCTACTACTAATGATTTCATGATTTTCAAAATCCCATAAGCGATAACCAAAATCATCTACCCCGTATCCAATAAAGGTACATTTCTTGGATTTAGCTTCAAGCTTTGTTCTATCATATTTATCAATATGGACAAATGCTTCACAACCAAAAGTTCTCATACATGAGTATTTTACCTGTTTACATGTCCATGCCTCCTTTGGAATCCCACCATCCAAAGCGCTTGAAGGTCCTCTGTTGATTAAATAAACAACAATGTTTACATCATCAACCCAAAACTGTAAGGGCAACCCTGCACGCAATCTCATACACCTTGCATGCTCCATGATCGCTCTTTTCATCCTTTCTGACACACCATTTTCTTGCGGTGTTCCAGGGACTGTCTTCTCTCTGTGAATCCCATTGTGTAAGCAGTAACTGTCAAACTCCTTGTTGCATTATTCACCTCCATTATCAGATTTGAGACATTTCAACCTTTTTCCTGTCTCATTCTCAGCCAAATCTTTCCACTTCTTAAAAGTATCAAACACATCATATTTCTGTCTAATGCAATAAACCCAAGTTTTTCTAGTTTCATCATCAATAAAAGTAACATAATAATGAGATCCACCAAGAGATTGTACCTGAGATGGTCCCCATACATCTGTATGGACAAGCTCTAACTTTTCACTCTTTTTTTGTTTCCCAACCCTGAGAAATCTAACTCTCTTCTATTTTCCATAAACACAGTTCTCACATAATTCTAAACTTACCTGCTTTAGATCTGGAAGCAGTTTTCTTGAGTGGAGAATTAGCATCCCCTTCTCACTCATGTGGCCAAGCCTATGATGCCATAATGTCGCACCTGTTTCTGTGGAAGCTACAGAGATAGAATAATTAGTATTATGAGGACATAAATGTAATGTACCTACCCTATCTCCTTTTGCTATTATCTGTGATCCTTTAGTGATCTTCCACCACGTTTATCCAAACGTATACAAAAAATGGTTATCTCCCAACTGCCCTGTTAAGATCAAATTTATTTTCATAGCAGGAATGTGCCTTACATCTTTTAGCAGGCATTCACTCCATTATTTAACTTAATCCATACCTTAGCCTTTCCAACAATTTTACATGGTTCATCATCCCCCAATAAAACATGTCCAAAATCACCTTGAACATAAGCATGAAAGAATTTTATATGGCATGTAGCATGACATGAAGCCCCTGAATCTACTACCCAGTGATCTCTAGTATTATCTAATACAAGAATCAAAGCATCTTGTAACACATCACCTGCTACATTCGCTTCCTGAGTGGTCTCTTGATGCCTCTAGCCTTTCTTCTTTGGTGCTCTGCATTCTTTCTTGAGATGTCCTTTCTTACCATAGTTCCAGCACTCTATTTTTCTGAATCTGGACTAGATCTGCCCTTTTTAGACTTGCTACGATTTCTTGGGCTCCCTCCTCTCTCATTTTGTCTCCCTCTTCTCTCCATACTCAAGGCATTACCTGATGTCTCACCTCTACTTTTTCTTTGCATTTCCTCACTAAGAATAACACCAACGACATCATCAAACTTAAGAGTGTTTGAAGTAGGGACAAATTTACTTACAGCCATGACCAAGCTATTCCAGCTTTTTGGCAATGAGCACAAGATTAGAAGAGCCCTAACCTCATCATCAAAGTTCATGTTTACAGAACTTAACTAACTTGTAAGTGTATTAAACTCATTTAAATGGCCAGCAATAGATCCACCTTCCGACATCTTCATATTAAATAAACACTTCATTAAAAATACCTTGTTGGAAGCTGAGGGTTTTTCATAGAGTTTCTCCAATGCCCTCATCACACCCTCTGTTGTTTTTTCTTTCAAAATATTGAAAGCCACCGACGAAGCCAGGCATAACCGTATTGTTCCTAGTTCCTTTATGTCAAGAACCTCCCATTCTTCATCCTTCATAGCCACTGGTTGTTTTGCTTTTTCTCCCAATGGCAGGTACAGATCCTTTTGGTACAGATAGTCCTCCATTTGCATCTTCCATAACTGATAGTTTTGGCTGTTAAATTTCTCGACCCTAAATTTCCATCTTCTGCCATTGCTCCCACATGAACCAGGAACCCTTCTTTCATGCAAGTTTACCAGCCAAATAGACCTTTTGGCTCTGATACCAATTGTTAGAAATAGGACCGTGGGGCAATAACAAATATAGAGTTAAATCATTAAACGAGATGCAAAAACACATTTAACACATTACAGAGAGACAAAGATATAACGTGGTTCACCAAAGAGATGGGCTACGCCCACACAGAAATTGTTATTCCTTTTATTAGCGTCTAGAAATATGATGGGATACAACCTGCAACAAATCTGCTGCACTTCCTCTTCACACTCTCATAGTCTCTCTCACATAATCACAGAGATTGTTTACAATACAATACCATACCAAACACACGTGTATTACAATGCTTTTCTTTTATAGGGGAAATATCATGGGAAAATACTACGTTTAACCCAATACCATGGGTCCGCAAAACTGTTGGCCAACAAACATCCCAAACAAAATTCTTGGGGGCACTGCCGCTGAACTCCAAAGTTGGGGAACAAGTGTACAGTAAACCTGGGGTACAAACACGACGAAATAACATCTATGAAACTAGAAGATCAGGCTCCACAATAACATGGTGGTCATCTTTCTAGGATGGCTACTGCCCATAAAATATTATGTGTTGGGTATTTTTGGCCCTCGATCTTTAAAGATTGCATAGAGGTCATCAAGAAATGCCCAGCTTGTCAGTTGTTTACATAAAAAAAAGTGCACCCATCCCGCTTCGTTTACATCTTGTCATTGTAGTTGGTCCCTTTTCCAAATGGGGAATCGACTCCGTGCATTGTAGACCTACCTCAGTCAGGGGGCATAGTTACAGTATTGTGGTCCTAGACTATTTCACTAAATAGGTTGCGACTATGCCTACTTATGTCAAAGATGGAAAAATAGATGCTCTTTTTCTATTCAACCATATCATTGCTAGATTTGGGACCCCTAAGGCCATTGTGATCGATAACGGTTCACATTTTTAGAATAAGATGATGTCAGAATTAAGTGCTAAGCTAGGTTTTCGCCGTGACAACTCCATACCCTACTATCCATATGCCAATGGCCAGGTTGAAGCTATCAATAAAGTCTTTAAAACCATGCTTCAACGAATGGTAGGACAAGCCAAGTCCAACTGGAATTTGCAACTATTTTACACATTATGGGCCTATCGGACCACCGTCAAGACATCCACTGGGTTTACACTATTTCATTTGGTGTATGGACTAGAGGCTACTCTTCCTATAGAGTGTGAAATCCCTTCCCTGAAACTCGTTGTGGAACTACTACCCCACACCACCCCGGAGAAGAATGTTTCTTGTATTTAAACAAGCTTGATGAGACTCGTCCTGATGCTACCTTAGCAAATGAGGTACTTAAACGATGGATGAAAGCTCAATATGATATATTCATTCAACCTCGCTCTTTCAACGAAGGTGATCTAGTCTTGACCTACGACCATAAACATGATAAGTTGGGAGATGAGAAGTTGGAATCTATGTGCCATGGGCCTTACATCGTCAGTCGAGTCTTAGAGAAAGGGGCTTATGAGTTGATAGATTATGATGGGATACCCCTGGGAGAGCCTTACAACAGGATCTACCTTAAAAAATGCTATGCCTAGGACATCTAGCATAGGCTTATTGTATATATTATTTATAGAGTGTTATGTGTTTTTTCAGAAGTGTGAATGTACCATGTGTCCTTCACAAACCTGCTTATGTAATCCTATGTTTAAAATGAACAGATGACCACCTATGTCGGTTTCGTGGATGGTGCTAATTGTTACACCTTGAATCTTGCATCAGCATCCTGGGTACTGTACTCTTCTACTGGTGATCTGGTGAGTTCAGGAGGAACTTGTTTGGGCCCCTTAACAAACAACCTAGCGGAGTATCATGTAGTAATTGGTTTGTTGACTGAAGCCCTAGATAATGATCTAAGTCAGATTAAGGTTTATCTAGACTCTAAGTTGGTAGTACATCAGTTAAACAGAGTCTGCACCATCCGGAACCCCCTACTCCTTCATACGTTCCAAAGAGTTAGGATTTTGGAAAGGTCTTTTGAGCAGGTTTCCTATCATCATATCCCAAGACATTTGAATATTGTGGCAGATTCCCTAACAAACTTTATCTTGGATTGGTATCTTGCTTATATTTAAAATTCATATTAACATCATTTTCATACATTGAAACACATAGATACATAAGTAAATATTCGTTCACATAACACATTTGCACACACATATGTAAATAAAAGTTTTTATATATTAAAATTAGTGCTGAGATACAAAAAGACTGGAGCCATAAGATTTCAAGTCGCCCGAAGTCTAGAACTATCACAGTTTGGAGTACGTATAAATAGGGCAAAAACTGAAGCTTTGAAGCTTTCAGTGTATATATAGTACAAAAATGAGGCAGCCACTACGGGATAATCCTTGTCCTCATGGTAGCACATCATGAACCGAACCACTCAATAGAGTAGCCTCCCAAAACGACTTGAAAGTACTGAAGTATGGAATTGGTAGCGCCTAGGAAGATCGTCAATAGAAATGTCAGGTATTCCTACAATCAATCGTTGGAGGTTCTCCTTGGTATCCTAGAGTTCCTCATCTTCCTATGCATTCGTGACAACCATATCTATGACTGTCCCTCACCTTTCTATAGGTGAAGCTCCTATCGAACGAGAAAGACCTGTGTATGCAAAAAAACATTTTTGTATGTCTCGGCATTACATAATAATAATAATAATAATAACATGAAATATGAAAGAAAAATCAAAAACATGTATAGTGATATGTTTCTTACCTCAGTCGTCCCACTGATCTCCCTTTGGTAGTGGAAGGTCGGGGTCATCCCTAAAATATTCCCCAACATAAGAGTAATCCTCCACCATCAGCATTTTGCCCCTCAGCCAATGGAACAAGACCGGTCCATATGTAACCATGGGGCCTCCGCCACCACCATGGTGTGCCATGGCCTGTACCCACCTGGTCATTCGATGGTCTTCAACATCTAACCTACTCAAATGTACCTGAGGTCTCATCAGTGGCACCCACTCCAAGAAGAAAGATACCACTATAGCTCCATAGTCGAACAGTTTCAGCTCTCCTATCCAACATTTGGTTAGTTGGTCCTTCAAGCTGACCAATAACCCCTCGCTCTTGCTAAAGATGGTAGGATCCATACACTCTACTTCATATAGCATGTGAGCTCATGTAGTAATATGGGCTGACCTACTACTCGTTACCTTCTCGATCGCGAAGGCTATGGTCCTCAAGGGTCAATACACTATGTGTTTGATGGGGATTTTCCCTCCTAGGGAACAATTCCCCATCGAGAAGTACTCATCAATCAAATCACCCATAGGAAACTCGTCACCTCGTAGAGATGTCGGCACTACTGGTCTCCCCCTATGGGATAATCCATTCAAAAAATATTTGTCTTCCACATCTATGGTCAAAATATGGGTCCCGACCTCGAAATGATGTTGATCTGGGTCCCACATGCGGATCAAGTGCTCTAGTAGATGCACTTATGCCCCCATCCCTGGTACTCTAAAGTATTTCAGAAGCCCACACTCACGGAGCGCCATCACAGTCATTGGGTCATTGGATGCTTGGAGGTCTACGAACTCATGTTGTCTTTCTTTCCAAATAACCATTTTGTGTGCGGTTTTCCTACCAAAAACAATTTAAACGTCCATTAGAAGCATTATCAAACCCTTGGAAGAAAGAAAAATTGCAAGCTAATGGCTATTTTTTTTATTTTTTGAAGTGGCCTAGCCATTGGCACTCTTCCTGGAGGAGGATAGAGCGTAGGCTCTCTTTCCCCATGATGACAAAGCACCTTAAGCACTTTTCCCTCTTTCGAGGGGTGCACCAACGCACCTCCCGAAAGGGAGAAAAGAGTCGACCTAGGCACGCTTTGTCTCCTTGGAGAAACGCTCAAAACCCCAAAAATTTGACTTAAAATGAAAAAAGGACACTGTGAATTTGAAGGGATAAGGTCTAGCTCCTACCTGATCCGAACGGTTTGATTTGAGATGGTCGGAAGCTCCTGAAATATTCGTTGGAAAATCACCGTGTCTGCACAAAATTCACTCCAGCAATATGGCAAAATTACAATGGTAAAAAATAGTTATTATTCCCCTTTCTATATCATTTTTTTATTTTTATTGAAAAATAATTAATCAAATATTTAAATATTTAGGATTTACCGTATGTTTTCCTATAGTTTTCATAACGAATTTGTTCTAACTCTGTTCTTGAATATTTCAGGTTATTTTCGCGACATATTTGGCTATGTATAAGTTTCTTTTGTCTTTTTCACACTCTGGGATAAGATGAAAAAGTACAAAGCATCTTATATACCTTTGGCATGCTCGTTAAAAACTCAGTGAAGAGGTATCGAGTACACTTTTACTGTTTTTAATACTCGTTAAAACTAGATTATGAAAAAATACCCCTCTTATGGAGTTACATTTAAGCTCTTTTCAGACTCCCAAAATACGAAAAGATCGCCAAGCAAACTTGATGCTTTCACACTTGTAAAAGTATTTGAATGATCGTCTGATTGATGGTAGTTTACCCCTTTTTCGAATCGATTAGACTCACTTACGAAAAAGGTACACTCTATTTAATCGTAACTAAAATATTTCTCTTGGGCATTAGTTTATACTTTTTCGGGCCTCAGGGACTAAATTTACGAAAGAGTCCACCCTGAAGTCTTCTTAGTCATTTTAGACTCTCTAAACATGAAACGACGAATGAGTTTACTTTCATCAAACTCATAAAATCAAACGATAAGGGACCCATTCTGGGAATGAACCCCTCCTTTCTCAGGTTCATAAAATGTATGAGAATGGACTCATCACTTGATGAGCTATAATGAGTGTTTGTTACCCTCTTTGAACTCGTTAAAACAAAAAGAGGTACTCATTCATCGCGATGTGGATATTAAGGGAATGGGAAATATCTTTTCATTTTTATTTATGCTAGCTCGTAGTCCACCCTTGAACATGGCACCTATTTGTATTTTCATTTTCAAACAGTTGGGTATTCAGCTTGTCCTCAAGTCGATCCACTTTTGTGAGTCATACAACTCCTTTGAGTCAATTCAAGGAATGCATCATCGTGTCCTTTCATTACACATGGTCTCTGTCTCATTGAGTCAATGATTCCAAGTCATTTGTTGTGTCGTTCAATGTTCAAAGGGAAACTCCTCTGAAAACTATATCTTCAGTTAACTTACCTTCCTTCAAAGTTAGTCATATCTTAGTTAGTTCTATGGTTGTTTCATCACTTAAACATCATCTTGTGTTCCATGTTTCATGTCGATTACGAGGGAAACATCATGGCCCTCCTTCAACAAGTCTATTCCTGTCGACATCAACACATCATCCAGGAATTAGACTTAGAATCATAGTTAAGTACCTTGAATCGTGCATGCCTCAATGGCAGGCCTCCTCGATTTCAACAGTAGGTTTTAATCAATGACCTCTGATTGCAAGATTATACTAAGTGTTCAACTTCAAGTCCTTTATTCACACTTGGGAGAATGTACTGAGATACCTTGGAAATCATTGACATCAATGGTGATCTCCCTCGCACTTGTTAATGGTATACATCAATGACCGGTAATCAAGTGGTTTCTACCATGTTCGACATCAAGACATCTATTCGCATTATTAGAATCGTGTCGTTTGGGAATTGGAATGAAGACCCTGAGTCGTTAGGTATTCATATAAATATGTGCTTATCCTTGGGATGCGATGGAGAATTATTTGACGTCATGACATGGATCCACATTGTATGCTTGGTGGTTGTGTTTAGTATTGAGTTTGGATAACATGGATCTACTTTGTATGTTTCATTTTCAGTCTTATTGATCATGGATCTACAGTGTATTCTTGGTATCTATGACATAGTCGTCATCCATGGATCTGCACTATATTGGTCCGCAACCATGATTGAGTCAGATAGTTGGTCACTAATCTTGGATCAAGTGTGAACTCATCTCTCTTTTGCCTCCCATACCAAATTGACATCTAGCAAAGTATTTTACCTATCAGATCCCTCTAGATTCATACTTTGGGGGGGATTCTAGCTTCATATTTTACCTATTGAGTAAAATATGTGCCAATGCTTCAATCCCTCAAAATCACTGGCCAAGAACTCTTTTGCTCCCTTTTTTATCCATTCCTGGCCTGGTTGGCACACTTTGGCTTCTGACACAGAGCGCAATTCATCCCTAGTACTTGTTGCACATTGGTAGTAAGCATCAGTAGCGCCCTTTCCCTCACTACAAGGAGCGTCGGCACACTTACCCTTATTGCAAGGAGAGCCAACAAGATCAAGAAGGAAACAATAGAATTTTCGAGAAGCTTCCAAGTGAAATGTCTCATTGAGGATGATCCTATCTACTTGGGAGAGCTGGCATTCGACCTCCTAGCCCATAGGGATCATTCCCTATCCTCTTCCCAAAATATCTCAACTCATTTGGGATTCCCTTGGCCTATGAAAGAAAGCTTCATGGATAATGTGAGGGGATACCAAGAAGAGCATCCTTATGTTGTTGGATTGAAGTCTCGTGTAGAGGCAAATCTGAGAGAGTGGTGTGAGGAAGAGTTTGTACTAGTTGAGAGTTGTGTGAGTGTGTCAAAGACCTTGTGGAGACAAAGACATTGACATCAAGGCTTTGGTTGTAGCTTTCTCTTTTTATCTTTTAATACAAAAGTGTTTCCCTTTCCCATATATGAATTATGTTAATCTTGATCATTTATTATTAGACTCCTTTATCACTAATATAGTTTTTTTATTTATCTTGTTACTCTCATCCCTTGTCTTGTTTCTTGTGTTTCTTTGCAGGTATAGTAGATTGCATCAAGATTAGTAAAACAATGAAAAACGTACGGATCTAAGGTAAGAGAGTTGTTCATTCAAGTAGATCATTTATCTAGGGGAAGAATATATTGTTGTGTCTTTTTTCTCTAGACTTGTACCACGCAGGCTAGAGGAACAAGCAGTGTCCGCATTGGTTGAAATATTCCTACAAACAACTTTCCAAGCAGTTGAGGAGAGAATACTAACATAAGCCCCTTCATCTACAATAGTGTGAAGCATGCTCCTAGCAGTAACTTGTACATATATCTGGAAAGGAACACTAGAAGGAATACAAGCATCTGTTAGATTACTCCAATCAAAGGTTAACCTCAGTACCTAGAGAGGTTTCTGTTGAAATAGACAGAATTTTCCCTTGCATAGAACAATGAGAACTGACTACGAAAACTTCATATGTTTTCATTTCACTCTCAACTAGAAGAGAGAGACAATACAAAGACTATGTCAAAGTGACTACTTTAGTCTTAACACTCTCGGGTGAAAGAGTGCGATCGGGTGGAGAAGACATCAACTCGACCACTTTAACTTCACTCTTCAAAGGAAGAGTGGGATCAACTATGGGTGAAATCGAATTGACCACTTGGTCAGCCAATGGGGGGTCAAGAGACAACTTATAATAACCTGTTGGAAATCGTTGATGAGGAACAATAATATCTTCCAACAACTTTGAAGCTTCATCCATGTGAGTACAAAGGTAAGTAAGGTGCATGTCCTTACATAGCAAGTAAGGATTTCTAACTTTACCTTTTCGACTCTTAATCACAGAGTCACTGGTTGATGGGGCATCATTAGTATTATGACCAGAGGTTGATGACACAAAGTGTTGGGAGTCACTAGACCATAGTTTCAAAACCTGGGAAAGACCAAGACAATCATTAAGAAGGCGATCACCCTTACAAATCCTGTAACGGAATTTTGGCTTACGAGTAGTTTTGGCAGGTATTTCAACAATCTTACTAGAAAAAGTAGTTGGTTGGGACTCGACCATGAGTCTTCCTTTATTATTCTTAATCTTCCTTTTCTTCTTCTTCTTATTCACCTGATTACTAGTAGTACAACTTTCAAAGGGAGAAGACACATCCGATGAAGAGGGAGAAAGGGGAGAAGACACATCCAACGAAGAAGATGGAGGATTCACGAGAGGTTGGTGTTCTCGTAAAGGATAATTAACATTTGAGAGACAAGGCAGGATTGGAATCATCAAGCTATAGAATAACCATACAAGTAATCTTATAATCAATCCGAAAAGACTCAAGGAGGCCATGAGAGGAGGACCAACATTTCCAAATGAAGAAAAAACAAAAGGTTACCCTTAAGAACGGAAATATTGGTTGTAGTACCAGAAGGCATAGCCATAGCTATATAAAAAAAGCTATCTATCTTTCTAATAATTTTAACTGTATAGGAAACAAGCGCTACTCAATCTAAAGCAGCAAGCAAACATGTGAAAGGAGTGGATAAAAAGTTAGGATCCTCACGGGATTGTCAAACCATCTCAATTCCCTATATACCGCAGGGTCCAATAGTACAGCGCGAAAAGAAGGATTGGGATCGTTCCCTTAACTAAATACCCGACTACATGGACAGTACGTGCATATTAATCTCCTAGAGTGATGTTCTCAGGGTATTGCGACGATAAGACGGTCAAAGGGGTTTTCTCAGTTGGTCTCAGGATCCCTAAAAGTGTCTCTTGATATACTCAAGTTACATGGGAGATCAAATTCATAGTAGTGATGTCTAATACACAACCATTCTAAAGGGGCCTTCCTATATATTGTTGAGTGTGTGAATTACCTTCGATATACCTCAAGGGTACGTGAACGGTCCTTCGATATACCAGCAATACGTGGAATATCCACACAATCCTCGGAATGCAGTGCAGGAAATGAATGAAAGCTCCTACGTTTAAAGATGTTGGAACTCATCTCTAACCTATCACACCTTGCTAAAGTTTTTAAACCTAATCTAGCACTTAATTTTATCTTTTACAATTAAGCGAATGCATGGAAATTTGGATTTGACACAAAACTATGCAAGTATGAGTATGCAAGTCTTTTCTTTCAATGAAATATATATATGGAGAGGAGAGAGGTATTTTCTTTTCCCGAAACAAATATTGAAATATTAACACAATATTTCAATCACCCACACAATTCAACACTCAAATTTCAAAGAACTCAAACTAAAACAAAAACATCCACATGAAAATGAAATGAAAATTTTCCAATTTCGATAGACAATCTACAGAAAGGAGCAAGAGGTTTCAAGCAAAGCTACAAATTTAAATTTCCATGCAAAAAACATAAACTCTTATTTGAATGCAAAGAGCATATAAATTAAAGAGACTGCAGAATACACTTCATTTTCATCAAAAATTAATTCAAAAACACTCCAAACAACTAAAGAAACAGATCTAGAAATCAACATTTACTATAACACACATACTATACTTCCATAACTGGAAAAAAAAATGTATCTAAGCATCAAACATCAAATTGGGATTCAAGATCCTACTTGGTACCACATGATGTAAGTTCATACTAGAGAGGTGTTGATCTAGCACCGCACTCTGTAAACAATGACAGAGCGGTGGTGCCGCCATTTGATCACTAAGGAAACTATGGTAGCACCGCATGCTACACAAAGAGAAAGAGCAGTGGTCGCACTTTTTATATAGCCTAGGTGCGGTGGCCCAAAATGATATTTGAAACCCAAAAAGACGAAAAAAGAAATGTGTCAAATCCTATATGTTGAATCCAAATAGAATATGAAGACATGAATATGAATAGTTAGAGGCAAATAAAGGCAGTTTTAACAAATTCCAAATCAAATCTTACAAATTCACAAGCAGATTTGACCTATAAAATGAAATTGAAAATTGAAGAAAAGATTCTAACAAAACCAAGAATATGATTTCTCCCGGGTGGAGTCGCCACTTTTGTTACAGAAAATTCTCAGCCAGTTCTGACAGAGGTTGTTTCCCTAGTGTGAAACACTCAACACTTGAAAAAAACAACTACAAGATATAGAAACTTTTCCTAGGATTATATAAACCTCTTGAATTAACTGATCTTCTTACCTTCTACATGCTACAAAGTTTTGATCCTTGAAGTGCTTGATCTATGCGGATAACCTGCAAGAGACATGACAAAACACAAACCAAGATAAGAGTAACAATATAGCTTAAAATCCTATGTAAAATACCAAGGAATTAAACAACAAAAATAGCATGATAATCATACATATAAATGTTGTGGGAAAGAAACTATATTTGTATTAAAAGTACAAAGAGGGAGAGTTTACAACCAATGCCTTGGTGTTGAGAAATCTTCTCAAAGCAGCCTCGCCTCAAATCCCTAAGATTCCCTACTAATCACCTAAGAGTCTGACTGAATTTGGCCAGAATTTGGTTGCAATAACACATTCTTCCTCCCCCTTACCCATGAGGGGCAAGCTAGTATATAAAGGCATGAGAGGATAGGATAAATTGAGGATTCCATGGCAAAGGTGGAGGGAAGATCCTAGGATGATGGAGCTTGATATCCAAGATTCATGAACCATAGGGATGAGGCTTCACAAAGGCTAGATTCGAGAAGCCTCTCGAACTTTCCATTTTTCCTTCATAAGTCAAGCACCGCACCTTGTTCAAGGAGAAAAGGAATTACCAAGTAGGAACGACACCTTGTACATGGGAAGTAGGTGGTGGCATTGCTCCTGCATATAGAAAAAAGGTGTTGTTGAGATGGATACCGTAGCTTGTTCACAGGTAAAGTGCAATGGTGGCCAAAAAATGAAATGGTTCATCCTTGCTCATTTCCAACTTCAACCTTTGAGGAATTCAAGGAAAATACTGAGATTTTTGTCACACAACATGATGTTGAAAAGAATTAGGTAAAACATGTGCATTCAGTAAACAAGTCTAGAATCACCCGCTTCGGGCTCTCGAAATATCCTTCGGGTGGTAGAGTGCACTATTGGAGGAACTGCTGCAAGAATGGTTTATTTATGTGCACAATATGAAACTTTTGCCCTTTTTTGTTTTATGGGTTACCTGGCGAGTACGAAACATATGGATTTTTGAAAATGTGTTTCAATTCACAGTAATTCTCGTATGAAAATATTAAGCTATTTCAAGGAATTATATAAACCTCATGCAGTCAATATTCTGAGGTTCTTACAAGATCCATAGTTCAATGTAGGATTTCCTCTTGGTTTTTTCGATGGAGCTTCCAAACATAATCATTATGGAGAATGAATGGTTCTCAAGTTGTCTTCGAATCATGCTTTCCTGCTTTGTATGTGTAGAGGTGGTGGAAGTAACAATCGAGCAGATCTATTACCACTTTGGGGTCTTCTTTACTTCCCACTGATAGAAACATTCTGTCAATTCATAATTTTGGGGATTCCAAGATAATTATGGATTGGGAAAATGGTCGCTTTGTCTTACAATTTGGATATTTAAAAAACTATCGTATTAGGATCCTCGGGCTGATGGAAAGCTTCAGTTCGATCTCGGTAAATTTAATGTCCCTTTTTAAGAAATTTTATTAAAATGACCAATTTTTCACTTTTTTCCCTATTTCGACCTTTGACTCGTTTTGATGTCTAAGTCTCCAAATTGACCCAAATCCTCCCAAATATTTTGAGAGGATATATTAATGATATTAAGACTTGAATATGATGTTCAGGGATGATTTATGGCCCTCCAAATACTTCTTCAAACTTGTTTAATATTCTGGCCAAGGTAGGAGTTTTCACTAGCAAATTGGTGTTCCAATTCCCCCAAGGTAAATGCTGAAAATGGCTTTCCAAATGCTCCCAAAACCACTTGAATTTATGAATAGATGAAGAGTATGTTTAATTTAAATTATTAATGCCTCATATTCATCATTATTCAGTTTATAAAGGCTGTTATAATCGTCTCCCAAACAGCTACAAAATCACTAGTTCGACCTTTGGGGAAATGGCACCAAATCTTCTCCAAATGCAAATAAATTGAGTAAGATGACTTCAAATGATTAAGTGATGGATATGAAACTTTTAATACTCATAAATGGAATTCCATAGGTTATAAATTATATCATAGAAACATTCTTTCATTCGAAGTCATCAACATTACAATGGCATGCATCAATATAGTGGAGAAATGGTCATTGTTTGCTCATTAATAATCGCTTTTACATACAACCATTTGGTATTTTGACCTGAGACTTTATGAAAATGAAGAATAGAGTATATTAATCTTATTACAATCAGAAATGGACCATGATAATCTCTCCCAAAGCGTACAATAGCTCACCCAAAGCGCAATCCCTCCATGAGCAAGAATATGCAATAAAGACTGGAAATGGTTGAGAGAATGTGTTGCACTAAAAGAAACCAAGAGATGCCTTGTATATTACACTTTCAAATACAAAATCCATTAAATATCCATGAAATACCTGAATGGCCTCTCCAAACACCAACTTGTATGGGAATCTTTCACCATCGAAATTGGCTAAGGCAAGAAACTAGCCATCCACTAGCTCTCTCTCTTCACAAATGCAAATTTCTAAAATGATAAAAATCCCTTATCTTGGTTGATCCCTATATTTTATAAACATCCTTAGCCTTCTAAGGTTACCAATACATCCACAAACTCAATCCAATTCGAATTAGGGTGTGTTCTCAATATTTTCCATGTGTCCTCCCTTCCCTAGCCTTCCATCTTCCCCCAGTTCGAGTAGGGACCCATTGAGCTTCCCCAACTCATATGAGCACCTTCTTGGATGTTATATTTAGTCCTGAAATGTCATAATGGTCAGATTTCAGCCTTCATGTATGAAATATGTCATAAACTTCATAGCATCTTCATCATTGGTGTCATAGATGGCATAGATGTTAGGGAATCTAGCCCAAGTGTCCAACAAGCTCCCATTTGACTCTTCCTCTCCCATGTAAGTTACATTTCCTTCCAAATTAGACCTATGATGCATATTTCCAAGTGTATTATTCTTCTAACTCATCCAAGAGCATTAGGATTCCCATGGATTCGAAATTGGAAGAGGAGGATGCCATGTGGCATAGAAATTCTAGCTTGTGTGGGCCCATAATCTCCATGTGTCTCCATGCTCCACTGCCACTTCAATTTTATCTTGTATTTATTTAATTAGCTCCATTATTAAATATTTACTCCATTATAATGTCTGAACGTCATTTATTATCTCCCTTATTAAAATTCCAAATGTATCCATCCAAACTAGGGAACTAGTAGGATTGATGGAATTGTCCTGCTATGCAATTATTTGAATGGGGACATTATAGTAAAGCATACTTACCGTGAATTAAATGGGATGGTGGATGAGCTCTTGAAGGGATCTATAGGTGATATTGAAGAATTACTATACTTTGAGGAGTTCAAATACTTCATATTGATCAATTCATGCTCCTTTAGACTCTATTAGTCTCATTTTCCTTTTGCATAGTCTTTCCAACCGGTACACTCATCATTTTGTTTTGTTTTTCAAAGTAATCAATGCATTATAGGCTTGTTTGTAATTCTGGACAATAAGTCTTATAATGATTTTTTTGAGTAAACTTCCCGCTGGGGAGGCTAAAGTCATATAGGCCTATTTGTGTTGGACTACGTGCTGTTTTTGTCTAAAAAAACCACAGTTTTTGTCTGAGAACAGCCTTGTTGCACACAAGGATCTTATTATAACTTTGATTCTCTCTTTAAATAGCAAGTTACTAGATGTTTTTTTCTTCTAAAAAAAAATCCTCAACATTCCACGAAACTTTTTTGACACTTCATAAAAATCTCAATCGTGTAATCAATTATGGGATGGAGAAATCAATTATAAAATAGTATTCATATTGTTAAACTTTGAAGGAAGGAGAAGGTGACTCACAATCTAAGGGAGAAGACTCATAGCAAAACAACAAATGGAGAATTTTAATCTATTTCTATCCTTAATAACGTCATATAGTAAGTCCTTTGATTGTGTATTTAATCTTTAGTATCTATAAGTACTTTGATATATAAAACAAGTAATGCAAGGTTTTTGACATTTGTGCCTAAATTATTCTTGAATACACAGTAATGAGGTGCCTAAATTACCCAGATGTGGGTGACAACAACACCACTGAGTCCATGGAGGCAAATGACAGGGCACACAACAGTGCCACCCTGTCATCTGCTTGACGTCTCTCCTGTGTCATCCACTCCGTTAGCTGCGTGCATTAAACCATCCATGGGACATGGAATTCCCTCGACTGACAGATGGTACAAGGTCGTCACCTCGACATGGAACCTCCTTAATGAGCCTCCTCGATGCATGAGTCGATGTGCCAAAGCTTCATTGCTCGGGCTTCTTCGTCACCCTTGTCATTCACACACTGATCCCTTCAGGATCTGCTCTCGACCTTGCTCTCCTAGCTTGGCTCTTTGTGCTCTCTTCTCTTGGCTCCGCTCCCCCACCACCTCTTTTTCCAACTCCACCATGTATCGACGTCAATGAGTCACTCCTCACCGTGGACGTACAAAGAGAGGTTCACCCTCTAATTGCCCCACTATGCTCGATGCTCAGGTGAGTTGCAATGGTTTTGATATTGAAATTCCCGATGCGGTGAGGACCATGTTTAATGACTGGGAAGATAAACTCTCTGGTGCCCTCAATGTGGTTGGTCGCACACCCAAGCTCCATTGGAATTACTGGGTGATCAAAAACCTCTGCATTCGACTTCTGCTCTATTTCCACACTCATCCCTTTCCTGATAGCCCTTCTCCTCCTCCACCACCTACACCTGTTGTCCCCTTGGCCCCCATCATCCCCCTGCTTCCAACTCTGTAGCTTCCCCCTCTACCATCTCCCCGGCAGTACCTATGGACTGTGAACCCCCCCCCCCCCCCCTCAGAGTCGAATGAAGTCCTTATCTGCCAACAAGTGCTCTCCCAGTCCGACAATGGTGGGGAAGACTCCTCCTCTCCCAATTAAGCAACCTACAACAAGCAATAATGGCGATGAAGACTCCTCCAGCAGTGAAGAGGCAGACTCTTCCAATGATGGAGATGCTACGAAGGCCAAGGACAAGCCAAGCAAGCCGGTGTCAACAGGTTTTGGATGCCCCATTATCGAGGAACCGTTCCACAAACCTTCAACAAGTTTTGCTTTGGCTTCTTTTGTTTCATCACAGGGTCTGTGTGTTTATCATGCCAAGGCTTACAGTCTGTACTTAATGTTTTTTGTAAATGGTTACTTTTCTCGCTTTTAAGGACCTGTTTTCCCTCTTTGAGGGAGGGTCTCGTAAACTCGGTAAACTCTCTAGGATTGCTATACCTGCTTTGTTTCTTCAGCAGGAATGTGTCTCTGAACTAAAAATTTTTTGTAACACTACTACCTTTTTTTCAATAGATTAGTTCCTAAACTTACAAAAACAAATGAGGTGCCTAAATTAAATAAAAGCTAGACATATGTTGATTCATTTTTAAATTTCACACAAAAACTAAAAATAAATAAAACCAACACAGATCCATCTTAAACACAGATCTATCAAACACAAAGAGGGATCAAATTTCTTGATGTGTAAATTGTTTATATTGGATTTTTTACACTTGAAAAAAACTTTATTTTTTTATTATCAAGTTTAATGTTCGATAAATCTAAGTTTAGAAAAAATATATATTGGTATTTTTAAATCACGGTGAAGAAAGAAGAACACTTAATTTTTTAGTTAGAATAAATCCATCTTCGAATATAATAAAAGCATCTCTTTATAACTTTATGATATTAGTTTAAATAAATAACATATTTATTTATATTAAAAATGATGTATATTTAAAAAAAATTGGTCGTGGTCCTTTCATTATGTCCCCGACAGGGGACATAATAGTTTTAAGGAAGGTGGTGTTAATTCATGTCGATGGGGTAAATTTTTTGCATTTCCAAAGTCAAGGCTATTATATGTAATTTTTGTATTATTTTATTAATGATTTTTCTTGAACTAGATTAGCTTGTATGGATGATCTCACCCTCATAGAATGGTGACTAGGACGTGGCAGCGCATTGATATCATCCTACATTTATGATTTTGATTATTAGTCAGATCGATGCTCCAATGAATGGAGTATTGCTTTTAAGTGTGTGTAGGGATGATTGAAGTTGCAATTCCATGTGAAATTAATTCCACGCTAAGCCCATTATGACTCTGAGGTGGACCCACTAGGTAGTCTCATTTATCTAACATTCTCTACGCCTAGCATGAATTTATCAGTAGGCCTAGTGTCTTGTTTTTGCAGTTTCCAAAGGAGACACGCTGAAAAGTTGTCTCATAATAGCTTATTGTCAGAATGGTTGAAAACCGCAGATGGTATTGTTGTGAGGCTTACAATACCCTAATTCTTTGCCATGCAAAAGATAGTCATGGTAGCTCGATTCCTTTAACAACTTTCTCAGGGTTACTTGTCCGATTATGATTTCACGCAACATATGCGTTGTCTTATGAAGATGCTTAAATGGTGATCTTCAAGCTCATGTCATCTTAGGTTATGGGGGGTACTATCTCTAAAATAACAATTGCATAATGGATAACCCAACGTGACGGTTCTGTTGTGCTCTAAAATGAAGGGAAAAAGGAGGAAAGAAGTTGTAACCCACTAACCAGCTAGTGTGGATGAGAGGGAATCATGTCTTGTTGCTCATCCGGGATCAGAGGTTGTTGCCTTTGTCATGTTTCTCACCCTTATAAACCTGTATCCTGAGCCTGTAGCTGAATATATCCTCGGTCTTGTTATTTTCAGTCACCAAACTATTAAAACCTAAATGATACAATTTCAATCTTTTACTCTCCTACAAGACATTGTTGTGAAGGAGATTGGTGCATTCTACAACATGGTCCTTTAGATTCTGATTCAAAAATATATGTAGGTCCCATACATAGAAAAGTAATTACAAACTGGCCTTAATCCTTGGAATTCATAATTTCAATTGTTAATTTTTGGTCCACGGATGTAATTTATACAATCCCTTTAATGATCTTAAAACAAAACTAAGACCTTGACTACAATTTACAGCAAGTCTAATACATGAAAAGCATTATATATTACGGTAGAAATCAAGCTAATGGATTAGCTGAAAGCAATTGGCATTTTAATGTTTCTCTGCCTGGTGTGAATAATTTTATCACCCTTCCAGCTCCAATCCAGTATGGAGTGTGCTTTGCATGTCACTATCAACGGAGCCTCCACCCTGTCTCTTCAATCGCTTTTCACAATCTGATTACATAAACCCTACAGTGGATGGATCAATAAGCTTGAGGAGTATCAATTCCTACATATGGATAAGCAAGCTGGAGGAATATCAATTCCTTTTATGGAGATTCTGAGGATGCATTTAATAATTGGTAGCAGGGAAGACATGAGACTTCTACTATACATTGTGTCACTATTAGGTCAGTAAGATGGATTGGGACTGAAGTCTGACACCCTCTAGTGTATTATTGAGTATCAGGCCTACATTATTTCCTTAGTAGTATGGAGCGGAAGCTTCCGGATGAACAAAGTATTCCTACTATGGATATTGCTTTAAAGGTTACTCCAACCCGATGGTGGGCGACGCACAAGGAAGATCTAGCGACCTGGGAAAAGACCACTAATGCCATGAACGCTAGATTCAAAGCACCTAAAGAACATCTGGTTCAGCAGAAAGATAAAAGCACTTTCATTATTGCAACCTAGAGGGCAGACACTGATCTGAAAGATCACATCGATAGTTGTGAAGCCAAATGGATTGCAAAACATGTACATACTCAACTTTGGGTCCATTGCCTTATTCACACTTTGGGTCATGTTCCTTGCGTCGGTGGAACACTCCAAACTTTGGGCTTATCCAAGAATACCAAATGATTTACAAACAGAACTGAAAATTTCCTTGGTCATCTGCAAGAACTCTTGCCTGACAATCCTTATCTCGATTGCACATTCGGAAACAAGATAGATGTGTCACCCATGGTCCCACACGCATCTATCGGTTCAAACAGATATTGCAGCTCGGTCATCTCGGTGGTCTCGATCATCCTTGATGCATCCATACAATTGTGGTTCGATGATGCATGTATATACCCATGCTAATGTGCATTCAATCGTGAGTCGAAAGGTGTTGCAGGTTCGTATGTGTAGATGTTGTCAGTGTTAATTACAACCATTAATAGGCGGGATTTATTTCAAATTTTGATCTACAGAACACACCTGAAAACATAAGTATGGCTTATGTTTTTGGTCTTTTCAAATAGCCTCTATAGTTCCTCCTTCAACTATTGTGTTCGCTCTTAGACAAAACGAGAAAGCAATGTAGATGAGGGGAAGTTCAACAACTTTGTGGGATTTAGTCATGCAAATGATTTTGTGTCATTTGTTCATTTTCTCTCTTTCAATTGTACCCTCACCTACAAATTGGTGATTTATTTGTAGGCATTTAGAGTAGGGCCATGCACTTTGCCTTGAAGATATCTCAGAAGTTTGGCTAGAGTTCACACACATTGTAAGGAGAATCTTTGTGTTTCTAACAACAAAAGACATTTTTCTTTCTCATTCATTCTCTGGTGTATAAGCAAATTCCAACTCAAATGTGAGATGCTTGTATAAACAAGCCTTGATTTTGCAATTCATGGTGTTTTCGAACAAAAATATGAGCAGGTGGTAGAAGCTTGTGGATTCTTTAAAAATTTATAAAAAAATCCATAGTAAATTTGAAGTTTAAGGCGATTACAGTAATGTTTTTATTTTTATTTTTTTAGACAAAAACAATTATATTTATAGGTGGTTTAACCACAAAAACACAGATCCAGAAATAACATAGGTGCCCTTGTGGAAGCGGCAAAATAGTTCAGTTAAGCAAGTCATCATATAGTTCAGACAGTTCCATTCTACTTACAGCATATAGAGTTCTATTCGTAAACAGTAAGCATAGGTACTTCTAGCTAACCGTGGCAAAAACAACCAAACATCTAAAATTAAAATTTGAGTCTAAATGCTCGAAATTCATTTCGGTTCCTCGCCATGCCGAGAAGAGGAACCTGGGAAATTCGCCACTTCCAGCTTTGTCACCTTCAACTCCAACTTCTCGAATTTAATCTCCAAGTCAGCTAGCATCCCTATCAAAACATTCTCAGTGCGTGCAATTAAGCGGTCACATTATTTCTTTAAATGGGCCATGTCCCTATAAACATTATCAAACCGATGACCACCCTTAGAATCGATCCTGCTGAGAACCTTGTTAATTCCTCTTATCTTCTTCTTCATCTCCTTAAATATTTTCAAAATAATTCGTATTAATTACAATTTAGTACAATTTATTTTTTCATACAATTTGTTTATAAAAATATGATAATGTATTTTACATCTAAATTACTTTGTTATTATAAATTTATTTAAATATTTATTATAAAAATGTATTTAATTTTTTTTAATAATCACATGTATAGGATCTTTTTATACATATAAAAAAATATTAATTTTCAAATCTTATAATAATAGTTTTTTTAATGATAGTCATAAAATTATTTATTTATATTAATAATTTAATAATAATTAAAATATATTATAAAATAAAATTTAAAAAATGCATAACAATTTTAGAAGTGTTTATAAAAAAACTTGTTCAAAAAAAATTGGAATTAAAAAAAAATGAAGATAGAGCTGGTATCACCGGTCAATCGGTGTCAATCCATTAGTGTGCTTCATTTGCCTCTAAACCAATTTCAAAGATGAGAGAAGTTAATTGAATCATGCATACACAACACAAGAAAATGAAAATGAAATTGCTAAATAAAGAACTTACCAAATTATTTTTGGAAAGACTTCTCTTTTTCTCTAAACGCACAACAAGGTGCATTGTATTTGGGTATTGACTTTCTACACACTTTAATAATGTTTTAAAAATAGAATATGTGATTCTATTTGCCTGTCCATTAATTTTCCAAGAGGAATCATTTTTTACATACATGTTACAAGATAATTTCCCTACTAGTTTACTCAACATCATGCTTCTTATTTCTGATGTTTGTAAAGTAATGGATATATTGCGTTGCGAATGATGACAATCTACGACCAAAATTGGCCTAATATCCACCTAATCTCTAATGGGAGTGAGACACATAAGCATTCTCGATTTCCAAAGAGAGGAATCTAAGGCCACCTTTGATGCTCTAATTTCCATGTCATTGTAGTTATGTGAATTAAATACCAGTGCTTAGTCATCCACATCTATACATACACTTGGAAAGTATAATCATATGAAATCTTATTGCTAGAGCATCTCCCAACCGATGTTGAAAATCACTCCTAACCAAGACTTCACAACTTTTTCATGTGTAAATAGACCCTTCTTGACCAATCTAGTGACCTTTCACAAAGTGTTTTTTATGCAGGCCTTTGGTCCCTCTAGATCCTTCACAATAGAGACATCAATTTCTTGATCTACTTAGCCTTCCATTGATACCCTTCCACAATGCATGAATATCTTCCATAACATGATCCCATAGCCTAAAATGAAGAAAACTCAACTCAAAAACTCTATTAAAATCACATGCTTCTAGTCTTAGCAACAAGAGTTATTAACAACATCGGGGACATTGCCACTTTGTGGCTCTTATTTAGTTATAAAGTCCAAATATGTAATACATCCATAAAGTCCAAATATGCATTACATCCATAAATCATATACAAAATAGACAAATTCTATTTAGGAATAAACCCCCTTTAAAAGCTACAAAACTTCCACTGAGAACCTACTAGTCATACTATGCTAAACTAAAAGTTTTAAGTATGTATATATATATATATATATATCAAAACTACTAATCATACTAGATTAGAGCTTTTATGTACAAGAATAATTATATTTAAAACTTTCTTAATCAATTTTATTTTTATTGCAATATATGGAAAGAGAATTGGCATTATGACCTATTTCCGTACAACTTATAAGATTGTACTATCTCCATTGCATACAACCTATAAGATCGTATGTGTATCTTTTTTTATGGTCCCTTCATCTTCACATTTGACAAATGTAATAAATAACATTTGCCTATCAAAAACCTCTCTTGGTCCCAAACCCTTTCAATCCTCCTAATGGCTAATAACAACATTTCCTTGTAGAATTGCCATTCCTCTTGTGTATACATGAAGAAGGTGTGCTTAAAAATTAAGACCTTATGATCTAACAAGTGATTCTATGGATTACAATACCATCCACTGAGTTTCCAAGGCATATTTTGACCTCCTCCTATATGTATGTTCTATATCATCCCTAGTGAAATTAGCGGCCTTGGAATGTGTAACTTATTGAAGGTCAACTAAACAAAAGCAACCACTTTTAAACAAAATGCCTAAATTCCATATTTGGCCTTTAATAATTAAGGAGTTAAATATAAGTTCATTGTACTAAGTACTTGCTATCTCCCACCCAAGAATAACATTTTTTTAATATTGATACACAAATTTTAGCATACATAGTCCCTTTCCCTTTTCATATATGGCCCTACAAAACTTATGAATGTAAAGATAGAGAACTTGATATTGTGTTTCCCATTGCCACATTGCCAAATAAGCTTGTTGCATAAAGCCTCATGCATATTATCCCCAAACACACTTTGGACTTTGGTTGGAAAACATGTTTTCAGGTCATCAATGACCACTTCTTATCTAATGAATCCCCCCCAAAAAACAAAAACAAATTAGTTTTGTTCTCAAGAATTTTTTTTCTTTTCAAATTCTATTATTTTGATTACCTTACTCAAGGATGTTAACACATAAAATATATACATAAAAATAACATACAAGGTATAATTTAATAAGATCCTACCAACCAAAGATAACCTCCTAAAGGTCCAACCAAAATTTATCTTGAATTTTAGTAAGCACTACTTCCCATGACATGTTTCTCCCTGAGTTATCTATTAAGGGAATCTGTATGTGACTCTTTAAGTTGATGATATGACACACTCTCCTTATTTATAGTAAATAAAACTTATGATTTCACTTCATGATTTGTCCTCCCAAAGACAAAGAAAAAGATATAGATTTTATTTGAAAATTTTGGCTTCTACAAAATGAAGCCACTAGCACTATGTCATCATATGACACACTCTCCTTATTTATAGTAAATAAAACTTGTGATTTCACTTCATGATTTGTCCTCCCAAAGACAAAGAAAAAGATATAGACTTTATTTGAAAAGTCTGGCTTCTGCAAAATGAAGCCACTAGCACTATGTCATCTACAAATTGTAGGTGAGAGATAGGCCCTACATCTAGAGCTTGATTAATGTACATGAGTCTCTTTCCTCTTTACGCCTTGATCAGGGTTTTGTCTCAACCTTATGTCATTATAATAAAAATATACAAGGATATCAAAATTCCACACACACACACACATAATCAAAATTTCCCATAAACCTTTAAATATGGTTTTAATTAAGCTTGTCATAATTTTTGGATGTGGACTATTTCCTCTAATTAATTATTCCTCTACATTTTGTCTACTTCCATTAAAATCCATTTTCCTTGGAAATGGATTTATTTAAAATATCACAATGACTTTAAAGTTGGTTTTATAAACATTATTGTATATGCATTTGGTTTATATTTTTATGTTGTTGTATCATTATTCGTTTTCAAAAAAAGAGGAATATAAGAATAAATGAGGGTCCAAAGTCAATTAGGTGTAGCTCAATTGGTTGAAAGGGAAAGTTGTTCCCTCCCCCACTTGAGTTCGAATACCACTTTGCAACATGTTTGCTCTTCAAGATTGTTTGGTGTTGAGGTGTTGACCTAGCCTTGAGCCCTAAATAATAGTATATTTTCTACATGAGGCATCTAGTACCTACCAAATAATGTCTCCATCCATGTCCCAACAATCATGGACAAAGTTGGAGGAAGGTCATTTACACATGGAAGCTTTCCTCTTACAAGAGAAAATACAACTTGCTTTACTTTTTTATTGGTTTCTTTGAAAATTTTATGAGTTTGTTCATGAGTTATCAACCTGGGAATAATATAACATATTTTATAGATAGCCTCCACCTTATCTACATTTGTTTTATAGAGAAGTTATTCGAAGAAGGTTGCACATTCCCCTTCAATCCCTTATTGAGATTATATGAATTTTCCAAATTCAGCTTGAACTATGGAGATTATATTAAAGCTCCTATTGTGCATGGTGACTTGGTGGAAAATTTTAGTATTTTTATTACTCTACTGTCATCGTACTCTAGATTTATTGTTTTCAACCAATACTTAAAATAACATAATAGACTAGAATACAAATATTGTACACAGAGAATGAGCATGGAGAACAAGTCTCAAAGTGATAACCAATAAGTCACTATACATTATGTGAATTTCCTCCAAATAACCAAAGTACGTACATATATACAAATGATAAGTTTATGTGTACAATAATAACTTTATTGACATATATATACACACACATTCACACATATTTCCCATGTAGGCCTAGTATATAACCGACATACCATTTACATATACAACTATTTCTCATATACCTTCACATATACATTACCCACAAATATATCCCATTAGGGTCATTACATAGTTCCCCCTTCAAAAAGCCTTCTCCTCAAAGATTATTGGTTAACACTTTTAAATATGATGAAACCAAGTAATATGATATTTGCAAAAGAACATTTGGTGTTTCCATTATTGCTTATCCATCTATCTGTAATCCACTCTTATTGATGTAATTATTGGATAGCTTGTTGCATAGTTCCTTTTATTCCTAGTTTCTTATAACTTCTACAATTTGTTGTAATTTTTTTATATGATAATAACATGTCATATTTTTTTCTTGATGTCGTATTCCATGATTATAGTCATTTTACCATCTTCTGGCTTCGTAATGTTGATATTGAAGTTGGTATTCTTGTCTTTTATGCCAACTTTTCTTGGTAATCACGGTATCGATATGGTTCCACCTGTTACCACTGGAGTTTGCACATAGACTACGAAGGCTCAAAGTCGAGGTAATCTTAAAGGTTTTGATCAGATGACTAAATTTTGGTTTATGAATATTTTTGACAGGCAGAATGGAGATCATGTATAAGGTAATCAAACATTGTAAATGACTAAACTATGATGGATATAAAAGACTATGAGTATACAATATATAAAGAGAGAGTTTCATATCTAAAGCACATAATAAATATTTAAACCCATTCGCAAGAATTCAAGGATAGATAACATTTATCATAGAAAAAAGTTATGAATCAGGTGTTCAAACTGGACATAAACATTCATTATGACAACAGAACAAAAATGGCTCATCTTGAATATAACATAATTCCAAGATAGTGTTTTTATATAAATCATAAACAATTGAAATACATGCATGATCCAAAAGATATGTAGTATGATCTCCAAAACCACTTATAATGCCTTTATATTCTTCATTGCCACACACACACACACAATGTTTGAAACTGCAATAGATTGAGATCCAAAATTTATGGATCGAATATGCCAAAGATAGAAAATATTACACCTATTTTATCTATATTTATGACTCATAACCTAAAGTCTAACCGCTGGCAAATGCAAATGAAAATCATAACATAAAAAATGCCATTGCAGATTTTTGGAAATATGACATGAGCCCAATGCCTGAAAAATATCAACAAACCTTGAGTTGTATTCATCATGATCAATCACAGCTTCCTTGCTGCTTCAGTTAGCATCGTTATTCCATCAAGTGCATGTGATCTCCTCTGCAGTCGAGAGTATTATGCATCGATTGTTTGGATCTTGTTTTGAAGTTCCTTATTTTGACTCATAAGTTCTTCATTTTGTTGTCGAGTGACTCTTTTCCTCCTTATCACTTATTTGGAAGTTATTATTAGTTCTTGATAACTTGCATTACTTTCTTATAGATCTTCCCTCAATATCCTATTGGCTATCATTAACTTTGCATTTACATCATTTAAATATCCATTTTGATCTTTAAAATAGGTTCATGATTTTTTTAGGACTTTAATTTTTTACAATGAGACCATAACCTTTTGATGTGCAGGATCCTCCTGTTCATTTAATTCTTTAATTGTTGAAGGTTTGGAACATGTACCTATTTCAAATTCGAACACTTTTTGTTTACCTTTATCTTTACCGGCTTCTTCAGGCAGATCTGATGTATACCTCAATTCTTCCTGAATCTCCTTAAGGGTATGATCCATTGCATGATATTCTTCACTAGAAATTTGTATATCCTCATCGTTTGATGAGTCTTCAATGACAGTTACATCATCTTTTTGAAATTTTGAAATGAGGATAGCCTTCATGTTCATTCTCAATTTATTCTTGGGTCTAGTTTTGTCTCTCCAATTTATTCCCCAATCCTTGGAAGTCGGAGTATCATCATTCTTTGTACTGGAATAAAGTTATGGGTTTGTGCTATTTTCTTCAATCTCCTTGGGAGTATTGGGAGCAGTCATTTCTTCCTGCTGAAGCTCACAACCTAATTCCGTTTGTTTCTTTATTTTTGAAAATTCTGCTACAAGCTCATTATCGGTATTGACTTCTTTTTTCTGGTTCAATGCTTGTATATTCACCTTTTCTCTTTTTCCCTCTTGAACCCCTACATCTCTTCTATGTTTCTTTACTCTCATCATGCTTTTGAGCCTCGAATGTTTCTAGTATGAAACCAGACCAAAACAAAAAATGTAGCCAAGACCTGTCTTGCTTTTTTAATTCAATGGTTATTAATAGTTTGATTAAACCATGATGAAACACAGAGTGACTGGTATGGTCAAGGTGGCTCCTTACCCTCGTGACCATTTTTTATAAGGTTTTGGTTAGGTAATAAGGTATATTTAACCTAGATTCACCATTATTATGTAATAAAAACCTCAAATGATACTTGAATATCATTGCAAATCGACCCTCACAGGTGATGTAGTGCTCGATAATATTAAGTGAATCCCTCCATTATGGATTTACATGATTTAAATGAATTCCTTCACCCCAATCAATCTTTTTGAAACTAGGTAACAAGAACATGCTTAGATCGACCTCAAATAAGTGTTTTTAAAACCATCTTTCGACTTTGAGGGTTATGCTCATTGCTTCTGCAATTGTGCCTTCATTAACTTTGAATTTTAGGGTTTGCAAACTTACAGACGAATCCTTGTAATTCTTCACAAAGGCGTTTGTTACCTCCAATTTATGACCACTTAACCTCTCATAGATTGAAAACCAACCCGCGTTCTACATCGTCTCTGTTCATTTAGAGAATTCTTCGGCTCACTTAACATTTGTTGGTTCCAACCTGCAAATTTTTCCATCGATCCTCTTCATTGCAAACAATTTTTTAATCCTTCCAGATCACTTCTTCTAATATAATGTGTGCCCCTCCTGTTTCAAGCCATGCTATACAAACAAAACTGATATGTACAATCTCATAAATGAATAAGGAGTACAATCCATTAATTCAATGTATAGTATGATCTCGAATACAGCTTGTACTACTAACTCCTGTCAGTCATTATGAACTGGAGGCTCCTCCACTGGACATGCGCCCATCTCATGACAAATTTCACGAACTAATTTCCATCTGCAGGCAATCCGGCAGCGCCATCCTGTAACCCAATTATGAATTGTGTTGCCAGAATGTACTAAAGTCATTTGGAACATATAAATTTGGAATTTATAAGTCATTTATCAAAGGTAAATACTTTTCATGATTTTATAATAAACATTGGAAGAATTAATGAAAATGAGCCACATTTGTCCTATTTAACATAATAAAAATAAAAGAGTAAATGGTAATTATAACCTAAGGAATATAATGCTAATCTAAGGAACTTAGGGTGAAAAATGCTCTTTTAAGAAAAGACCTAGGGTAGAACTAGAATACAAATCTAGTATTAACATCTAGCTTCGTCTGGGGATAAAGCTCTCCTTGTGAGGCTTTAAGAACATATTGACCACATGCCTTAAAAGGCTGCAAGAATCATACCCTTTTAACTGAAACTAAACTGTTTTTATTGGGTTGGAGTCTTATATACAAAAATTGTAATTATATCTACAATGAATTTAGATTCCCCGTCATCTCAATATGTGTGAAAGTGTTTCGAAAACCGCCCATTGACTGGTCCTGCAACTTCATCACCATCCAAATTTTGTAATACAAAAGTGTTATTTCCCCAAAAAATATTATTGTGAAAGGTTCTAGCCATAAATTATCAAATTTTCCATCCTTACCTTTTTCATCATTTCGTGCATCCCACATGAGAACTGCATCATCGATTAAGAAAGTGTATTTTTTAACTTTTCTATCAAAACTTTCCTTTACTTTCTTTTTATAAGCTTTAACTTTTTCCATTATTGCTTCTCTCTCCTATTGTAGCTTAACTATCTGAAACATTCTCCTCTTCATTTCATCTGGTTCTTCCTCTACATCCTGCAAAAACTTGATTACTAGAAAGCTTAATTGGATGGGAAATATTGCCTCAATGCCATAGAAAAGTTGAAAAGGTGATGTTCCAATGGACCTTTTTATAGTTACCATGTTTCCCCAAAGAGCATATTTTAATTTAATGTCCCAAGTCCTTTTGTATTGAAATAACATCTTTTTATGTTGTTCACAATACTCTTATTAGTAGATTCTGCTAACCCATTCCCCTGAGGGTAATAAGGTGTAGAATGTTTTAATATGATGTTATTTTCTTCACAAAAATTTATCATATTTTTGGATTTAAAGGCTGGAGCATTGTTTGTTACCAATTTTCTTGGATATCCAAATATGCTCAAGATATTTTCTTGAAGGAAATTAACGATAACTTTATCTATTGCTCTTCTTGTGCGAATTACTTCCACCCACTTGGTAAAAAAATCAATGGCAATTAAAATCCACCTATGCTGGCCACTGGAAGAAGGATGTATTTCACCTATAAATTCTAATGCCCATTTTTGAATGGAGCATTTACTGCAATTGGTTTTAAGGGTAAAGACTGCAACTTGTGTTTACCTGCAAATTTCTGGCATTCAATACAGACTTTGACCTGAAGATACACATTTGTAAAAAAAGTGGGCCAATAGTGACCAACTCTTAAAATTTTAAATGTTGTTTCTTTCCAATACTTGTGACCTCCGCATGCACCTCCATGTAATTCTGCAGTAACAACATCAGCCTTTGATCTATCCAAACATTTAAGCAATATGCCTCCAGGATCTTTCCAATATAATATTTGATCTATTAAAACATATTTCAAAGCCTTGAGTTTCAATGATTAGTATTCATTCCTATTCAAAATCAAGAGGGCATTGCAAATACAACAGAAAATAAACAATTTTTCCATACCATGGAGAATCAAGATATTTGTTATAAATCGGTTCATTATCATGTTCTGTTGATGAATCATGTATTGACCATTCAACTATCACATGAAGATCTAAAACCTGACAATTTGATTATGCTATAAGTTTTGCTAAAAATTGTCCTTTTATCAATTTGGTAGGATTAATATCAACATCATATTCCATAATTTTAGCTATCCAACGTCCTCTTTTTCCTTCATTGTCATACTACACCATAATTTCTTTAACTGCTATGTTAGGAACATATGTTATAATTTTGAATGCAAAACATAAATCCTGAAGAATTTTAGAGCTTTGACCAATGTGTAGGCTTGCTTTTCCATTGTACTATATTTCATCTTTGAATCTCTCAATGTTTTGCTAAAGAATGAAATTGGTTGTTTTAGAGCATCTGAATTCTTTTGCAGTAAAACATCAGTTATAGTATCTTCAGATGCAAATGATAAAATTGAGAAATATTTAGCAAAAACAAGACTTATTAAAACCGGTGCTTCTATAAGTGCCTGCTTTATTTTTTCAAATGATGACCTAGCCTTAACTGACCACTTAACTTCTTTATCCTTTTTAAGCATCTCAATGATATTTTAATTATTTCTACAAAATTTGGGATAAACCACCTTAAAAAGGTTATTTTTCCAAGGAAGGATTGAATCCCTTTTTATGTCTCGGGATGCTGATCTTCAGGATTGCTTTAACACGTTCTGGATCTATTTCAATCCCTTCAGTGGAGACTATATGACCTAAGAGCTTACCCACTGCCATAGCAAAATGAGATTTTTTTGGATTTAAAGAGAATCCAAACTTTCTGCATTTAAGAAAAGTTTGTTTTAAATGCTTTATATGTTTGTCATCAAATTTAGAGAATATTGTAATGTCATCTAGATATATGATTGCAAACTTTTCTTTCTCACCAACAAAATCTATATCCATAGCTCTTCGGAATGTAGCTCCTGCATTCAGGAGCCCAAAAGGCATTTTGTCATACATAAATGTACCCCAGGGAGTTGTAAAGGTTGTTTTTTCCCTATCCTCTGGATGTACTACAATCTTATTATAACTAGAGAATCCATCAATCATTGTTATCCTCTAGGAACCCACCACTCTCTGTAATATTTGATCAATTTTAGGCAAAGGACAATTGTCTTTAAGGGAGCATCTGTTCAAATTACAAAAATCCACACAAAGTCTTGTTTCCCCATTCTTTTTACGTACTGGCACCAGATTTTCTACCCAATAAGTGTATCTAATAAGTATTATGATCTTTGCATCTAACCATTTTCACCTCTTTTTCAATAACTAGAAGCAATGTTGGATTAAGTCTCCTAAGATTATGTCTGATATTAAATTGAGCACATAGATCTGTGGACCAACACACAACTCACAAGATAGATCATACAATTTGCTCAGCAATTGAAGAATGAAACAATGCAAAAATGCTTGCAACTGTGAATGCTTTCAATAATCAAAAGTAATTAGATAATTAAGTACAATGAAGTACAATGGTTAAATAGCCTCATGCAATTCGAATCCATGTGAGGAAATTTGAATTGGTTGGACTCTACTTGACTGAACGGTTAACTGACCTTGTCTAAATCATTATCGGAGTTCATCAAAGTTCAAAATCCAAACTCAAGTGTCTAATTCAGTGTTAACTAGTCTAACCGACTAAGGTAGGTGAGTAAATGCGCCTCACCTGCATGCAGCCATGCAATCCTAGCGCTAAATGAATAGAACTAAACATAGGGAACTAGAACTTAATGTAACTGACTCCTAACTGAGCTTGACTAGTCACCAACTGAACTTAACTAATGGAAGTTGGTATCAGCACTCCCAGTGGCTCCTAATTTGTAGGGATTGATCTAGGAGGCTCCTAAACTGATGCATGCAAGTGCAATTAGTGGAAATTGGCCTCAATTAGTGTTCCCCACACTTTAGTAACTGGTACATGTGCCCCAATTAGGCCAAGTGGACCCAATGTTGCTAGTGACTAAAAATAGGCTGAAAGGACTCCCGATTTAGACATGACTCCTAATTTAGACATAAATGACCAAATTGGACAAGGGAGGATTATAATCCTAACACCCCCCTGAATTCTAACTTGGACAATTTGTGGGCCCTGGTAACTAAGACCATAGGTCACCCATTACAACAAGTAAAGTAACTGCTCAACATAAGGAGCTGGGGAAAAAACCACATGGGTAAAAATCCCCCCCTCTAACTAAGTAGATAGAATCAGGATTCAAGTTTGAAAAGCTTAAAAATATGTTGCTACAATCTCTATGATGTAGAGAAGCAGCAGCCACGATGTTCTGTGCGTAGGTATCCTAGGGCCTGGCATGTAGACTTCTCCATCTTCTCCCAAAATGATGATGGAAGGAAGGAGGAACGCAACCTCTTTCTGGATGAAGAGGTGTATGATCCACCCTATTCTTCTGAATGCATTATGACTGAGCCCTTGCCATGTAGCATCTTACAGGGAGTTTTTGCATCTCTCTGAAGGAGGTAAGATTGCATGACATAGCGCAAGGTTCTTAGTCTTCTGAGTGTCAAATGGATTTACAGTCATCTTCCTAGCTTCCCGCTTGGGAGTAGGGACTGGATCTGGATCTGAATCACCCTAAATCTAAATCTCAGACACTGATACAGATGGATCTGCAATACTAGTGGAAACTGCAAAAGAAGTATATGTAATGTTTTTACCTTCCCTTGCAAGCGGCTGTTGAGAGTGCATTGGTTCTGAAAAATGGCATGAAGTGTGAGAATTCATATGCCTTGGAGGCATGATTTGCAGCACCCTTCACTATGATGTTCACAATAGAGATATATGTGATCTCCACTGAGTCAGGACCAAATATCACTCGCTTTGGAGAGCCAGTATGAGTCATCTGGTATACAGATAACAGATTTGCGGCTAAGGAGGGCACATAAAGCACATCTTTGAACTTTTCGTGTTCAAGCTTGATAGAACCCATCCCTTTGGCTTGAATTTTACTATTATTTCCCATATGAATACTAGGACCATCAAAAGACTACAAGGAAGAGAATGATTCTCTAGAGGCAACCATATGATTGGAAGCTCCAGAAACAATGAGGAAGGCATGTGTTGTTGAGAAACTAGCCTTCAGTGCATGGCATGTCTCTTCATGTTCTTCAGTTTCTTCTCTATGTTCAGCCTTCCTTGCACTAGTAGGTATAGTAATGTTATGTTTCTTCAGAAGAAGATACATCTCATCAATTATTCTTCTCATACAGGTGCTTTCTGGATGAAAACCCCTTCCACAGTAAGAACAAGGTGTCTTTCCTTTTCCATTCTTCTTGCTTCTCTTTGAACCTGGAGGCTCATTTGACTGCTCTTTCTACACAAGAGACTCATCCTTTTGCTTCCCTTTATCATTCGCTACCTTAGGTCCTCCTGCAACTAGTGCTTGATCTCTAGAAGATCGAATATCCCCATTTGGATCAACTATTCATGCTCATGAGTGAGAGATTCAATGACGGAGTTTAGAGTAGGAATCCTCCAATTTGGAGTAGTGAGCTTCACTAAATGAAATGTTGATACAAATACTGAATAGTTTGCACCAAGTTTTGAGAGAATGGCAAGGATGAGTTGATCCTCCTCCTTCTCAACCTTGCACAGCTTCAACTGGAACACCAGATTCTTGAATTTGGTGAAGAAGTCATTTAGTGTTTCAAAATTGGCTGGATGAAGAGAAATCAGCTCACTCTCGAGCTGATAGATCCTCAGATCATCCTGCTTGTCAAATAAGTAAGCAAGCTTATACCAAACCTGCTTGGGAGTCCTCAATCCATTGATGTGGAAGATAAGATCTCGAGAGATTGCGAGGCACAAGCATCCATATGCTTCATCAAGCCTATTCGTGTACTTTTCTTTGTCAACACAATGAGTTGGCTCTATCTCTGTCTCCATTGTGAGTGTGAAGAGTATTTTGGAGCATAGCTGCATCTCCATGTCCTCCTTCCATAGGTGGTAGTTGAAAGGAGTGAGAAGCTCCATTGGAGGAGTCATCTATAATGCAAAGAAGAGGACTGAGCGGCTGTAGCGAATGTAGTGAAGGAGATTGAGCAGCTTGTAGCGAATGCAGTGAAGGAGACTGATAAACCTGTAAACCACATAATCAAATAGACAAAATAAGGTCGACAGTCTGCACTTTTGAAATTTCCTTCACACCGAGCATAGTTGATCAAGCAAGCTTGATCAACAATTCCTTAACTTGGGATATTAAGTGGTAAATTCTCTGCTTCTAGTGCAGTACTGGAAGGAGCATTTTTGCTCAAAAAAATGATCCAAGTATGAATATGTAGTAGGAGAAGTGCCTTGTCATGCCGAGGCTCTAATACCATATTAAATTGATCACATAGATCTGTGGACCAACACACAACTCACAAGATAGATCATACAATTTACTCAGCAATTGAAGAATGAAACAGTGTAAAAATGCTTGCAACTTTGAATGCTTTCATTAATCAAAATTAATTAGATAATTAATTACAATGAAGTACAATGGCTAAATAGCCTCATGCAATTCGAATCCATGTGAGGAAATTCGAATTGGTTGGACTCGAATTGACTGAATGGTTAACTGACCTTGTCTAAATCATTATCGGAGTTCATCAGAGTTCAAAATCCAAACTCAAGTGTCTAATTTAGTGTTAACTAGTTTAACCCACTGAGGTAGGTGATTAAATGCACCTCACCTGCATGCAGCCATGCAATCCTAGCGCTAACATAATAGAACTGAATGTAGGGAACTAGAACTGAATGTAACTGACTCCTAATTGAGCTTGACTAGTGACCAACTGAACTCAACTAATGGAGGTTGGTATCGGCTCTCCCAGTGGCTCCTAATTTGTAGGGATTGATCTAGGAGGCTCCTAAACTGATGCATGCAAGTGTAATCAGTGGAAGTTGGCCTCAATTAGTGTTCCCCACACTTTAGTAACTGATACATGTGCCCCAATTAGGCCAAGTGGACCCAATGATGCTAGTGACTAAAAATAGACTAAAAGGACTCATGATTTAGACATGATCTTGATTTATATAGCTCTTTGGAATGTAGCTACTGTATTCATGATCCCAAAAGGCATTTTGTCATACATAAATGTACCCAAGGGAGTTGCAAAGGTTGTTTTTTCCGTATCCTCTGGATGTACCGCAATCTTGTTATAACTAGAGAATCCATTAATCATTGTTATCCTCTGGGAACCCACCACTCTCTATAAGATGTGATCAATTTTGGGAAAAGGATAATTGCCTTTAAGGGAGCATCTATTCAAATTACGAAAATCCACACAAATTCTTGTTTCCCCATTCTTTTTACGTAGTGGCACCAGATTTGCTACCCAAGAAGTGTATCTAATAGGTATTATGATCTTTGCATCTAACAATTTTTTCACCTCTTTTTCAATAACTGGAAGCAATGTTGGATTAAGTCTCCTAAGATTCTGTCTAAAAGGCTTAGTATTTGGATTTAAGGGAATCTTATGCTAGATTATACTGGTGTTGTATGTTTTCAGATCTTCATATGACCAGGCAAAAATATCAACAAATCCTTTCAACATTTTAATGTACCTGTTCCTTTCCTTTTCTGAAAGGGTCTTAGATATTTTAATCATTTTAGGCTTAACTTTGGGACCAATATTACAACTTAAGACATTTTCTTCAATAGATTGTAATGTAAGCTTCAAAAAAAGTATCATCTTTTGAGAACAATCTTTCAAGAGGAACAAGTCCTTTAAGAATAAAATTTTCATCACAGTCAATATCTTGATCTTGATCAACCAGTGAATTAGAGAACTCATATGTTAATTGTAAAAATTCTTTAATCTCCTGATCATCATGAAAAACTTTCCAATGTTTAATATTATTTAGAATTGAAAGTCTGTATTTTATTTCAACTGGATACTTAAGGTGTGTTAATTTTGGAACTTTAAAATAAGTTGTTGCTAAAGCCACTGAATCTGTTGTTTGATTATAATCTCTTGGGATATAAGTTATATTGAAAGCCAAGAAAAAGTTATCAACCAAATCCCATACGTCATTCCGGTATACTTTCAACAAATGTTGTTTGACCTAGCATACATCCTTCACTTACTATACTATTAATTCAGAGTCGCCAAATATAGTAAGCTACTGAATGTTTAAGTCTTTTGCATCCCTTAACCCCATAATCAATGCTTCATATTCAATAATATTATTTGTTGTTTGGAATTCTAGCTTATGCATTAAGGAAATAATCTCACCTCTAGGAGAAATAAGTACAATACCTGCTCCTGCTCCCTCTTTACATGATGAATCGTCGAAGTACATCTTCCATAAACAGTCTTCATCTCTTATTTTAGGCTGAACTGTATGCTCTTTCTCAACTTGTAAAATACATGTGGTGTCATCATTTAGATGTAACATGCAAGAACCAAAATCTTCTTCAACTGAATCAATTGGATGATTTGTAGGTTTTTTACTATCACTTACCATCTATGCAAATTGTACTTCTTTATGAAGTCTTATGTACTCACCTCCAAATACTGGTATTGTAGCATAAGAAATATCCATATGAAGGGTTCCTCCTACGCTCTTTTCCCATGATCTTGACAACAACATATTGAATTTAGGAGAAATATCAACTATGACCACATCCATAAGTACACTTTTCATTAGTAGTTGTGTAAGACTAGCCACAAGATCATTAATGACAACAAGACATTTTACTGCTATAGAGTCAAAAGCATAGAGATCATGAGAGGGTTTAGTAAGAGTAATCCCTAAGGCTTCCATGACTGCCTTGGGCATGAGATTGTGTGAGGCACCAGAGTCTAGAAGATAATTGTGCAGCATTTGGCCATGTACTGTAAGAGTGATATAAAATGGGGGAGGATAATTAGATTTATCATCTCGCTGATCAAATGTTTTGGGACCAAAAATAATTATCAGATTCTCATCTTGCAAATTAATCACATCTGAAGGGATAAATTTGTTGGAGAATTCAGGATTTTGACAGTGGGCTCTCTGTATGACTGATTCTTAATCGACTCATTCAATGGAATAGGAATTTTTATTTTGCTAATTTCATGTTCTGTATTAAAACTAGTAGCCATTCTCCCTACTTCTTTTGTTTATGTAACTCTATCTTTGCTTCCTTGTTATTCTTGCCTCTTTTCAAAGGACAATCCTTGTTTTGTAGGAATATTCTTCACATTCTTCTTGCCCTGTGTTGCCTGCTTCATCCCAGATATGAGACCACATGACTTCTGGTGCATCTCTTGACAAATTTCTGGCATATATGACCCTTGTTCAATGTTATTTGCTTCATGATAATCAACCATTTTTGCATAGTGGTATTCGGATTGAGTTAGAAAATGAGAAGAAGAGACACCATCTAATTGATCGATATCAGGCTCTTCAACTTCCATTTCATCTATTTCATAAAAGTCATCATCCCGTATCAAATTATTTTGAAGGGGATGTTGTATTTTATGGTCTTCATTGTTCCTCCTATCTCTAGGAAAAAACCTAGGATTAAATGGCCTTCTAAATTGATTAGGATTTTTATTATCATTATTCGAAACATGCTTATTTTGATTTCTATTTTCCATTTCCATCCTATTGTTTTTTGCAAACAACTTTTTAATAAGTTTAGTCATATCATCCATTTTATTGTTTGCTACTTTTGTCCCTGAAGTAGATGGTGACATTTCTTTTTTCTTTTCTTATCCTCTCCATGATAACCTGACCTATTTCTCAACTTATTTATTGCCATTGTATTTTATTCTACCTCCAAAGATGCTCCTTGCATGTTTACTAAAGTAATGGCTCTTCTTTCCTTAGTAATAGAGAGAACTCAACATCAAAATAATTTGCATAAGTCACCTTTGCAAATGTTTAAGTAGGCTTGATTTCTAAAGGATTTTACTATACATTTTGTTAAAATGTTTAGTAAAATCAGTAATTGTTTCCCCTTGTTTTCTCTTTAAGGCTCCAAAATCAGTAATATAATAAAGATAATCCTTAGTATCTCCCCATTGTCTCATAAAGACTTATTCTAAAGGATTTATCCCATCAATGGAGTTTGGAGGCAGTTCTCTAGACCATGTCCTAACCTCTCCATCTAAACTTTGAACAAAGACTCGCATCCACACATTCTGATGTTCTATATTTGGGTTATCATCATAGCTAAAATAAGCATTCCAATTCTCCTCTACTGTAACCTCTCCCTGACCATTGAATATTGGGAGATACTTCTGGTAGTCTCCACCAGGAAAAGCATTTAGAGGTTGAGGTAAGACTAATGGGGCATATCCAGAAGCTACTATGGCATCCATTCTACTTGGAGGTTGAGCTGCCATATTTTAAGAAACATGTGTAGGAGGTGCTTGAACTTGAAGAGTTGATGACTGAATCTGAGAAAGTGGTAAAATCATGACCTTTACTTGACTAATGGGAATTCTGCTAGTAAGAGGTATGTAAAGTGATGATAATGGCTTAAGATAATCAAATTGTTCAGAGTTCAAAATATCTCCCTTTACATCCTCATATGACAAAGGATTAGAGTAAACTCTAAAATTATCAACTTGACTATTATTCTGAAACTCAAGAACAAGGATGGATAATTCTTTTTTTCTTGCTTCTTCAACTATTGGCAGATTTAAGAAAGAAGAGGGATGAGTGAATTTTGTTGATGTTTAAGAAACTGTTGTAGATTGGTGAGTACTCTCTGATGTAGAACTGAGCTTTTACCTAGCTTCCCTTAATAATTTATCTGGATCTAGAACTATTGGATGCAAAGGAGATGAAGGATTTCCCCTAGTTCCAACTCTCTTGGAAGCCACTGGGATTTTTTTTCTTTCTTAGAAAAAACTACAAGTGAAAAATGTAATCTACAAAATACCCTGATTTTGTTCACCTTCCAAAATCAGGACTTTAAAATACCTAGGGAAGATTTTACTTTCATTTCTCTGTCCCCAACAACGACACCAGAAGATGTTATCACTAGAGTTTGCATCTAGACTACTAAGGCTCAAAGTCTAAGTAATCTTAAAGGTTTTGATCAGATGACTAAATTTTGGTCTATGAATATTTTTGAGAGGCAGAATGGAGATCAGGTATAAGGTAATAAAACAATGTAAATGACTAAATTATGAAGGATATAAAAGACTATGAGTATACAGCATATAAAGAGAGAGTTTCATATCTAAAGCACATAATAAATATTTAAACCAATTCACAAGAATTCAAGGATAGATAACATTTATTGAAGAAAAAAGTTATGAATTAGGTGTTCAAACTGAACATAATTATTCATTATGACAAGAGAACAAAAATGGCTCATCTCGAATATAACATCATTCCAAAATAGTGTTTTTATATCAATCATAAACAATTGAAATACATGCCTGATCCAAAAGATATGTAATATGATCTCCAAAACCAGTTCTAAAGCCTTTCTATTCTTCATTGACACACACACACACTCACATATATACAAAATATTTGAAATTGTAACAGTTTGAGATCCAAAATTTATGGATCGAATAAGCTAAAGATAAAAAAAGATGACACCTAGTTTATCTATATCTATGACTCATAACCTAAAGTCTAACAACTAGAAAATGCAGATGAAAATCATAACAAAAATTGCCATCGCAAATTTTTTGAAATATGACATGAGTCCAACACCTGAAAAATCTCAACAAACCTTGAGTTGTCTTCATCAGGATCAATCACAGCTTCCTTGCTGCTTTGACTAGCATCGTTAATCCATTAAGTGCATGTGATCTCCTCTGCAGTTGAGACTACTCTGCATCCATTGTTTGGATCTTGTTTGAAGTTCCTTATTTTGACTCATAAGTTCTTCATTATGTTCTTGAGTGTCTCTTTTCCTCCTTAGCACTTCTTTCGAAGCTAATATTAGTTCTTGGTAACTTGCATTACTTTCTTCTAGATCTTCCCTCGGTAAGCTATTGGCTATCATTAACTTTTCATTTGCATCATTTAAATATCCATTTTGATCTTTAAAATAGGTTAATGATTTTTTCAAGACTTCAATTTCTGACAGTGAGTCCATAACCTTTTGATGTGCAGGAACCTCCTATTCATTTAATTCTTCAATCGCTGAAGGTTTGGAACATCTACCTATTTCTAATTCAAACACTTTATGTTTACCTTTATCTTTACTGGCTTCTTTGGGCAGATCTGATGTATACCTCAATTCTTCCTGAATCTCCTCAAGGGTCTAATCCACTGCATGATATTCTTCATTGCCAATTTGTATATCCTCATTGTTGGATGAGTCCTCTATCACGGTTACAACATATTTTCGAAATTTTGAATTGAGGATAGCCTTCATGTTCATCCTCAATTTATTCTTGGGTCTAGTTTTGTGTCTCCAATTTCTTCCCCAATCCTTGGGATCCGAAGTATCACCATTCTTTGTACTGGAAGAAATTTATGGGTTTATACTATTTTCTTCAATTTCCCTGGGAGTATTGAGAGCATTCATTTCTTCCTATTGAAGCTCACATATTAATTCCCTTTGTATCTTTAGTTTCCAATCTTCTGCTACATGCTCATTATCGGCATTGACTTCTTTTTCTGGTTGAATGCTTGCATATTCACCTTTTCTCTTTTTCCCCCTCGAACCCTTGCATCTCTTCTCTGTTTCTTTACTCTCATCATGCTTTTGAGCATCATATGTTTCTGGTTCGAAACCATACCAAAACAAAAAATGTTGCCAAGACTTGTCCCACTTTTTTAATTCAGTGGTTATTAATAGTTTGATTAAACCATGATGAAACACAGAGTGACTCATATGGTCAGGGTGATTCCTTACCCTCGTGACCATCTTTTCTAATCTTTTGGACATGTAATAAGGTAGATTTAACCTAGATTCACCATTTAGATGTAATAAAAACCTCAAATGATACCTGAATATCATTGCAACTTGGCCCTCACAGGTGATGTAGCGTTGGATAATATTAAGTACATCCCTCCATTTTGGCTTTACATGGTTTAAATGAATTCCTTTACCCCAATCAAGTTTTTTTGAAACTAGGTAACAAGAACACGCTTAGATCGACCTCAAATAAGTCTTTTTTAAACCATATTTCGCCTTCGAGGGTTATGCCTGTTGCTTCTGCAATTGTGGCTTCATTAACTTTGAAGTTTAGGGTTTGCAAACTGACAGACAAATCCTTGTAATTATTCACAAAGGCATTTGTTACCTCCAAGTTATGACCACTTAACCTCTCACAGAATGAAAACCAACCCCCGTTCTGCATCATCTCTGCACATTTAGGGAATTCTTGGGCCCACTTAACATTTGTTGGTTCCAACCTGCAAATTTTTCGACTGATCCTCTTCTTTGCAAACGTTTTCTTAATCCTTCCATATCACTTCTTCTAGGATGATGTATGTCCCTCCTGTTTTAAGCCATGTTATACAAACAAAAATGATATGTACAATCTTGTAAATGAATAAGGAGTACAGTCCCTTAATTCAATGTATATTATGATCTCGAGAATAGCTTGTACTGCTAACTCCTGTCAGTCATTATGAAGTTGAGGCTCCTTCATTGGACACATACACATCTCATGACAAATGTCACGAACTGATTTCCATCTGTAGGCAATCCAATAGCGCCAGCATGTAACCCAATTATGAATTGTGCTGTCGGAATGTACTAAAGTCATTTGCAACATATAAATTTGGAATTTATAAGTCATTTATCAAAGGGAAATACTTTTCTTTATTTTATAATAAAACTTGGAAGAATTAATGAAAACGAGCCAAATGTGTCCTATTTATCATAACAAAGATAAAAGAGTAAATGGTAATTATAACCTAAGGAATATAATGCTAATTTAAGGAACTTAAGGTGAAAAATGCTCTTTTAAAAAAAGACCTAGGGTAGAACTAGGATACAAATCTAGTCTTATCACCACCATTGATGGAATTTCTGAGAATTTCACTCCCATGATATCCATCTTGTTTTCTTGTACAATGACATGCTCTAACTACTGTGTTTGATTTTATTGCTCTTTGTTTTGAGATAATACCATGGATTTTTGCCCAAAGTGATCATTTAGTACCAATTATCTATAAACATGCTTGCGAGATTGTGCAAGCTGAAGGTGGGAATGAAACCCAATGCTTAACACCTCTAACATCTTATCACATATAAATACACTCAATGAAAGCATGGAGTGTTATTCCTTTAACTCAATAGGTGATCATTTTAAAGGTAATTCCTTTGAAATAGGGAATTTAATACAATCCATTATTGCAATCCAATATTCCAAGCCAAGGGTTTGGGGAGGGATTTCTTGATTTCTTTGAGAGACAAAAGAATGGGGAATGCTTTCTTCTTCTCTTATGGTGTTTTTTGTTGTGGGAAACAAGATTCCATTCTATTGATTTCTATATGGATATATCCTTTAAGGGAAACATTTGGCTCTAAAATAATGAATAAACATCAATACTGTGGATGCATGTTGAGTGGTGTTTGTTTAAGCTAACGTGGGCATTCCTACCATGGTAGTATCCAATATATACACATAACACTTTGAAGGTTTAGATCTTAACAACTTCCATCTTAAACCCAATTACTAGTTTCATCTTATCAATGATACATTTGTCATTTTTCCTCATGGTTGGTCTACCCTATACTCTTTATGTGACCATCTTAATAGTATCTCTCCCCACACACAATTCACCGTGGAAATGCAACAATGAAACTCCCTCTCCTTCCTTGTTGTCATTGTTTCCCATTAACTTGATGGTTCCATTTCACGTCAAATTTAAACCCATACTAATAAATACTTGCATGCCCATTCCCACCATCACCTCCCTAAAAAATATATTGTACTAAAAACCCTATTCTCCATATCTACTTGTATCTCTGGTCCCCAACATATGCAATACAAAAGAACCCACCTAACTAAATTATTCCTAACTAATGGCCACTCATTAACTCATACTAGCAAATCCTTTTATTTTTCCCTCCATTCTAAGCCCAAGAAATCCCCCCTCAATAACCGTCCCCCAACTCCAGCATCATTGATCACATTTCCAAAGTCCCAACTAAAAGGAATATTAAGACCCTATTCAAGCATCACAAAACTCATAAACAATTATTCTAAAACATTAAGGACTGTTTCGATCCTCTTCTCTCCCATTATGTCCACAAAATTCTTTGATCCTTTGGCAAATTCTATATCGGACAAATAGGTATATCTATCCAAATGCACCTAAAATAAAAGATGGTTGATACCTTTCATAATCATATTTCCAAATCTACCATTGTTAAACATTCCCATAGCACCAAACACCTCATATGTTTTGACCAAGCTAAAATATCAATATCTATCCCACACTACTCTACCCTTCTTATCGGAGAATCCCTCAATATTGAAAAACATCCCCTCAAATTTAACCAAGATGATGGTTATAAGTTCAACCAATCTTGGAAACATTTAATCTATTAACTATGTTCTAATCAATCCTCTCTACCCTAATTACTACTTTCATCCTTTCCCCCCTGGATCAATCTTCCTTATTCCATTGTTATTTCTCTTGTATTCCCTCCTACCCTTGTTATGGTCCCTTAACTACCATCTTGGTATGATCCTATTTTTTTCATCAGCTTCTACTCTATAATTATTTTGATACTCCTTCCTTATGGAATTTCATCATCTCCATTATATTTTTTATTTTATCGTTCATAACCTCTTCCATATTTCCCTCCTCCCTTTCACATATCTATCTCTTGGATTTTATAGGCTCTCTCTAATCAATCAACTTTATTTTTAATACCATTATCATCTTTCTCGCTTATCATTTTTTTTAATCCCTAATCGCTTAGACCCTTCTCCCAATCCTCACCCCTCCCCCTTTCCTTAAAATTTTAATTTCATCTTCTTATATTGTATTTCATATCTTTTCACCCCCACCCTATTATTTTAATCTTAACCCTTACCTACCTATATCTTATGTGCATCAATTTATTTCATTATTACTAGCAATTTTATCAATTAATCCTCTCTTCTTACCCCATACATCACCATTCAACCTTAGCTTAATAAATTCTACCTAACTAATTTTTAACGATCACAATTCTTAGATTTTATTTATATCTCTATAACTTCATCTCATCAATCTATTACTTTATTATTATTTTGCTTTTTTATTATCTTGCTCTTAGTTCCCCTTGTATATCCTATCATCCTTATTTTAATATATTCTTCCTAACTAATCTTTAACAATCGTAATTCTTTGATTCTATTTATTTTTCCTAAATCTCACTATTTTCTACATTTCGTTGAGCTTGGACTAAATCCCTAATGATGGTTGGAGTGTCCACTCAAAACTACAGGACTATTAAACTCTAGTACATTTCAATCCACTAAGTTTGCATAATATGTCCAATTGTGGAAATCTACACTCTAAAATCCAACTTCAATGTTAAAAACAAGTCAGATTTGCATCCGTGATGCCAAGCAATAAGTTCAAAAGGTAAACAAAAGCTCTTGCTTCAAACAATCATGAGGTTGAGCTAGTGTGGCAAGATGGTTTCAATTCTCGCGAAACCCTAACAATGGCAAGACAAAATGGCCATGGTCACACATATAGCAATGGAATGAGGAAAGGTTACATATCTCAGAAACTAAGTGTCCAAATGAGCTCCTCTATGCAACAAACTAAACAAATTTACCACCCGTCAATATCCCACCACTTATTAGATCGAATAGTTCATATGAAAGCAAACACAAGATCAAATTAAATGCGTAGATGGAACATGGTCAAATCAAGCCTCCTTCCTCCACTCAAGAAGTTGGTCTATAATCAACGCATCACCCATGACTCAATGCATATCAAAATCAATCCACGACACAATGAAAATATAAAACTCCAATGTCTCATAAGGCTTGAACAACATTAAGTCATCTCCCACAGGGTCAACAATGCCAAATCATGAATCAACTAGGGTAGAGTTCAAGGTTAGGCTTGACATAGTAAACATTAGGATAGGACCTAAAACAAATGGTGGATCAACTTAGGGTAAGCACCAAGTACGGATCACCCTATAAACATTAGTTTAGGTCGATCAAATGTGAATGTCTATTCCAAGTGCGATTTTAAACGATGAGACGAGACGACTCTCCCGCGGCTAGGGCCAAACCCTAGCCGCCCTGCGTTCTCCTCCAGGCTGCGTGCAGGCCTCCTGTGGCTCCTCCAGGCTGCGTGCATGCCCATCCAGCTGAAGCTGCCTCGCCCTAGTTCGCGTCCAAGCTGCGCTCTGGGGTTTGCGTTTTGGAGCAGTGTTTGAAGCTGCGTCTTCTGCCTCTCTCCTCCGCTGTGGTCATGCATTCCTCTCCCTCTGGTGGACGGGCCATGGATCCGTTGGAGGCTTTCAGAGTTCTTGTTAGATCTGCAGGCCCTAGGGCAAAGGCCGCCCCTCCTGCCAAGTTTGTTAAAAAGATGGAAGAGATCCCTTCTCTGGAGCTCTCCCCTTCTGATCCGTGCCGCATGGCCCTTATGCTCTCAGAAAAAGCCCTCATTGGCAAGTTCACTGGTCTGTGGCCCAATCCCAAAGCAGTGGATCAATAGATAACAGAACGTTGGAGCTCCCTGGCGCCCTCCCATATCTCTTTATGTGCTGCAGGAAGAGGGTATTTTGTGTTTCTCTTTGAGAACAAAGAAGAGCGAGATCTAATCTTCACATCTAGACCATACTTCATGGGATCGAGGGGGCTGTTCTTAGCTCCTTGGTCTCTGGAATTCAATCCTGAAGTAGAGATCACCGCTGCCCCGGTTTGGGTCCGGCTCCCCCATCTTCCCCTTCATCTCTGGGGGAAAAGCTCCCTTGCTGATATACGAAACAAGCTTGGCCGTTTCCTAGATAGCACGGAGCCTAAAGGGGATCAGTACACCTGTACACGCATCTGTGTAGAGGTCAATCTTGAGAAAGGGCTCCCGGAAGCCCTTCAACTCTCCTTGGGCGACTGGAGTCACATCCAAGAGCTGGACTATGAGCATATTCCCTTTAAATGCCTCCGGTGCCATGTTTACGGTCATTTCGCGAAAAGCTGCCCCAAAGCCTCGGTGACGGTGGCTCCTCCCCCAGCCAATGGGGCAGACTTCCAGCCAGTTGCTAATAGGCGAAGGGCTCCCCAAAGAAAGGACTCCAAATCAGAGGTGCCCATCGCAGAAGAATCTTCCCCAGCTAATAAAAACAGATTTGACGCCCTTCAAGAACTCGATGATCAGGAACCAGAAGTAGCAGTAGCAGTTGAAGAGACGCTGGAGCTAGGTCCAGGTCGGGAAACTGAAGCACCAACAGCAGAAGAGGTTCCAGAAGTGCATGTCCCCCTTGGTACCACGGAAGACCCTACGCCTGAGGTAGATGAACAGAGGGGAGGCCCTCCTCCAGATAGGGAAACCGATGGACTATCCAAAGTGGCAACCTCTCCCTCATATTCTTCTGCAGTAAGGAGGGCTTGCTCCTCCTCGCGGTCTTCTAGTGATTCTGGGTCAATGAGAACTTCAACTACAACCCCCTCTCCTCCTCGCACCAGAGGGCGAAGATCCAACAAAGATCGAAGGAATCTTGAAGCAGCCTCCAACATTGCCGGGGGCTCCTAGAAACAGATGGATTCGTTCATTTTACGAAATCTCTAATGTTTTTCTGCATATTTCTATGCTCACAATTTGTGAGAGTCTATCCTGTTAAGCATTGGTTGAAATCCTCGAAGAATAGTTGTCGAAGTAAAAGGGATCTTTATCCCAAGAAATTCTTAAGGAGGCTGACAGAATTGTTAGAGGTCATCAGCCCTCCATATTTCTGTAACCTTGGATTCTGGTTCGCCGGAAGGAGTAATACAAAAGTCCCATAACCATTTATGTTAAAAAAAAAATGTGAATGTCTATGGAATATCAAATAGAGTTGAAATTAGATCCTAGTGTAAGAAGTCTTCTCGAAATTGTAGCGGATTAACATGACCATCCTACCATTCTCAATCATAACAAGTGAATCCAAAATAATGATGATGCTTTAAAAGGAGGATAATAGACAAAGCAAGGCCAACAATGACCAACAAACAATGTTCCAATCATATGCAATCATATGACACGTGATTATGTAAGTTGAAATCATTGTCTCATTCAAACCATCAAAAGGAATTTTCAAATCCATTAAAATGCATTTCTAGAAACATGAGTGCAAATGGGAATCAAGATGCCCATTATCAAATCACGACACATGTAATCATCATGTAGCTTAAACTATAAACATCACCATAAATCAAAAGTGCAAGTGAGAGCTAAAACCATTTAAAATACACAAACTTTTTGAATATCATCTTATTGGAGCCATCACAACTAGTGGGACTAAATTGGCACATTATGCTAGCATTTTATAAATCATGTGTATAGAATCTCATGCTATTGGATTTATGATGAAAATGAATGCAAAGAGTTTAAACCATGGAATTAAATTGCATGATCATGTACAAAGCTTCCTCAAAACTCATTTACAAATCCCCTCATATAATAGGATGCCATAACATGCAATCACTTCAACAAAAATGATCAAATCATGAGATAGTTGTAACAAAGCAAACATCAATATCTCAATATCCACCCACCATTTACATCAGCTACCCTTGTCATGACATTGTCATCAAAATCAAACTCAAATATCGTTGAGCAATGACAATAGTAAACACATTGTAGCATGGTAGGAAAGGTAGGTAATTAAGCAACATGTGAAGGGAAGGTCATGGGGGGGAATATCATCAAAGTTTCTATAGTATTCTTCATGGGAGGTACCAACCTTAATTAAAGGGGATACATGTATCAAAAATTGTGGGGGGAATTGCATCGCTTGAATTTAAGGTATATTGATAATTTTAGTGATCAACCGCATTGGTTTTTTATTAAGAAAGTCACTAAGAGAGAAACACAATAATCATGCACATAACATATAAAAAAACACCAATGTTTACCATGGAAACTGTTTATAGAGAATACCAACATCAAGATATATATTTTTACCATAGTCACTTCCACCAAATTGGCCAATTCAAGCTAATATTGGACACTTTAGGAACTGTACAATGGGATACTTTAAGCCTTTGAATAGGCTACATACACAAGAATATCATGGGATCAAATACCATGGACAATGATACCATGTGTTGTTGAAACCATATATATTGACTTGATTTACCCTTCATTGAGTAAAGATTAACTTAACAATCTCCCCACTAAACTAAACTTGGAACAAAACATATCCCCCTCTAAGTTTATTGATTGGGTATCTAGAATTATTCCAACATGCCCCCTCGATTTTATCACCTAGGTATATAGGTTCAATCACCCACTTCTCGACCTTATATTGGAATAAATGAATCAGGGATACACATGCCTAAGCAATATCTTATATCCATGTGCCCAGTTACATGTGATAAACTCCAATCCCACAAAATTCCTACCAATGTATGTGAGCATATCATACTATGAAAGAAACCTACTTCATTTCCAGCATTGCTTTTTTACTTTAAACACATTTATAAATTGTAACTACCAATGCTTATACCAAGTATACTTCGACACGCTCCTACAATTTCCCATTTTGCTTACAAAATCACTCAATATTTTCTCTCATCGTGGTTTCTCCTCCTCCTTAGGGCTCCACATCATTAATGACTACCTCAACAATTTCATGAAGTAGCACAATATCCCTGTCGAGGCCACAAAATCCATTATTACATCCAAAGGGTTCACTTGAAAAACAAACTACCAGATCTAAGGTCGTTGCTTTCAAGAGGGATTCCACTTGACATTCAATGCTACCATGGGCTCCTAAGAATTCCCTCTACTACACTAACTATATACTCAAACAACATGTATGTATCATGCATCATAAGCACAACCAACAAAAGCAAGACAACACCTAACAATTCCAATTAATAAGTAAACACATAGTAAAAACTCAACCCATCTAGCATGGTCTACACATCAATATTCGTTGTCATCCCCTTGATAGTAGCAAAGCTTGATGTATACGAGTGCTCATGTATATTAAAGGCTACAAGTTTTAAATTCCCATTGACTATAACTATGAACATATTTTGTCCATTTCTAGCATTTGCAACACCAATATTTAACAAAACATTGCTTAAAAATATTTTCATTATTGGCATTACAAGGACTTCCAGTAAAACCATTATAGAATTTTATTTCACTAGTTATGATCATACCAAGAGTATGAAGTGTCTCCTTTAAAAAGTTGGGTTGGTGATTCCACCAATGCTCTTTCAGTTTAGTTTAAAGTGTCCATTAGCGGATGTCACACACTCAAAAAACTTCCCTAGTACATATTATAAGCATGGCTCGGCTGCTCTTGGACCAACTTCCATGCTCACGCAATATGCTCTTACCTTCAATGACCTCCAGATCCAAATACATCTCCATGCAAGAGTAAATTTCCAAGCTCTCATCTTAATATGCATCAACCTCATACACTAAAAGAAACAAATGTCACAAGTTTAAACCCTTCCTAATATACATCAATTATAACATTTATGTCACCCAATAAGATGTTAAAATCAAAGCAGCGTAACACCTAATAGACCTTCGCAATCCTCATTGAGAAGAGAATGGTCCACAACTCACATAGTGTGTGTCCCACCATATAGGTTTCCAATCACATCTTGTTGTAGCTTGTCCATTCATAAAGGCCTCACCAAACAATCAAAGGCTCCATGAGTTAACACCTTTATTACCAACTTGTTCAACAAGGACAAATGAATCAACACCAAATCTGATAGTATGTAGAGTGATTTAATTGGGTTGCAACAACACCAAATTCAAACTCAATCAAAATATCAATAGATCTACACTCTCCTTTTAGATCTAATGATCTTAATAATGAATTTGTAGATAACACCATTCTTTTGCATCATTTATCTGGTCTTTCTTTACATGCTTCACGATTTTGTTACTGCTCTACAAATGAACATCTCTAGCAAAGACAATAGATTCCATCATGTTGTCTAAGAACTCCATCCTCTCTCAATGGTTGTTAGTATTAGATCACTCTCATTAGAGAGCCTATGCTATTCAAACTATGATACTATTTTAAAAATGATCACCTAGAAAGAAACACATTAAAAATGTCCATATCAAAGAACAAACACTAGTGCTTACCCTAGAAACCTTTAGTGATAAAACAAATTCAAAGATATATTTATTACCATGGCCAATTCAAGGTAATATCGACCACTTCACACACTTTACAATGGGATATTCCATGCCTTTAAACCACGAGCCATGGAAACCGCCTAGATGATGTGATCCACCCTTGACCGAGTCGAGATTAATGTATCAATTTTATCATTACGTACTTTGGATGGATTTCAACTTCTTCAAGTGTTTATGATGACCTTTTTGTATCTTTTCTTACTTGTCCATTTGTAGCTTAATTTTGGTGTTATCCATCCATTTCTTTTGTCCTTCTTCAATTTTGGATTGCACTTTTAATTTGATTTCTTCTATATATTCGATGTTTTTCCAACTTTTTTGCAAATTTCCTTTTCAAGTCTTTTGGTAGTCACTACATCTAACATCTTTAAACCTCATTAAGTAGTCCCGTATTATGGTTTTGTGATTTGGAAATTTCCGTATTCATCTTGCATTTGTTCATCTTTCCTCGCTTTAAGTTTTAATTTCCTTTATGGGTGCTCCGTTAAGAGATTCACTATGAACAACTTATCACCTTTCTTCATGACCTCCTCTTTTTCTTCCTTCAATTCATGCTTTTTCTTCTTCTTCTTCTTCTTCCATTTCCATTTCCTTCTTCCATATATTTACGAATACTTTTTCAAATACTTTAAACTTTTCTCAATTTAATTTGGTATACATATTGAGACTATTACGTCACGTAAGAGCCTTGTCTATATAATAAGAATCTTATTATTCACATTTTTATGAATTTTCTCTACCATATTCCACAATTTTTTTTTATCAACACCCTTTCCATTTCAAGCTAATATTGGCCACTTTAGGAACTGTACAATGGGATACTTTAAGCCTTTGAATAGGCTACATACACAAGAATATCATGGGATCAAATACCATGGACAATGATACCATGTGCTGTTGAAACCATATATATTGACGTGATTTACCCTTCATTGAGTAAACATTAACCTAGCAATCTCCCCACTAAACTTGACTTGGAACAAATACATACCCCCCTCTAAGTTTATTGCTTGGGTATCTAGAATTATTCCAACATGCCCCCTCGATTTTATCACTTAGGTATATAGGCTCAATCGCCCACTTCCCAACCTTATATTGGAATAAATGAATTAGGGCTACACATGCCTAAGCAAGATATTATAGCCGTGTGCCCATTTACACATGATAAACTACAATCCCACAAAATTCCTACCAATGTATGCGAGCATATCATATTATGAAATAGCTACCTACTTCATTTCCGGCATCATTTTTTTACTTTAAACACATTTATAAATTGCAAGTATTAATGCTTATACCAAGTATACTTCGACACCCTCCTACAATTTCCCATTGTGCTTACAAACTCACTCAATATTTTCCCTCATCGTGGTTTCTCCTCCTCCTTAGGGCTCCATGTCATTAATGACTAACTCAACAATTTAATGAAGTAGCACAATATCCCTGTCGAGGCCACAAAATCCATTATTACATCCAAAGGGTTCACTTGAAAAACAAACTACCAGATCTAGGTTTGTTGCTATCAAGAGGGATTCCAATTGACATTCAATGCTACCATGGGCTCCTAAGAATTCCCTCTACTACACTAACTATATACTCAAACAACATGTATGTATCATGCATCATAAGCACAACCAACAAAAGAAAGACAATATCTAACAATTTCAATTAATAAGTAAACACATAGTAAAAACTCAACCCATCTGGCATGGTCTACACATCAATATTCATCGTCATCCCCTTTATAGTAGCAAAGCTTGATATATATGAGTGCTCATGCATAGTAAAGGCTACAAGTTTTAAATTCTCATTGACTATAACTATGAACATATTATGTCCATTTCTAGCATTTACAACACCAATATTTAACAAAACATTGCTTAAAAATATTTTCATTATTGGCATTATAAGGACTTCCAAGAAAACCATTATAGAATTCTATTTCACTACTTATGATCAGACCAAGAGTATGAAGTGTCTCCTTTAAAAAGTTGGGTGGGTGATTCCACCAATGCTCTTTCAATTTAGTTTAAAGTACCCATTAACGGGTATCACACACTCAAAAAAATTCCCTAGTACATATTATAAGCATGGCTAGGGTGCTATTGGACCAACTTCCATGCTCACGCAATATGCTCTTACCTTCAATGACCTCCAGATCCAAATACATCTCCATGCAAGAGTAAGTTTCCATGCTCTCGTCTTAATATGCATCAACCTCATACACTAAAAGAAACAAATGCCACAAGTTTAAACCCTTCTTGATATACATAAACATGCCCTTCATAACATTTATGTCACCCAATAAGATGTTAAAATCAAAGCAGCCTAACACCTAATAGACCTTTGAAATCCTCATTGAGAAGAGAATGGTCCACAACTCACATAGTGTGTGTCCCACCATATAGGTTTCCAATCACATCTTATCGTAGCTCGTTCATTCATAAAGGCCTCACCAAACAATCAAATGCTCCATGAATTAACACCTTTATTACCAACTTGTTCAATAAGGACAAATGAATCAACACCAAATCTGACAGTATGTAGAGTGATTTGATCAGGTTGCAACAACACCAAATTCAGACTCAATCAAAATATCAATAGATCTACACTCTCCTTTTAGATCTAATGATCTTAATAATGAATTTGTAGATAACACCATTCTTTTGCATTGTTTTTTCTGGTCTTTCTTTACATGCTCCATGATTTTGTTGCTGCTCTACAAATGAACATCTATAACAAAGACAAAACATTCCATCATGTTGTCTAAGAACTCCATCCTCTCTCAATAGAGAGCCTATGCTAATCCAACTATGATACTATTTTAAAAATGATCACCCAGAAAGAAACACATTAAAAATGTCCATAGCAAAGAACAAACACTAGTGCTTTCCCTATAAACCTTTCGTGAGAAAACAAATTCAAAGATATATTTATTACCATGGCCAATTCAAGGTTATATCGACCACTTCACACACTTTACAATGGGATATTCCATGCCTTTAAATAGGCTACATACACAAGAATACCAAGGATAGACACACCACGGGCCATGGAAACCACCTAGATGACGTGATCCACCCTTGACCGAGTCAAGATTAATGTAACAATTTTATTACTACATACTTGGGATGGATTTCAACTTCTTCAAGTGTTTATGATGACCTTTTTGTTTCTTCTCTTACTTCTCCATTTATAGCTTAATTTTGGTGTTATCCATCCATTTCTTTCGTCCTTCTTCAATTTTGGATTGCACTTCTATTTTGATTTCTTCTATATATTCGATGTTTGTCCAACTTTTTTGCAAATTTCCTTTTCAAGTCTTTTGGTAGTCACTACATCTAACATCTCTTAACCTCGTTAATTAGTGTCGTATTATGGTTTTGTAATTTGGAAATTTCCCTATTCGTCTTGCATTTGTTCATCTTTCTTCGCTTTAAGTTTTTAATTTCCTTAATGGGTGCTCCGTTAAGAGATTCATCGTGAACAACTTATCACCTTTCTTCATGACCTCATCTTTTTCTTCCTTCAATTCATGCTTTTTCTTCTTCTTCTTCTTCCATTTCCATTTCCTTCTTCCATGTATTTACAAATACTTTAAACTTTTCACAATTTAATTTGGTATACATATTGAGACTATTACGTCACGTAAGAGCCTTGTCTATATAATAAGAATCTTATTATTCAATTTTTATGAATTTTCTCTACCATAGTCCACCATTTTTTTTATTGACACCCTTTCCATTTCATAAAAAATGGTACTTCGACTAGTTATTTCCTCGAACTTTTGAGGTGTAGTAAAAAATATTAACTTGCAAATTACCATATTCAAATAATGTTCCCAAATCATTAATAAAATTTTACCAAGCATTTATCCTTTATTTACTCTTTTCAGTGATTTTATATATTACCTCAATTGAACTTTCCAATAAAAAGTTATGTCAATTTTATGTTTACATGCTTTTTTTGGGGCCCTCGTCAAGAGAGATTGCTTTGCATGTCGACCTTATAACTAATGTGTCTCCTAAATTTTATACACCAAAAAATCTAAATTTTTTGTTTGTAACAACCTATTGTTTATTTTTAGACTCTTACATATCTTACACAACTTGGACTTGCAAATAAAAAATTATGGCCACTCCCACAAAACTTGTTGATTTTAGGGCCTTTCAATTGAAAGAACTTGTATGGTTTGTCATGCCCCCACTATTCTTGATTTGCCTCCAAAATTTGGATGAGAAACACCTTAGTCTATCATATATATGATATCACATGTGGAATTCAATTTGGACCTCTCAATATTGAGATATGCTTGTTTTGTGAAAATTGCATACTCAAGCCTAGTTTCAGGACTAGACACCACCTTGACTTGTATGTCTTGTTACAACCTTCATCTAGCACCATAAGTTATAAAAGTCCAAAATTTCTAGGTGAAAGACAAATTGAACTAGGAGGGGGCACTCTCACCCCACCACCCTCTTCTATTATTTAGTGCTAGTTCTCCTCTAGCACACGGTGGTTTCCCTACTTCTAGGATTGCTAAAGACAGGAAATGATAGCTCAAGGAGAAGGGCTCTTTAGAAAAATGAATGGGGTTTGGATATATAATTAAAAATAAGTGATGGCAAATGAAACAATTGGTCCCTACAATTCATTGGGTGCATGGGGACATAAATGGAAAACAATGGATAAATGCACTTGAAAATGGAAGATGCACATACAATTATATAATCCAACATTCCTAGTAAGGGACTATTAAATACTTATATCAAGTGGTTGTAGAATATCCCTTTTACAATTAGGACTACATTGAAAACGAAAGGACTTATTTACATAGTATTTAATGTTTCAAGTTAACATCAAGGAAATAAGACTATTGAAGTATAAGTAGAAATAACTTCCCTACATAACAAATGTAGCGCTGAAAATAAGATTTACCACATAGAGCCGTTCTATGGCATGCAATCTAGAACAATGACCATCGCTAAGAATTATTCCAACATCAAGGATCCAATAAGGATCTTCATAACTATCCTCTAACACCAAAATATTTACAATAGGCAAAGAATCTTTATGAAAACCATCCTCCCATAAAGTGAAGTGAGTAAACCATTATATAGGTTTCTACTCAACTTCCTTGTATAATAGAATTATAATTTCCCTTTCTAGATCCACTATTTGCTTGACAATTTTTTCTAAGAATATAAAACTAGTGGTTAGATCCAATTCTATCTCCAAAGGAAATAAACAATAATAAATCTCATGTAACCAACTCTTTGAGAAGAATTCAACAAATGATTAACAATTTTAGTTAGTTAGAACCACCAAGGCCAAGAAGTTGGAGCACTTTCTTAGGTGAATGAATGCTTTGACCATATTTTGACATCTCATCCATAAATTCACCCTCTAGAAGCTTCAAAATATGAATAGATCCCATCTCCAAGGGACGTGCCCTCTAAGAGTGTAACAACTTTCCATGTGTGAGTGGATCAAGGGGTCTCAAAAGTCTTGGTAGATGTGCAATGAATAACAAACTTGGACCAATGAATAAAATAATGTCTTTATTAGAGGTAGTTCCTTGAAACACGTGCTTGACTTAGCCATCTTTATAAAAAGTAGATGATCCAGGAAGATATTGGTGGCCACCCACCTATTCCTCTTGGACCCCCACCATTGTTTCTTTTAGTTTTCCAGTTTCCTTAATTGTAGCACAATTTACTATTTTTGGTAGTTTTTGGGTCCTAAACTTCTGGAGCCGTTTTGAGGCCCTAAACGACGTTTTTTTGGCATCGAATGTTCAAGCAAACATGAGTTCGTTTCGGACTTTCTATTTGTTGTTTATGGATGTAGTCCTTAAACAAATCTTTCTAACGATATATCATGCGTGTCAAACGGAGGTAGTATGCTAAAGTTATGACCCCGGGAAATTGATGTACCAAGTTACCCAACGGGGCCCACATTAAAGCGTTTCACCTCCTAGGGTTAGGTTTTTGGATGTGTAGGGTTTCCATTGTTTCTCAATAATATATAGGCCTTCGAGCCGTGTTCGAGCCTCATTGTAACACATAGTTCAGAGGCATGTAGCTGCCACATCTCTTCTCAGAGATAAGCTACCAGCACTCAAGCTAGTGTATTTCCATTCTGTATGTAAACAAGTTTCAGTTATTGATTAATGAAATGAAGTGTTATTTCTGCTGCATATTTGTTTCTATGGTTATTTGTGTATTCTATTGCGTTCCTGCATAAATCCAGATCAGTGGTATCAGAGAAATCTGCTCTTTCTCAATCCTTCTTTGCATGTCCCCAACGAGGGAGGGGTATAACGAGTTAGGGCTCGATCTGGTTGAACCTTTGCAAGATCAGCCTCACAAATCCCGATGGCCACCCATGGGGGATGAAAAGAAAGATGAGGGCACAGAAGATCCTATCAAAATGTTGCTCGAGGAGGCCCTTGAAAAACAAAGGAACGCGATGATGGATAACTTCGCCCAGATCCTTCAACGACTTCCCACTGTTGGGGCATCTGCATCTAGCAGCCACTCTGGAGGTGCAACCCCTTTTAAGGTACAAGTAAACTTTGACATTCCCATATTTGATGGTCGAATAGATGCAGACGCCGTAGATAAATGGTTGAATCTATTAGAAGGATATTTCTCGGTTCATGACTTTTCTGACAGGGAAAATATTACTTTTTCTCTACTCAAAGTCGCCCCCCATGTCAAGGACTGGTGGGAAACCTATTATGAGAGAAAGGATGAGGAGGAACCCTCTCTGTTCTCGGCTGTACCCGCTTGGAATTCTTTTCGAGATGCCATAAAGGGACAATATTATCCAGTGGGGAGCTATGAGGACAAGTACATCCAATGGACTGCGTTGCGGCAACAAAGAGATCAAGATGTGCATGAGCTGACGAATCTGTTCCATACCCTGCGCACCAAGTTGGGTATCAAAGATTTAGAGAAACATTTGGTGCTGAAGTATCGTGGTTGTATGCACAGATACATTCAGGAGGAAATGGAGTTCCTTGACATCTCCTCGCTTGGTACGACATATCGGTATGCTGCCAAAATTGAGCAAAAATTCAAACAGAAAAAGCGAGACTTTGGATATGCGAATCAAAAGCAAGGGAAAGGTGCCCCCAAACCGCAGAACCAAGGACATAGCCAAGGCATGGCGACTCAAGAAAACTTGCCAAAGCCGCAAGCAAAGAGAAACACTGCAAAGCCGAAGGAGGAAGCGGGAAAGTGGTGCGAGTTCCATAAGAGCCCCACTCACAACACAAGTGAGTTTCGGGCTAAACAGTCACTAGTGGTCGAGATAAAGGCTTTTGAATCAGATGCATACTCTGACACTGAATCAGAACCCGAGAAGGGGAATGACAGAGGGAAGAAGATTATCGATGCAAAGCCCAATGTCACTGTTGCCACCACGAATATCCAAAAGGAAGAACCAGAAGATTTAGAGGAGGAGGAGCGTCTTTTCTACTCCTAGATGTGGGTAAAGGGTTCCCCGCTACAGTTCATTGTCAACAGTGGGAGCCAAAAGAACCTGATTTAAGCAGAGGCCGTGAAGCGGTTGGGTTTGCTGACCATAGCACACCCGCAGCTGTACACCATCGGGTGGCTTCACCAAGGACGAGATCTCTGCGTCAGCCAGCATTGCCGACTTCTGTATAGCATCAAGCCCTTCATCGATGAGGTATTATGTGATATTGCTCCTATTGATGTTTGTGATGTATTATTAGGTCAACCATACTTATGGAAGTGACATGCTGTGTATGAGTCCCAACCTCGCATTATTATTATTACGTTGGGAAATAATTTGTACAGAATACCAGAGGTACCACCCCCTACTGCTATCTCTTTGGTTACTGCAAAACAATGCAGTAAGCTCATTTCCAAAACCGGGAAGTTTGTTTTCTTGATGATCCGCCCTCAGGGCAAGAAGAAGATCGTTGCCACAACCTCCAAATGTACAAGGTCGTGGAGGAGTACCGGGACATATTCACCTCACCCACCGGGGTGCCTCTCCACTGTTAGGTCAAGCACCCAATCGATCTGACCCTAGGTGTGCCGCTGCCCAATGGACCGATCTATCGCTATTCTGTTCTGGAGAATGATAAAATCAAGAGGCAAATTCGAGAGCTGCTGCAGAAGGGTCACATCCGACCAAGTTCATCGCCCTATGGGAGCCCTATCGTGTTGGTACATAAGAAGGATGGGACTTGGAGACTTTGTATTGACTATCGGGCGTTGAACAAGATCACTGTCCGGAATAGGTACCCGATCCCACGGATTGATGACCTCTTGGACCAGCTTAAAGGGGCGAAATATTTTAGAAAGATCGACTTAAAGTCCGGGTATCACTAGGTACCGATCGAATCGACCGATGTGTGGAAGACTGCCTTCAAAGCCAAGGAGGGCCTTTTCGAATGGTTGATCATGCCTTTCAGGCTGACGAATGCTCCTGCAACCTTCATGAGACTGATGGACGACATCTTTTGGCTATTCACCAACTCATTTGTAGTAGTGTACTTGGATGACATCCTGATCTTCAGTCAGACTTGGGAAGAGCACCTCCACCACATCCGACAGGTCCTCCAAACATTGCGGCAGCACAAGTTGTGTGCCAATTTGGACAAGTGCACTTTTGGCATGACCCAGGTTCAGTATTTGGGATACATTATTGATGACTGTGGGGTACATGTGGATCCATCCAAGATCCAAGTCATTTGGGATTGGTTAGCCCCAACTACTCTAATAGAGCTTCGCAGCTTTCTGGGCCTTGCTAATTTCTACCGCAAGTTCGTGTTGGGATTCTCTCATATCACTTGGCCCTTGAGTCAAGTCACCAAGGGAGGAGCGAAAGCAAAATTCTTTTGATCGAAAACTCAACAGAAGGTGTTTACAAAATTGAAACATCACCTATGCTGTGCCCCAGTGCTCACATTATCAGACTTGCAACAACCATTTGAGATCGAGACAGATGCCTCTGACTATGCTATTGGGGCAGTCCTTACTCAACAAGGGCATCCAGTGGCATATCACAGTGAGACACTGTCCGCAAATATCCCACCTATGACAAAGAGATGTATTCCATTGTACAGGCTTGCCGACAATGGAAGAATTACATTTTGGGGAAGGAAACGATCATCCATACAGACCACCGACCCTTGCAATTCATGCAGACACAAGGGAAGTTACAGAACGATCGCCATTAGAAGCGGTCCACATATCTACAACAATTTCATTTGAACATCAAGTACAAGAAGGGAAGCACCAATAATGTCGCAGACTGCCTCAGCCGACCACCGATCATGGCGATAACGACCGTGCTCAACTCTTGTGGGCACGAGACTTCTGATTGGCCACTTCTCTACAAGAGTGATCCAAAATTCAGCCACAAATACTAGCCACTCTTGGAGGGAAACCAAGCTCCAAAATTTCACCTCTGGCATGCACTACTGTGTCACATGGGACACCTTTGTGTTCCTTCAAGCGAGCGTGCCAAGATGATTTGGGAAGCGCACTACAGTCGGGTTGCTGGGCATTTCAGGGTCGAGAAAACAGTGGCAGTACTGTAGAATTATTTCTATTGGCCGAACCTTCGACACGACGTTGGGAAGTACATCCGATCCTGCACTGCCTGCGCCATTTCCAAACCATCCATCAAGAAGCAAGGCCTCTATACTCCGTTGCCTACCCCTAGTCGACCTTGGGAATCCATCTCCATGGATTACATGTCAGGATTTCCTTCTACTAAGCACGGCAACGACTGTGCGCTTGTGGTTGTTGACAGATTCTCAAAGATGGCCATAATGGCGGCCTGCAAGAAGAATATCACAACAGAAGCCACTACTAAACTCTTCTTTGAATGAGTGTGGGTACACTTTGGGATCCCACAGTCTATAATCTCAGACCGAGATAGCAGGTTCCTTAGTACATTCTGGTCTAGCCTATGGTCAATGCTAGACACCAAGCTCACAAAGTCCACAGCTTTCCATCCCCAGACTGATGGCTAGACAGAGGTCATCAACAGGATGATCATACATATTTTGCGCATGTACAACTCAAAGCATCCACACACATGGGATGAGAGCCTCCCCTATGTACAACACAGCTATAACTGGGCCCTCCACAGCTCAACCAACCATAGCCCCTTTCAGGTGGGCTTGGGATTCCAGCCACTATGTCCCATTGACATAGCCATGCCATTTGCAACTACTCAGGTTGATTCAACTCATATCCAGTCTGAAGTTTCCAAGGCAAACAACTTCATTGAACGCATTCAGCACATTCGCCAATAGGTTCATGACATATTGGACAGATCCAATGCTAAGTACAAGCAGCGACATGATTAGCATCAGGTGCAACACAACTTTCAGGTGGGCGACAAAGTGTGGCTACATTGGCAGAAGGAGTGCCTCGCTGGACCCCACTACAAGCTTTGCTTGCTTCGATATGGGCCATACACCATCACCAAGGCTATCGGGTACAATTCCTTCGAGCTCAGTATTCCACCATTCCTTGGTCTGCACCCAGTGTTCAATGTGGACCGCCTTCAGCCCTACTTTCCACCTCTACTAGATACATCAGACGTGGCAGAACAACTCACACCAACAGAGTTAAACCCCGATTGCATGGAACAAGCCACCGTTGATCAGATTATGGACACACAGATCAAGAACACCCGCAAGTAGAAGATCCAGCTATATCGAGTTGTTAGAGCAGGCCAACTCCTTCACCAGGGAAAGTGGCTCACCAGGGACCAAGTTCAACAGAAGTTTCCTCATCTCATGGAGGAACTCAACGCAATGGGGACCATTGCTTCCTAAGGGAGGAGGAATGATCCAGGAGGATATTGGTGGCCACCCACCTATTCCTCTTGGATCCCCACCATTGTTTCTTTTAGTTTTCCACTTTCCTTAATTGTAGCACAATTTACTATTTTTGGCATTTTTCGGGTCCTAAACTTCTGGAGCCGTTTTGACGCCCTAAACGACGTTTTTTTGGCATCAAATGGTCAGGCAAATATGATTCTGTTTCGGACACGATATTTGCAATTTATGGATGTAGTCCTTAAACAGATCTTTCTAACAATATATCATGCGCGTCAAACAGAGGTAGTATGCTAAAGTTACGGCCCTGGGAAATTGATGTATCAAGTTATCCAATGGGGCCCACATTAAGGCGTTTCACCTCCTAGGGTTAGGTTTTTGGATGTGTAGGGTTTCCATTGTTTCTCAATAATATATAGGCCTTCGAGCCTCATTGTAACACAGAGTTCAGAGGCATGTAGCCGCCACATCTCTTCTCAGAGATAAGCTACCAACACTTTAGCTAGTTTATTTCCATTATATATGTAAACAAGTTTCAGTTATTGATTAATGAAATGAAGTGTTATTTCCGCTGCATATTTGTTTCTATGGTTATTTGTGTATTCTGTTGCGCTCCTGCATAAATTTGGATCAGTAGAAGTGCACCCCTCGAGAGAGAGCCTTCCACATGCGTGCATCCAAGTAACGCATGAGGAATGTGCAAGCTCCATCATGCTCAACTAACTCCTTACCTTTGACTCATTTTTTACCAATATAACACCTTTTTATGCTTGAAGAAGTGCATCCCCCATTTTTATATTTATTTTCTTAATAAATTCTTCTTGAATATTTAGGAGGGCATTCCATGGCACCTAGGATCTTGGCATTCATCAATAATTATCCAAGTAAGCTAATGAATTTTTGCAATAGGCCTCCTTGTGTTATGGCCCCATTGAAATCATCAATCAAATTATATTCATTAAATTCCTCCTCTCTAGCAATACCCACCAAGTAAGTGTCGATAAGGGACCATTGTGCCTAATGCCCCCTGTCTTAAGTGATTTTTTAATTAATCTAAAGTGCAAACCCTGGGTACTTTGGCTAATTAGCATGATACATTATTTTATTTGATTGAATTTAATTAATCACACTAAAAGCTTAGAAAACCCAAGGTAAGACACTTTAATTAATTCATTACTTCAAAAGTGCAATTATTAACACTTCAAAACTTAGGGAGACCCTAAGTTGATGGGTTCCCACACTATTAAATAATCAATTGCTTTATTACCTTAATCATCTACTTGTTTAATAATCAATTAGAGAGCGTGCATAATCTAATGGGCAATTTTACTAGTTAGGCACACCATATTAACCATATTCACCTCATCAAGTGGAAGAACTTGCCAATAGAAGAGGTGACATGGGAAGACGAGTTCTCCCTACACAAACATCCATAGTTAATCAAGTGTTGAGGAGAACACTTGTTTGAAGGGGAGAGGCATGTTACATCCTAGATATCGTGACATTGCATTTTTATTATTATATTAGTTTTTTCTTTATTGGTTGGATAGGACCTTAATTGTAATTGTATGGTCATCTAGGGCATTAATTGTCACTGTACCCTTTGTCTCCTATATACAACAAAGAGACTTGGTTTTAGAGAGAATCTCATATTGCGCATTGATACACTTTGAAAGGAGGCCACCCTTTCAAAGAGGCTTTGTATTCATCTCTTTATTTTATTTTCAAGGTGTTGGGTTACTCTTTCTTTCTATTATTATGCTATCTTGAGAATTTGGTTCTTAACAAATTAATACCACAAAGACATAAAACATATCACCCTCATACATCTTATCCAACCAACATGGCGACCACTCAACCATGAGGAAGCACCATCTCCAAGCAAGGAAACAAGTGTACCACCTACCCATCGAACTCTTTATCCATGATGTCTTGGAAGATCGACACTAGTGAAAAATTTCAAAAGTGATGGGACCAAAATCACAATGTAACTTAACATGCCGTAACATTTCCTATAACTCCAAAGTGAAACAAATTCTAAATTTTTGTCCAAATATGCTTTGTCGTGTCCTCTTTCCAACCCTTCAAGTCCCATGTAATTTCATGATCCCCACAAAAATGGTGAGATGTATTTTTAGGTGTGAATCTGAGGATCATTTGTTTTGAAACCAAATGTTATGAACTTAATAATTGAAATATCACAATAAACTAGAATACACAAAATGTACATCAAATACAAGCATGGGGCACAACTCCCAAGGTGACAATAAAGATGAGTAACACAATAAATCCTTATACATTAGGATAACTTCCTCTAAACAACCTATATAAAACCATATATCCAAATCATAAGTTCATGTGTATAATAATGATTGCAAGGACCTATACACACACACATTCGCATGTATCTTCCATGTAGGCAAACTATATGGTAGAGCCCTCATTTACATTTTTTTCTAGGTAATTATCTTAGGGAAAACCACCATGCACTTCCAATATTTCAAGGATGGTACCCAAGGCAAACTCAAGATTCTTCAGGGCACAAGGCTAAGCTAACAATAGGGCTCGAAGCCATTACAACAATATAATCATTATGAGCTCAACATGTCACTAATGAGAATAAACATTGAGTGGGGATGACAACACTCCATCCCACAACCATTCAGACTAGACCCAATTGATAGAGTTGCCATTTACATATACACTTACCCCACATATATACACATTGCCCCCATTATACTCCATAGGGTTCTTTACATTTATGCTTCCAAAAATTCTCTTCTTATTTCCCTTATTTTTCTATCTTTTGGAGTACATTTTTACCCCTTATATTCCAACTTAGGGGATAGGCCCTCCTCCATAATCTCCCCCTAGACTATTCTCATATCATCCTCCAAAATTGTTTTTACTAAAAACACTTGCCAAAATAGTTTGATTCAAAGCTCTATAGTTTTTGTTGTAGCATAAACAACTTCAATCACATTGGAGTATTCACTTACTCCCACCATTATTTAATATTGTCATTGAAGCTAAGGTTAGGTAGCCACATTTTCTTGAACCAAAAGAGATTTTATTTGGTTTGTATTGCCTTATGTTGAAGGGGAATTATCCAACGATCCAAGTCAGTGACAGTAAAATAAAAGCCTAGAAATCATTTTATAACTCTATTGTATTAAAGATCCATCTTAACCTTGGATCCATAGAGTGGGATTGAGACTACCCACTCTTAATCATCACCTTTGAGCCTTGCACCTAGTAACTGGACTTCCAAAAAGGTCACCCATCCTAAGACTCCTTTGACTCAAGTGCTTAACTATGGATTTTGCCCCACAATTAAGCCCACTTAGCTTGCTACTCCATTTACAAAACCTTAGCAAGTATTGTGTCTTATAAATTATCTAGTTAGAACTCCCTTGACTTTTTTTATTTAAATATTGAGAGGCTTTCACACTCCAACATACGATATATCATTTTTGGAATTATCTACATAGTGTAAATCATTAATTTATGACCGATATTCATAAATATAATCACAAATGAGAGATTTCTCATTGTTTTGAATATTTCAAATAACATTTATTACAAGTGATGATGCTCATCAGTAAACAATATATTTAAATACTATAAAATAAATCATGCAATAAATATTATAATTATATATGGACCTTTTAAGGTTATTGAATAAAAAAAATAAAACATAAAAACATTTTTCATTTATTTTTTATAATTATAATAATTAGGTGCACACCTACCTGCTGAGTATGTAGAGCACCCTAACCCACTTCCATCGGAAGACATCTACCTCTACCGCTGACGCGTAGAGCACGCCAACTTCCATTGGAAGAATAAAATTTTTATACTCGAAAAGAGGAAGAATGATGGACAGCTTAACATTTCAAAATTGAGCACATAAATTTCCTTTGGGCGACTGCAGTGACAATTTCTTAGCAAAATGGGGAAGCGTCTTAAATGTGTATACGATGCCAATTAACAAGCTGGCTCTCTCAAGGGTTTTTGGAGTTAAATGGTACAAGGAAAGTTTATATGCGTAGGTGGCATTCATTTCCATACATCCTTCACACTGGTGAGAAGTGGAGTTGTGTGGTGTGTGCCCCAGCTAGGGCTTACGGAGTTTTCGGGCGTGTGTATGCATGGCAAAGGAGAATTTATATAATAACACCATGGCTCTATCTTCCTCTTCGATTCCACCTGTCTCCTTGTCGTTTTCCAGCAGAGTAGGAGCAACAGCAACAGACGCAATGGCTCCCAAGACAAGTCCCGATTCATCGAAGAGCGCCCTCAAGCGCCCACATTCGGCAATTCAAAGTGTTTTATCTCTTGACCTTTATCTCTGACTTTTACTTTTAGTTCACCGTATCATTTTTATTTCCAATTTATTAATTCACTCCTTCAAATGAATGAATATTAGACGCGCTAGATCTGTTATTTCTGCCTCTGAAATGAATCAAACTCACTTTGTTATTAAACTTAAACATTTGCCGTTCTTTTTATTCTGAATTTTTAAAGAAATACCTCTCTTTTATGGACGTGGCTGTTAAGACCTTAAAATTTTGCCATTGGATGCTGCATATTGTCATTGTGCGTGCGGCAAGCATGCCCTTTTACAACCTGGGAGTATTACAATGTAATTCAGCAGACTTGCAACTCTCTAGAAGATCTGTTATTTCCGCCTCTGAAATGAATCAAAGTTACTTCGTTATAAAACTTAAGCATTTGTTGTCCTTGTTGTTCTGAATTTTTAAAGAAATACCTTTTTTTTATGAATGTGGCTGTTAAAACCTTACAATTTTTCCTTTAGATGTTGCATATGGTCATTGTGCGTGTGGCAAGCATGCCCTTTTTCAACCTGGGAGTATTACAATCTAATGCAGCAGATTTACAACTCTCTAGAAAGATCCCTTTGGCTGTGAAGCCACATGGTATCCATCCCTGAAAAGCCTCCCGTCTCCCAGGTCTTGCACCTGACCCAGGATGCATGAAGGGGCCTGCCTACATGGGCAAGACAGCCAACAAAGAACATTGGATGCTGCATATTGTCATTGTGCATGTGGCAAGCATGCCCTTTTTCAACCTGGGAGTATTACAAAGTAATACATCAGATTTACAACTCTCTAGAAAGATCCCTTTGATGCATGAAGGGGCCTGCCTACATGGGAAAGACAGCCAACAAAGAACATTGGATGCTGCATATTGTCATTGTGCGTGTGGCAAACATGCCCTTTTTCAACCTGGGAGTATTATGAAGTAATACATCAGACTTACAACTCTCTAGAAAGATCCCTTTGGCTGTGAAGCCACATGGTACCAATCCCTGAAAGTCTCCCAGGTGTTGCACCTGACTCCATTCTGCATGAAAGAGCCTGCCTACTTGGGTAAGACAGCCAACAAACAACTAAATATTTCACTGGGATTTGAACCTTGGCGGGGATATCACAACCGGTTTGAACCTCAGCAGAAGAATATTGCAACTTCACTTTACCATTGAACCAAAACAATGTTTAATGTAGTATTATTTATTGTATGTTGAAGTGATGGGATTAGTGAAGCATAGTGGTACTATTTATATGCCAGTGGACAGATTAAAGCTAACTGCACTTAAATAATAAGCTGTCTGATGGATTGGGTGAAAACATTAGGTTGTTATACTCAAATGTTTTGCTGGCTTTATGTTGTGTAATTGGAAAGGTTATGATAATTATGATGAGATATTGTGGATCCAAAACAACGCAAAATGGTTTAGGTTTGACTCTTGAGATTGAGTTTGGGAATAATGAATTTTGGCTTGGCTTGAACTTGAATGATAAGGTTTGGCATTAGGTTTGCCCATACATATTCAAATATAAATTATATTTTAATATTTTATAACATATTAACATGTTACATAACGTATATATTATATTCCAAAGAATGTTGTTGATGGAGAGGCCTTAGGTCACAAATTCAAATCTTGTCGAGTCCATATATAATCTATCCCAAGGAAAACCTTTCAGGGAAACCCAAGGGAGGCTTCCCAACACTTGTGGATGGCATCCCTAGTAAACACATTGGCATAGACTAATGCATTTCACCCAGAGAAAAGGTTTAATACCTTCATTAACTTAAAATAAATGTGAACTACAAAGGTTGAATTTGAAAGGGGTCTATCAAGTATACATTTTGTGGTGTATAGTTATGAAAGATTGCATTTGCAAGATGTCAATATTGAAGAACCAAAGTACAAAAAGTTAGAAACTACACAAGTCAAAGGACAAAAAGTTAGAAACTACAATAGTCACAAGTCGTCCATGAAATAGTTTAAGTAAACAACGTACATCACATGTTCTCAAGTCCCACATGACAAAATTTACAAAATCCAAATAGGCTAGAATCTAGTTGACAGTAGACTATTAATCTAACTTAAGGTAGGCTAGAATCTAGTTGACAATAGAGTAGTAATCTAACTTAAGATAGGCTAGAATCTAGTTGACAATAGACTAGTAATCTAACTTGAGATCCTTACACATGTAGTATTGAGTGTAATACAACAAATTATCATGATTCCTCAAATTAATTATAATTATCATCTTTTGAAGAGCTTGACATACTTGGATCACTATGTCTTTCAGGCCACATATTTTCTTTGATCGACGATTCTTTAGTTTTAGATATTGAATTGATTCAATTCCTTCTTTCCTCACTTTAAAATTTCTTACTTATGTTAGCAATCAGGATTCAGGCTTCTATAGCTTAACATTATCATTATTTTTTTCTGATAGTACTTTATCCACTGATTTCTGATGATCACGGATTTTCATAATAAGCTATTGAACTCTAGAGCAAGACTCATGTTTTGAGTGGTTAATAGCCCTCCTCAACAGTTTGTTTTGAGGGTTTTGTTCAAAGCTCCTTCACTCTTTTTAATTGTTCATATTCTTCCTTATTTCTGTTTTTATTTATTTATTTAATTTTTTTAAATTTCTATTGACCTTACCCCATGGAACTTCAAAATATGCTCAGACAATTTTTTTTCCATGGATGCTCAAACAATTTTTAAGAACTTGAATTGGTCTATTTTTTTGGTGTAGGATAAGTTTCTAATCTCACCTGTAGCTACAATCACTTTTGTATCCTTGATTTTGAGATTGTTTCTAACCTTACAAGTTAAAAACCTTAATATTGTGTACCTTCTTGGTAATATTTTGACTGCTAGTTTTTTTACACATGGAAAAAAGCCACAATTTCTATTCAAAAGTGATAAGGAAACCACATTTCTCTTGTGAATGTAGTATGAAACAAAGATAGAAGATTACAAGACTGTACCCTAAATAAAAGTATTCATTCCATCTCCCTCTCTTCATCACCGCTACAGCAAAAAAATTTAATACTTTGTAAAAAAAAAAACAGGTCCAGTCATATCTGACTGTCCTCTTAACCTCCAGTCACAATTGGCTTAAAAGAGTCCTAACATCTACACACTTATGAAAGAAAAATAGTGAATCCAACGTTTCTTAAATACATAAAAACATCTCAAAAAACTGGAATTTATAATATTTGAAATTAAAGTTAAATCAGGGAGGAGATTGTTTCTCCCTCCTTGATTTCCTCTACAACTACAGAATCTTCTGCCAGATGTTGACCTTCTTTGGAAAGAAAATCTGCTTCAATGTTATGCTCTATGTAAACATGTGTATGTGAAGCCATCTCCAAAAACTTGGACACTTCTTTTAATTGCTTCACTAATGGCCTGAGCTGGACATTGCGAACCTGTAGCTGGACATTGCGAACCTGTAGAGCACCCTTCATCCAATTAATCACCAAAGAAGAATCCCTATAGATCTGAATCTGTTTAACATCTCTTTCTAAATCAAATTTTAAGCAGCATCCTCAGGCCCACAAACTATGCACGCTGGACATTGCGAACCTGTAGAGCACCGTTCATCCAATCAATCACCAAAGAAGAATCCCTATAGATCTGAATCTGTTTAACATCTCTTTCTAAATCAAATTTTAAGCAGCATCCTCAGGCGCACAAACTATGCAAAGTTATTAGCACCTTTCTCAAGACGTGCTTTGAATTTTAATCTGTTCTATTCAGAAATATGAAGAATTTCTCTTGTATTGCAGTAATCATCAGATCCTTTCCTGGTTTCAGCAGGAAACGCCAAGCCAGGGATCTATCAATTAATAATTCCTCAATCCGACAAGTGCCTGAGTCTCCACAGGCATTTTGATTTTACAGTAAGCCATCATTCATCTTACCTGTTTAAAAAATTGAAAATTTGGAATATGCTTTTCTTCAAATACCTGAACATTTCTGGACAGCCATAATCCCCCACAGAATTAGACAAGGCACTGCTTTGAATTCTCTGAGATCTTTTTCATCAAACCATTTTTTCAAACAAACTTCCACCAATTCTCCATCCCAAACATTTGGAATGCCAGTTATCTGCTCAGTCTCCTTCCACAGCTGCTGAGTGTATGGACATTTGATTGCTGACTTTTGACTGTTATGTTAGCAAAGGTCAGATTCAATTCTTTTAGGGTCCACAACTAACTTGCACAATATATTCCAATTTTATAAGTGGGAAGTTGGCACCTTGATTCCTGGAATTTCAAGAGGTTTTATGTGTCAAAACTCTGAGACAAAGATTTGTGATTTGAAAAAGCTTCTCAGCTGAGGGAGAGCAAAATTTGGTTGTTCTTCCACAGTTTAACACTTCAAATATATTTTTCCATGAGTACTTTACCTGCTGATTTCTGATTATAACATATTTCCATAAGAAGCTGTTGACCTCAAGAGTGAGACTCATGTTGAATACACAATTAGCCTGCCTCAGCAATTTGGCTTTCGTTCAGAGCTCCTCTACTCTTTTAATTGTTCATATTCTTCCTCATTTCTGTTTTTTATAATTTATAATTTATTATTTTATCGACCTTACTCTATGGAACTTCATAATATGTCCAATCAATTCTTAACAACTTGAATTGGGCTATTTTGCTTGGAGGAGGATAAATTTCAAATCTCACTGGCTATCAGCACCTTTGTATCCTTGAGATTTGAGATTGTTTCTAACTTTATAAATTATAAAACATTAATATTGTGTACCTTCTTAGTAATATTTTGATTGCTATTTTGGTCAGGTTTAATTCTTTTACTATTTAGGGTGTTCCTTTCTTAGTAATATTTTGATTGGTATACCACCTTTGGTCAGGTTTAATTCTTTTACGATATAGGGTCCACAACAACTTGAACAATATATTCCAATTTTTTAAGTGGCAAGTTGGTACATTCATGAAATTTGGAGAGATTTTATGGGTCAAAATTCTTTTATTCAAAAGATTTGTAAAGTTGAAAAAGTGTCTCAGCTAAGGGAGAGCTATGGTTAGGGTTTGTACAACAGCCTTATGTAATCTGCAGAGTTCTCTATCTCTGTTGCACTAAGTCCTTGTTCTTCGTGTTATGGCAACCTGGTTGGCCCTAATTTGCTGTCCGCTTTGGTACAAGGCTAGTAAGGGAGCCTTAATTGGCTATCCTCTTGCTTGAAATTGGATTTGTTGCATCATCTCTCATTGGAGTTGGAGCAGGAACCTTGGTTGGCAGCGATGATGGTACTCTTATCATCTGGAAATTATTTCCTGCAAAATTGGAAAGTTTGTGGATAACTCCTAGAATAAGAGCCAATGTCACGTCATGCTAATTATTTCTGTCGTTGAGTTGGTGCTTTTCCAACCACAGGGGGGCTTCCCTAAGTGATCTAAGGTATGCAATATGGTTCTTGAAGTTGAAATCGACCTCAAATTGACAAAGTATGCTGCTGTCCCAAACTAATTAAATCTATCAAATTTTACTATAATGTCCAATGCAGATCAGCAAGCTAATCTCACTGATTTTGATGAGAAAACACTATTTGAATGCCATATTTTGATTATGTATGATACCTAGATGAATGCAAATTGAAAAAAATGCTAGTCTTTTATCTAGCACTATCTTGATGCCAATAAGATACACAGCTCTTTTTGCACAGCAGTGCTTGTATAAATGTTGGGTGTCGGGTGTCAGGTCACATTTACAGTCAAACTCAGATTCAATCATTAGTGCTCAACTTGGAATTCAAATCCTGTTACTCAAGAGTCTTGTGTCTATGATACCATTTTGGAATATGTAAGAAAGATGGAATACATGTTAGAAATGGACTCAAGTAAAAACTATGCTTTTATTACAATGGAGTCATTTGATACAAAGGGGTTAATCCCCTTTTTATGTCCTTTGCTAGGTTGTGGTCCTAACAGTACAACCTAAGCCTAACTAATTTATTTAATAGTATCTAATTATCATTTGATTAGTCACTTATATGAGCATGATTTTTACATTAGACTATATATACCCATCTGAGTGTTATAGTCTTGACTCTTAACAATTTTTAATAACGTCTCATTTCTCTTTGTGTGTATTGTGTGTAAGGTCCTGTTGAGGAAGTGTACTCTTTGAATCCTTTCTAATAGGTTCACAATCTATTTTAATATTTACTCTCATTTCAAAATAAGTGCTTAACACTCTTAGATTTGCTGCTATTTCTTTATTGTAATTTTTGAGTATGCATTAAGGGAGCTTCATTCGACATTGTACACTTTGTTACCCCCTCATATAGCATGGGGTATTTGGTCTAGTTGAAGACCTTGTTATGCAGGTTGTGCCAGGAGTATGATGGCTATTGAGCCATGCTGGGAGGTCTATGTATCAGGGATGTCATTCAGTTAGTATTTTTCTTTAGATGAGACAACTAGATGCAGGATTATTTGATGGAGTTGTTCTTATGCGCACTTGCTTGTCTATGGTTGTTGCCTCTTAGAGTACATAACCACAGTGGGACTGCTTTTGATGATTTATTATAGGTGTACCGGGTTAGATAATGTGCATTGTCTTCTTGGTTAGCATTGTTATCTCTTGTTTGGAGGTTTGCATCTAGCAAATGTGGTGGGTGTTTGAGGGTCTTGCGTAACATTGCTCACACATTTGATTGACCCCTAGCACATTTATGGAGAGGGATACCCATTGATTAAGGGTTTCCTTAAGTTTTATTGGTTAATTATTACTCCTTGATATGATCGATTGGTTACGTGGTATGTTTTGGTTCCTAAGGCTTCACTTGGATTATTCAGTGTTCCACGGAAACTCGCCCCCCAGGGTCGGGGGCTCGCCCCCCTCGCTCCCCACGCCCCGGGGGCTTGGGGGCTCCTCCAGAAACGTTTCCTCACGCCCCCAAAAATGAGAAACTCCAGGAAACGCAGGAGGGGGCGCGCCTCCTAGCTCTGAGCGACGCCCCGCTTGTGGGGGGCTCCCACACGCCCCCCCACGATTTTGCTTTTTTTATTTTTTTAAATTTCGAATTTAATAAAATACAAAAAAAAAACAAAAACTAAATGCATAAATGATAAAGTAAACCCTAAATTTTACTCTTACCTCCATCGTGACTCACTTATTCTCTCATTTCCGTTGCCGTGAAGCAGTGAGGCTGTCGAGTTTTGCTGCCGCGTGAGTGTTGAGCTAGTGTTGACTGTTGAGTCATATGATCGCGTGAGTTTGCAGGAGTGGACTCTGGAGTGTTGCATTTTGCAGGAGTGTTGCAGTTTGCAGTTTGCAGGAGTGGAGAGAAGAGGAGCCCGTGGTCGCCGGCTTGAAGCCTGAAGGAGCTCGTGGGTTGCCGGCATTTGCTTGCTCACCATTAATCGACTGTAAGTTACTAAGTTGTTAATGCCTTATGGCTTATTGACTTAGCGCTAAGAAAATATTCCCCCAGCCTCCTATAAGCCCCTTTTAAGTTTTATTATAATACATTATAACTTATATATTGACTGTGAGAAAAGACTGTGTTTCTATCTGGGCGTTTCTTTTGATCTCCATTGACTCCAACCATCTTAAAGTAAGCCAAGTCGTGTGGAAAAGAGGGCTGCATTTACTGATGATATGTCACTTTTTATATCATACATCAAGGGCCAGAACTTCCCCAGTCGTGAGTTAAAGGGAATCTTCCTGAGTTTATAAATTATTTGCTGCTGTACGAAATTCCTCCTCTGATAGTCACTTTCAGATGTCTGAAACTGAAGATTCTTTCCTCTTGTATTGTAACTGAAATATCTCTTTAATTCTGAGTTCTTGTATCTTCTGTTGTCGCTGATTGTGGATATACACTAAACACTGAATTTCATTGGCCTCTAGCATTTAATTTTTCAGATTTTTTGAACTATAAATTTCTGCAAATTAATTTTGGGTTGAAATCTGAAAATTCTCCTAGTATCTTGTTTGTTTCTTGGCTGGAAATACACTAAGACAGCAAGCTTTTAATTCTGGAATTTTCACTCTGGTTAATAATTATTAATAAGTCTTCACTTGTTTAAAGTTATTATTAAAATCCCAGGAACAGTGATCAAATTGCTGGTGGCATACCCACTAAATATTAAATTCCCAGGACATATCTGCATCTCTCTGAGTGAGTGCAGGTGCTGTGGCAGCCCCATATGTAAAACACAGCAGATACTCTCAATTTTAAACACATCAAATTGTTAGCCAAAGTGATTTTTCTAAGCACTGGAAATTTTCTGAGTTCAATGTTTTATTGGATCTTTATAAACAGCAAGATATGTTAGTATTCTGGTTTGATTAAAATTATTTTAAATTTATGCTTTCAAAGATGCTCTGAGGAAGACAAAATGCCAAACCACAGTTGCTCAGATAGATCATAGGTTAGTCTTAATTTTTAAATTATAATTTATCAGCTGCAGAATGAAATAATTTATTATCTAGCATTTATAAATTATAATTTTTATTTTTTTTAATTTATATATATTTTTTTAATTTTTATGACCTCGACGCCCCCCCGCCCCTCGCCCCCCTCAAATTTCCCTAGAATTTGGGGGTAGCCTCCACATGCCCCCAATGTGCGTTTCCCCGCTCCCACGCCCCCCCGTCCCGGAAACTTGGTGGAACACTGGGATTATTGATTCATTATTTTCATTGGTGGACATTGAGCTCATTTTTGCCTAATAACGTGAATGCCCATAAGGATATTGGCAATGTGGCATTGATGTGTCATCATTTGAGTGATTTGAGTGCTTGGACTAAATTTTCAATGTCTGTTCTTTCTTCTAGAGTAGTGTTCTTCCCTATTTTGATCATCTCAGGACTTGACTCTGATCGGATATTAATTTCAAAACACTCAGATTGATCAACGGTAGGTTTATCCTTATACATGTCATGCCTATCAGACATCTTCTCTGGAGGGACCGCTTTGGGATTTTATTAGTTGTCAAGTGTTCTACATGTATTTGGTGTTCTTAGTTTCATCTTGCTTAATAATTTAGTTCTTTGCAAATTCCTTCAAGTTATGTAGGAAACAAACAATTTGGGCATCATTCTCAAAGACTTGCCAATGTTCAAAACTGTCAGGGACAGTTGGGCTAAAAATGTTTTCCATCTTGCATTCTTTCGAGACCAATTCCTCACAAGGTTGTAAGGTAGCCCTTGCTACTGCTAATATATCAGCAGTAGTGTTTTGTTCCCTAGGAACAACTTTTATGGAGAAGGCATCAAATAATTCTATGTTATCAAATACTGTGTTTCTATATTGTTTGAGCCTCTCTATTTTAGCAGCAAAAACCAGTTTAATTTGTGATAGGATGAGATCAGATTCATTGATCACCTTTAAACATTTTATTTTCTTACTATGAGCCATCTCTAACCCTAGACTCAAGGCTTCATATACTGCAATATTGTTTGTAGAGTCAAACTCAAGTCTACAGGAGAAAGTCTTGACAGTTCCCCAAGGACAAGTAAAGAAAATTCCGGCCCCAACTCCTGTTCTAAACATTGCACCTTCAAAGTGCATGGACCAAATCTCCTCAGATTCGTTACTTTGGGTTTCTACTTTTTTGGGTGCTAAGGAATTATTGAAGACACAAAGATTTCCAAACTCGTCATCTATTATGCACAACACTTCGTAAGTTCGTTCATAGGGTCATCATGATATTTTCAATTTGGTATCTCATAGCAGGCTCCCTATGAAGCACGACAAAGATTCCTTCACAAGTAAATGGGGGGTGGCATAGGATAAATCCATTTGGAGACCACCATCTAAGCTTGTTGCCCATTTCCTAGACAATATCATTCTCAAGGCATCAGGAACATCTATGACTACAACATCCATCAATACATAGGTATTAGGATGTGCAGCTAGACTAACCTTAAGATCCTTAATAAGAACACACACTTTGATTTCTTGTGAGTCCATACCATATAAATTCCTATATGGTCTAGTGGTCTTCAAACCTAATTGATTAATGACCTTTAATGACATTACATTAGTTAATGCTCCAAAGTCCAACATACAGTTATGTAAGAGTAGGTCATTTACAACTAGGGTGATGAAGAAAGGTGCATGACTCCCGTTCTTTCTATTTTGATGCATAGCTTGTAAAACTATGGGAGGGTCCTCTACAGTTTCTTCAATGTTGAGGAGCTTCTTTGCCTTTTCTATTTGAGAGGGAATTCTTAACAACCTCTAAAATGGGCATAAGAACTGTGGGTTTGGACTATGCAGAGGCTACATTAACATTCAGTAGCACATCATCATTCGAAATATTTTTACCAGATGTAGATGTGGTCACTGGGTTTGTGTTCAAAGGAAGAGGAGGTCTACTCCTTTGCTTTCTTTGAGGGTTGGGAGCATTAGGATGAGAAGTGTCTTATGCTTCGTTTTGTCTGACGTGTTGAATATACTTCTCTTTCCTAAGCTTACTTTTTGATTCCTCATCAATTGAGTTTAGCATGCCAATTCAAGCGAATCTAGTGGCATCAATATTTGCTTGTTTGATTTGTCTCATTTGCTCACTAGTGACTAGATGAGTCCTTTGTTGAATGATATATATTGAATCTATGTCTCCAACCAAGTTTAAGCTATCCGAGCAAGGGCTATTGAGCTCTTCATTATTTCCAAACCCTTGACTCCAAGAACAGTCCACTCATGATGATAAGCATTATAGGGTAGGCACCATGGGGCTTCATCTTGATTGACCAAATTAGTGTGGGATTCTTAGCACTTGAGGAGGCCTATTTCGATACCATCACTGGTTTCACCTAGGCTGATCATTTTGCATATTTCTTGGAGGAAAATTTCCTTGATTCCCCTTTTCCCGCTCTAGACTTGTTACGTTGTTTAAAAGGGTTGTATGAGATTGTCTCAATTTAGATTGTCATTTTCTCAAACTTTTGAGTCGAAGCAATAATCTGATATAGGGTTGGATCAACATTATTTAGCGGTCTTGGTTTGATTTTAGCCTTGGATGCAGATGTAGATGCCTTAGAGTTTCCAAAGAGATCAATTTTTTGCTATGGTTGAAAAGTTTTGTTCCATTTGTTTTGCCGTTTCTTGGGCATTCTTAAAGGTGGTAGGGGCTTTATCTCTTAACTAGAAACCAAAAGGACCCTTAAAGGCATTGGTGTAATACAACAATATTACTAAGTCCTTAGGTTTGAAATCTTTTGGGATTTTATCTAAGACCTTTTCAAATCTACTGTTGAACTTCTTGACAACTTCATTATCTTTATTTTTTTTTATCTCATGCTATTGATTCATTAGGAACTTATTATCAACTTTGACCTCCCATTCATCCAAGAACAAGCTTTCAAAGCCTTCAAATTTTTTATTGGAACCACTTGAGAGATTCTTGAACTGAAGTTAGCAGTGTCCTTCATTGAACTTGAATGCTAATGTTGATGTTCATGTGCAGAACGAGTGAGTGGAAGATTAACAACTAGCAGCCCATGTATTACCTTAAGTAACCTTTGGTTCGTTCTTGTGTAGGCCAAGAAAGAGGTGAAGGGGAAACACAACAAGATGCAAGAGGAGCAGGTTGCCACTGTAAGGGCAACCTAGGAAGATAGTATCTAAGGATGTCCTTAAAACAGGTCTGAGGTCTACCCTAATCCTAAGATGGAAAGGGAAAGAAAGGGGTAGCAAGGGTAGGTCTAGGGCATATGAGAGTGGGCCGAGGATATGAAAGAGAACTAGGGGAGCTACGAAGGAGTTAGGGTGATGAACAGTAGGTTGGGAGGTATTGGAAGAGGACTGTTGGAGAAAGGAAGGCAATAAAAGGGTTGAGGAAGAGTATTCGAGATGGAAGGAGCAACAATGAAGGTGGAGAAGATGAGGAAGAGACTGCTGAGAGGTAGGGTGACGGTGTCGGGTGGAAGAAAAGGGAGTTGCGAGGATAGAAGGAGAGAGTTATGAGTGCAGTTTAGGAAGCAGCGAGCCCTAAAGAGGGACTTGTGACGATTTAAGACAGGGTTTGCAAGGGTGGAAATGGAGGTAGCTAGGGCAACAAAGGGGAAGAAAGAGCCAGCAAGCTGTGAAGTGAGGCAACGAGGGTTAGGTAAGGTCTTGCAACAGACTATTAAGGTTTGCGTTTAGGGCAACTAGGGTTTAGAAACAAGGTAATAAATCTAAACCCTAACACTAACCTACAACTAACCTAAAAACCAACCTAAAAAGCTAACCCTAGACTAGGTTTTGAGCAAGGAAAAGGTGTGTGAAAACAGAGGAAAACTACCCTAGCACAAGTCATACCCAACCTAGGGCTTTTAGGGAGGATGGATAACCTAGTGAGGAAAGGTTCCTTGGTCAAACAACTAGCCTAGAAAAACTAAGGAGAAACCCTAGGGCACCCTCACAAGAAGACATGCCTTAGTTTGCTAAGGTGACAAGAATGAAAGGCAATGGCCTATCCTAGGAAAAAGTGCAGCACTATCACTAAGACTCGAACATGTACATCCCACCAACATGCAAACAAAAAGTTGAGAAAACTGACCTTTTTGTGCTCGTGTTCATCCAACAAATCAAAGCATCACCAAGCCAAGAACTTCACGAAAGAATTACTAGAAAATGCTTGCATTAACCCATAAAAACTTCCTCAAGAGAAGCGCATCCATCCAAAGAGCCCTAACAGGGGTAAAATGAAAGTGAGGAGATCTATTTATATGATCTCACACTCACTTTTTACAAAATATCCAGGCCTACATGCGTTAAAATAAGTCAACTTGATATTATAAAATGTCAACTAAAAATTAAAAGAAAATAATAATAAAATATAGCCTAAGGTAGGCTACTTGGGGTATTTGTACCCCCAGGTGCCAAAACATGCTCAAATAAGCGAATCACTCTGAACGAAAGGTTGGAGCGAGCTGGAGGGAGGGTGTTATACCCCATTTAACCCCTAGAATGCTGTAAAATCCCACAACGCCCTCCTCAAAGCATGAAACGACTTGACATGGAGGATATCTTCCTTTGAGGAGATAAGGCCAGGGAGAGTAGGTGCCAACAATTTGAGAGGCTAGGAGGGTATCATAAGTGGTTGTGTGTTGAGACAAATCTCTCACTGTTGAAGCAAAGGCCACCTGAGCATGTAAACAAGAGATGGGGCCATGAGACCCAATGGTCAACCCTTAAGGGCCCTGGACACCAACCCTGAGGTTAAAACCCCCATCAAAGGGCAGTCGGCAATGCCATTAAGCCATAGTACCCCTTAAGGATGACCAAAGGGCCTAGCCATGACTACCATTGCTCGATAACACCCCTCTTGGTTGAAAAACATTGGCCTTCTCTCCCTGGGGCACACCTGAAGGTTCGCTCGGTACAAGTGCAACGCAACACTGGCTCCAACTGCGGAACGAGTGCTCTTCTCGGGAGTGCTCGAGAACTTGTGAATCTACTGGTACCTGTAGGCCTACACACATATCAAATGTCCGAGTGGATTAAAAGCATCTAAGGGCAGACACTTTCGTCCTGCCTTGTTTGCAAAATGAGGGAAACAAACTAAGAATAATAAAAACTAACTAAACAATGAAAAGACATAAAATGCAATGCACAAAAATTTGCCTAATGCAACTAACCCTACCTAAACTTGCAAGTCAAAGTAGGCTAGGTGAAATCATACCGCCAATGTGAAGCTCCAGTATGTTGCGACATACGAGTAGATAACCAATGTGTTGACCAAGACTTTGTCAAGGATAAATTTTGAATACTTTAGGGACAAGCTTGGAGTGGTCTAGATGGACTTCCCTCGTGAGAGGGAGTGATTAGTTACAACTGTGATTTCAGGGGCTGTAGCACATTGAGTGTGGCAACGATAGGTGGTCATTTACGGGCATGTACTACCAAGATTTGTAGGATTGGAGAGCGTGACTAGACTCGGGATGATTGGAGAGCATGACCATACTCATGTTGAGATGGTATCCAATCGAGCTGGTATCTAGTTGGAGCTAGCATGTGTGTAGGACTGGAGAGCGTGACCAGACTTAGGATGATCGAAGAGTGTGACCATACTCAAGTTGAGATGGTATCCAGTTGAGCTGGTATCTAGTCGGACATGGATGTGTGTGTCTAGATTCTGTGTGAGCTAGTCGAAGTCCTGTATGACGTAATGTGCACTCTTGGCTTGTATCCACTAGTGAGATGCTATGTATGATGTTGTGGCCCCGGATGCCTGATGTGGATATATGATGTGGATGCATGATGAGAATGATGGCTTGTTCGTGTACAAAACTTCTAGTGATGGATAGATTCGTGAAAATCAACAAGTAAATGGTCAAATAATACAGTTGCGCAGTAGCAGTGTTGAAGACCGCGTCGGAAGAATACCTTCCTCGCTAAGAGGGAGTGTTGATGTTTTGTGTAGCATCGAAATATATTCTTATTGTATTTGATCATGTAATTACCCTAAAAGAATAATGCTAAAACATACTCTCAAGAAATCAAGTGAAAATAGACAAGTCGACCCCACAAAAAATCATTGGGTAAAACTGGCCCAGTGAAGTCGGCCAAGTTAATGAAAAAGTCAGTCTGAAAAGAGTATAAATAAAGGGGGCGCATTCCTCATTTGGACACATAAGCAAGTTCGCTCAAGCAGTGACACAAGTGCTCAAGAGAGAAAGAGTAGCTGGAGGAAGACTTATCTTGGGGCTATCTTATCTTATCTTTTCTTCTTGGGTATTTTCTGTGAGAGAGCTTTAGCTCTTTGTTGTATTGACATTGTACTTTGTTGACAAATCTATTCTGAAGACGTTTTGCTATGTTTTTCTTGTGAAAGTGTTTTCCTAGGATAAATCTTTGTGTCTATTGTTGAATGTGTTTCTTTTAGTGATCTTTATGCATGCAATTATTATGATGTGATATGACATATTGAATGAAAGTCTAACATAATTGCTCTTTGTTAAAGAAATGTAACTATGCGAGATATTCTATTTTGTATTTTTTTTGTTATTCCTCCTTTCGGAGATGTTGTTCCTTCGATCGGGAATGTCAGTGATGTAATTGGTCATGTAAAGTCTTGAGGTAAAACCTCCGTTGTAAGTCGGGTCAATAGTACCCACAAAAGTATTATTAAAATGTTGTTTTGAGTCTTCCAAGGCAAGTCGGTCCTGGTTGAGAGAAATCGACCCTGTTGGGGTTATTAGGCTTCTCAATTGATCAATATAAATAGGTGAGGCGCCTTCGTCATTTGGACACTGAGAACTCAAGCAAGTTTGCTAGCGAGAGGAGCAGTCCATCTGAGGGAGAGGAAGCAGTCATGTCTTATTCTTGGGGTCTTATACTGTACGTGGTTTAAGTCTATATCGAGGAAGTTTTGCTGGGTTTTCTCCCCCACAAGGGTTTCCTAGGATAAATCTCTGTGTTCTTTTGTGTTGTGCTTTCCTTTCTTTCAGTGATCCTTTTGCATATGTTTATGATGTTATGATGCTAAATGTTTTAAGATCTTGTATAAGCATTAAAATTCTAACATGGTATCTGAGCCACCTTGAAAGAAGTCTTTGTGCAGCCGATACATTGCTACTACTGCAGTTGTTAGAGATTACGGCTTCATGCTTGAAAACCCTACAAGGCAAAATCTACTCTTCTTGGCATTTTTGCTATACTTCGATTTTGGTGAAGGTTCAAGAGATGAAACTTGGACAGGATGAAGATGAAATCTTGATGTACCTTGTGTGTGAGTTTCAGCCTCGAATTTGTTGTACTTCAGGAGATATGATCTCTCCAAAACAGGGTTCCAGCCTCTTCCAGATCTCGGTCTTAAATAGGTGACCTAGGGAGAAATGCTATATCTCGGGCTAGGAAGATCCAAATCAAATTTCGTAAGATGCTGTAGATAGGGAATAGATTGTAGTTTCTGTGGTGTGCGTTTAAGACCTCGAAGTTGAAACAATGACATGTGGCAGTCTGTACAAGTTCGTTATACTGGACCAGTCCACAAACAAGTCACCTTGGGAAACTTGGCACAAGTTCCACTTGGTGAATCCAATCTTTCTCTAACATGTGGGGTTTAAAAAAGACAGATTAGGCTATCTCATGATGAAGTCTCAGACCTTGAGGAGCAGAAATTTCGGAGATACATTAGAATTAAGACTGGACAATTCTGTAGAAGAAATTGGAGAAGCTAGGGCTTCTTGTTTCGAGCACTTCCTTCCACATATCAGTTGAAAAAGGAGGACCATCTAACTCGCCTTAGGAGGGTGCATCTTTCTATGTAGAGATTTTCAAATTTTGTGGATTTTCAATTTTTGACCTAACACTACTGCCACGAAAACTAGGGCATCAAATATTTTCCAATTCTGTTCACAGTTTTGGGAAAAGGAGTATACTGCTCAACCCATGTTGAGGAGGTGCATCTTTCTATCCAATTAGATCTGAAAGTCACCTAAGTTGAAAAATCAGGGTTTATATTTTTCAAACCCTAGGTCCACGAGAAGCAGTCTTCTAGAAAAGATTTGAAACAAGCATCAAGTTGAAGCAATCTCATTGGTAAGTTATATTCTCTCTATTTCCATTTGAAGTTCTCGTTTTTATCATGATGACAAACAATACCAAGCTTGAGGACAAGCTTGAAGGAGCCGAGAACTTTCAGGCATGGAAGTATAGAATGCTTCTCATACTAGAAGAGCATGATTTGGAAGACTATGTCAGAGAAGAAGTTGTAGATCCAAAGGGAGATGAGGACAAAGCTAAGCATAAGAAGAACTTGGTCAAAGCCAAGAGGATTATTTCCATCTTTATCAAAAGACCATTTGATTTCACTTGTTTCCTCTTGGAAGACTCTTAAGGAGATGTTCGATGCATTGACCAACTTGTACAAAGGAAAGAACATCAACACGAAGATGACCTTGAGAACTCAACTCAAGGTTGTGAAGATGCAGATGATAGAAAGAATAGAATGCTTCTCATACTAGAAGAGCATGATTTGGAAGACTATGTCAGAGAAGAAGTTGCAAATCCAGAGGGAGATGAGGACAAAGCTAAGCATAAGAAGAACTTGGTCAAATCCAAGAGGATTATTTCCATCTCCATCAAAAGACCATTTGATTTCACATGTATCCTCTTGGAAGACTCTTAAGGAGATGTTCGATGCATTGACCAACTTGTACATAGGAAAGAACATCAACAAGAAATGACCTTGAGAACTCAACTAAAAACTGTGAAGATGCAGATGTCAGAAAGCATTCAATCGTACTTCATAAGGGTCTTCCAAATCAAGGAGCAACTAGAAACCATTGGAGACAATGTCGAGGAAGCAGAAGTGGTGATGACCACCTTGAATGGTTTCCCCAGATCATGGGAATATTTCATTCAAAGTATCTGTGCCAGAAGGAGGCTCACCAAGTTCAGCAGCAAGAGAAGAAAAACTAGGTGATGATGACAATCAACCCTAACATCTCATGTCACTGAAGATGATGAACCAGTCGAGAAGAGAACAAGTGAAGATTCCTCAAATGACGAGGAATATGTACTTTGATCCAAAAGGATTCAAACCATGATGAAAAAGAACCTCTTATCCATCTCAACATTGGATAAGAAGGGATGCAGTTGTGATTGATGGAGAAGAAGGGACACTCAGATCTATGATGTAGAAGATTTGCTCAACATTGTTGATAATGAGCAAGACAAACACAGGTCCTCAGAATCAGATGATGGAGAAAAGCACATTGTCAAAGACTCTAGTAATTCTTACAAGGAGACAAAGATCAAGAGGGACTCTACCAAATAAACAAAGATAAGTGTGTTTAAATTGCCATTTCCTATATATCTAGTTACTTAAATGATATTTTTTAGTTGTGTATGCTCCTAGATTTAGGAAATGTATTATGCATGTTAGAGTGTTTGCAATGATGAACAATATACTACTAATATGCATGTGATGGTTAAGTGCCCTATGGTGCTGTACAACATTCCATTGCTACTTATCTAGAATGAAACCTCTTTGTTGACATATTGGGAGTAGTGCATGCTCTTGATAATGTTTTGGTAGAGATGGAAGGCATCTAGAAAGTTATTGTATGTGTACGAGATATGGATGAATGTTGTAGCACTGGCTAAGATAGTTGCATGACTGTTTGACATATGTCTTTATGCATTAGAATTTGTCGCTATTAATATATTTTGGAAATTATGAAATGTTTCTAATCATGCAACTGAATTTGACTTGTAGGAAAGATCGTGTGCAAGAGAAGACTGATTAGTCTTGTTCCGAAGAACAAGTGATGACGGTTCAGCCATGACACTTAAAGCAAATTTACTCAGATAAAGCACATGAAGAACCTGAAGCTCCCAGGGTCAGAGAGACCGTGATGGAAGAAAGAGCTTCAGGAGAATATGAGAATCATGATATGACCAAGCCATAGAGACCTGTAGATCCACCATGAGATGCAAACACCTATAAGAGAAGACCAACTTGGGCATGCCAGATCATTCAAGATGAAGAAAATATGGTGCTTAAGACGATACTTCCAGAGAAAGTAAGAGGCCTCAAGCACACTCCAGTTATGTGGCACTATTGTGTGACATCATTGATGCAAATCCTTCCAACTATGAAGAAGCAACCGAGAAGAAAGAACGGAAGGATGCTATGATCGAAGAGCACTAGTTGATCATGAAGAATGATGTCTGGGATGAGGTTCCAAGACCTGAAGGGAAGTCTGGACTCTGTAGTGTCTTCCAAGTGGATCTACAAGAACGTGTGTAGAAGGCTTTGTATAGGCTCAGTAGCAGAAGAAGCTACCTGTCACTCTAGTGCAGAATGTCCCGATGCAGAGAGTACAAAATGTAAAGGGAGGATGGTGCTCTACTTCAAAGGGAGTGGCTACAGTAGATCTCGGAGTTCAAGAATAATGACATGATTTTTAGGATTAGAGGTGTGGCATAATCCAGAGGAGATTTTCCTTAGCCAAGGAAAATACGCGGTTGAGATTTTGAAGAGGTTCGAGATGTTGGACTATAGCTACAATGATAGCATCAAACTTGAAGTTGCTATGTGATCCTACTTCATAGATAGTTGATGCCTCAGTTTACAGGTAGATGATTGGTTTGTTGATGCACTTAATAAACACGAGGCCAAATATATGCTTTGCGGAGAACACTTTGTGCCAGTACATGGTGGAGTCGAGATGTGTTCATATGGTTGCGGCAAAGCACGTGCTAAGGTACCTGGAGGGTATGATTGAGTATGGCCTTGGATATGTGAAGGGTTAGAGGCTAAGTTATCGGATTCGGCCCTAGGCTTAACTGCACCCGAATCGGATTCTTGGATTCTTCATCGGATTCTTCCACCCCCTTTTGACACATCTAAAGTTGTTTACGTAGTATAAATGTAGGATAATTAGGGTTAATTAGGGTTAGGGTTCCAAATCCTCGATTCCTAATTTTGGGATGAGTGCCGCACCCGTATCGGATTCTTCAGCCGATTCCAATCGCACCCATGTTTCGTGTAACTTTGATTAGAGGATTTGCCTACAGGGATTTGTTAACTTCGATTGGGCTGGTAGTGCTATAAATAGGAAGAGCACATCAGGGTGTTGCTTCAGCTTGGGGTTTGGCATGCTTTCTTGGTTCAACAAGAAGTAGACAAGCGTAGCACTGAGTACAGCCGAGGCAGAATATATTGCATCTTGTTCAACAAGTTATGAGACAGTGTTGCTTCGAAAGCTACTTGCGGGGTTGTTCGATGTCGAGTTAGAGACGACTTGTGTGTTCTGTGACAACCAGAGTTGTGTGAAGTTGTTCGAGAATCCAATGTTCCATGACAAGTTGAAGCACATTGAGATGCGATATCACTATATCCGGGATATGGTTCAGAGAGGAGCAGCGAATTTCCAGTATATTGTGACGGACGAGCAGATAACTGATGTATTGACCAAGCCTCTGACAAGATTGAAGTTCGAGTACTTAAGGGACAAGCTTGGAGTTATGCAGATCGATGTCCATCGCAAGAGGGATTGATGAGTCCTAGTGGTCCTCACATCTAGCATGAAAAAGGGTTGGCTCTGTGGAGGATGAGTGATCCTCACATCCAACATGATAAAAGGGTTGGCTCTGTGAAGGACGAGTAGTCTTCACATCCAACATGAAAAAGGGCTGGTTCTGTGGAAGGCGTATGAGGTGTGCACCTAGTATGAAAAAGGACTAGTCACTGCACGAATGCGCCTAGTATGAAAAAGGACTGGTCATCGCAAAGATGCTTAAAGTATGAAAAATGACTGGTCACTGCATATGTACGCCTAGTATAAAAAAAGGATTGGTCATCGTACGGAGGTGCACCTAGCATGAAAAAGGGTTGGTGCATGAGTGTTCGCCCAGTATGAAAAAGGACTGGTCATCGCATGGATGCACCCAATATGAAAAAGAATTGGTCACCGCATAGGTATGTCCAGTATGAAAAAGGAGTGGTCACCGTACGGAGGTGCACCCAACATGAAAACATGCTGGTCACTGCACGAGAGTGCGTCCAGTATGAAAAAGGACTGGTCATCGCACGGGTATACCCAGTATGAAAAAGGTCTGGTCACTGTACAAAGAACCTGTTCGTATCTTTGAGGGTAGATCCCAACATGGTTGGTGGCATCACCGACGGTGGATCCCAGTATGATTGGTCATATCACCAAGGGTAGATCTTAACATGGTTGGTGGCATCCCGAGAAGGAAGATCCCCAGAAGGATGGTTGTATCTTCGAGTAAGAAGATCTTAACAGATAAACGTAGGGCAGATGGCCATTCTCTAGGAGGATGAAGGTGCTTGGTCAGTTACCAAGGTGATGGTCCTGCATTCATTTGCGGACAGGGTCCTGCATTCATTTGCAGACGAGGAGGGTCCTACATTCATTTGCGGATAGGGTCCTGCATTCATTTGCGGATGATGATGTTCCAACATTTTTTTATGCTGTGTGTTCCAACATTCATTTGCGGATGCTGTTCTATTATTTGTATGATGTTGTAGGTGATGTTCCACAATGATGATGCTTGTGACGATGATGTTCATGATGATGTTCCATGATGACGACGACAATGATGTTCGTGATGATGACGATGCTTGTGAGGATGTTCCACGATGATGATGATGATCGTGACGATGTTTCACGATGATGATGGTGATGATCATGATGATGTTCCACGACAATGATGCTCCGTGATGATGATGTTCCATGGATGATGATGATGTTAATGTAGTTGTTGGAAACTTCCTATGACATATAGACTTACCAGTCAGTTGTACAGTTGTGGTTGTTGATGTTGTTATAGAATACCTTCCTTGTTAAGAGGGAGTGTTAAAGAAATATAACTGCAGAATATATTCTATTTTGTACTTTTATTGTTATTCCTCCTTTCGAAGATGTTGTTCCTTCGATCGAAAATGTCATTGATGTAATTGGTCATGTAAAGTCTTGAGGAAAAACCTTCGTTGTAAGCCGGGTCAATAGTACCCACAAAAGTATTATTAAGATGTTGTTTTGAGTCTCCCAAGGAAAGTCGGCCTTGGTTGAGAGGAGAAGTCAGCCCTGTTGGGTTATTCGGATTCTCAACTGATCAATATAAATAGGTGAGGTGCCTCCCTCATTTGGACACACTGAGAACTCAAGCAAGTTCACTAGAGAGAGAAGGAACAGTCCATCTGTGGGAGAGGAAGCACCCAAGTCTTATTCTTGGGGTCTTACACTATACTTGGTTGAAGTCTATATCGAGGAAGTTTTGTAGGGTTTTTTCCCCCACAAGGGTTTCCTAGGATAAATCTCTGTGTTCTTTTGTGTTGTTGTGCTTGTCTTTCTTTCAGTGATCCTTTTGCATATGGTTATGATGTTATGATGCTAAATGTTTTAAGATATTGTATAGCCATTACAATTCTAACACTCTTAAGTCAAAATTATAACATTATTCCGTGTGTGTGTCTTAGAAGGGAGCGCTTTAATGAGTCACCCATCCTTGTGCCTTTGTTTTGCTATCCCTTTTATTATTTTCTTATAAGCCCTTTCATTGGCTTAGTCCCTTTATTTAGATTTAGCTTTGATAACTCGAGACATAGGGAACTTGGCCTTTTTGCAAGGGGGAATATCTCTCATGTTTAATATTTATAGCTTTGGCTGCATCAACCTTTGAATACGTTGACTCTTTTGATTTAATTTATGCGTTCATACCTCAGAATAGTAGAGACCTTTTAGAACATAACATATAACAAATCAATTGCGAAAAGGGGGAATGATAGAAATGAGTGAAATGGCTACCGAAATGACATGGCATGGTATATGGCTAGGAAAAAGTGTGAGAGGACATGAAATGGATGTTACACCTACTCAAATTCCTATGGTTACACTTGACTCATGAGGGTTTACACTTATCTAAGTGAATTAATACCACACCGTGGTACATCCAAGTTATGAAAGAAGAATTAAAAGTACATGAATGCTATAGAGTATTGCCATTTGACCCCTCATGGTCATAACCCATACACATGTCATAACACTGACATCAGCTACAAGGCCCAAAGCATCTGTAGCACAATAGTGGTGATTTGGTGGGATGGAAATTTCTTTGGAAAATATCCATGGATGAACCATAGATCTCATCTATGGAACTATTGGATTTCATGGAAGATCACATGGGCATTAATCATCAAGTCACCCCTACATATTAGGGGGTAACATGACCAACATTAACCTATATTACATGTGAAACCCTTAAGACAAGGTCCATTTACTATGTCTCTAAGTTAGGTGAGGGTGATGAAATGAATGTGGTACTAGGGAAAAAGTGTCTTCATGAATTGACCCTCATAGCATAATCATATGAGTGATAGGTCTGTCCCTTAGCTTTCAAGAGCTAGGGGTTGTAACTTTGTTTCAACATGTATGCCTTTAGAAGGGAGTGCTTGGCATGGATTACCCTATTCTTGCACCTTTTTTTTTGTTCCCTTTATTTCATTTTTTCTTTTGCTTTTGCTTGGTTCCCTTCTTTAGATTTTTCTTTTATAACCACGAGACTTGAGGAATAAGGCATTTAAGCAAGGGGGCATGCTCATGTGTATAATTATATGATTTAGCTGCATCAGCTTGGAGTACTTTGACTCTTTGCTTTGACTTAGGCATTTTCATACGTAGGAATATTTTTAAGACATTGAAACATTGCACATGATAGGTCAGTCATGAAAGGGGGCATGATGGAAGTGGGTGGTAAGGATGATGAAATGACGAGGCATGAAGAATGGCTAGGTGAAATGTTTGAAATGACATGGATGAGTGTGACACCTATGTAAATCACTAGAGATACAACTTAACTCATAAGGTGACACTTGTATAAGGGTAAATTATGATCACACCATGATACATCTTAGCAATGAAACAACATTTTAAAGCGTTATGAGCCACTATAGACCACAACAGTGACCTCCATAGTCATGCCCCACATAGAAGAAGGCATTCCCGATGTGTCAATGAGGATGGCGCGTGTCATAGCACTAGCAACAACTGATATAATCTCCATCAAACCCCAAGCACATAAGGGATCATTTAAAAAGTCTGGGATGTCTCTAACAAATGATCTATGGGCAACCCACAGATCTCATCTCTGGCACTGCAGTTTGTGATTGAAATCACAAACACATCGATCCTCAAGTGGCCCTTAAAACTCAAGGGGTTACGGGCAGGATTATTGAGGCTTTCGAATGGAATACTCCCTTTTCTATTGTTTTGGGACATTGGTTGTCATGTGGGCACAACTTCACACCAAATCCTAACTGTTTTGTTATTCTTGTTGTGGTTTTTGATTGTCCTAGACTCTAGTGGGGCTCTCCCTTTTGTGGACCTTCTATTCTATTTTTGAGGTTTCTAGGAGGGCTCTCCATTAGAGGCTATTGTTTGTCATTTGATATAGGATTTTGCATGGTCGAAACCCCACGACTGAGTGTGCTTTGTACAAGAAAGAGACAAGTGGCATCTTGCTTATCTAGTCCATTTTACTTGGTTATTTTATTGCGGGTGTTTTTGATGTTTAATTTGTTAGTTGGAGGATATATTTATTTACTTCTACCTAGGATGATATTTATTTATTCATTATTATGTGGCTATACATCCTTTCATTATTTTCTGATTTACATAGCTGAAAATCACTTGGTTCTTCTGCAATAAGGGATTCAAGCATATGGCAGTCTTGTCCCTTTGATAAAAGCATTGGATGAGGTTCTATCTTTTACATTCTTTTGCTGTTTTTATTAACTAGTTGAGCTATTGTGTTATGCCATTTGAGTGAGAGGTTGCATGTATGTTTCAGCTAGTATTAAAATTACTCTTTGTTGATCTGCATGTGCATAAAGGTCACCCTTGGATGGGGACTTATTCATATATTTCAGCCCTCTAAATCTGCCCTTTCTTTAGTTTCTGCATGTTTGTACAGCAACAACTAGACCCATCTACCACCCACTTGAAGCCCACTTTGTTGCTCTATGGCTCCATTGTTTTCTTGGATGATTGGCATTAGTCTTGCCCCATCAGCCACCTTTAAAATCAACTTAATAAACTCCATAAAAATCTGTTTTACTAAGACCACTCTTCACATCACCTTGAACCCTATTTGTCTATTGGCTTAGTAATCCTATCCTAGTGACACCCCCTTGTATTGGAGGAGAACCGGTCTAAAGTGACAAGGGTTTTATGTTAACATTGGCATCCCTCTTGAGTTGCTCTTTGGGTAGCACTGATCTCAGACTTTGGATCTCAAATGCTAGGCAGATTGGTAACCCACTTGAAATGATTTGTTCCTTTTAGATCAAGTCCATCTTCCAAATTTGTAGATTACATTATTCTGCTTCTTAATTGTTGGGGGTTTCTTTAAACTAGGCAGCTTGACTATATTTTTCTCAGAACATGCAACTGTGATACGATTTATCAGATGTCATTAGGGTTCTCCTCTGAGCAGTGTTATAAGATTTCTAAACTGAATTACGAAAATTTCACCATATTTTCTGCCCACTTTGTCTTGCAGACATTCTGCTTATTTTTGATTGGGCTTTTGTTATTTTGACAAGCATGGCCATTGGAAATCTGCAGTTTTTTCTCTAGAGTCTTCTCATGTATTTAAATCTGAATAGCAAAAATTTATTCAATGAAGCTGTCCTTTAATATAGAATTCAGTAATAGGGAGAGACAGAAAGCTTGAATATCAATAATAATAACGAGGCACTGTATATTTTGCAGAAAGGCAGCTCACCATATGCCAAGGAAACAGTTGCAGCACCTTTGCCTGTTGGGATAGAGCAAGAGGTTTTAGATGCTGATCTCCTATTGCCTTCTGTTCTCCCATTCAAAAGGATACAGATGTCAGAGAAGTATCCAAAGGGGCTTTCCAGGGGGAGACATTGGAAGCATTTAAAGCAAATCGTTCAAGCTGAGAACTATCATTTATATCCTGCTGATGAAACAAATTGTAAGTGTTTCTTTGTAATGATGATCGGTATTTCTTCAATATGATGTGGATTGTCTGTGAAGTCTATACTTCTGTCAGTTTAGAGTATATCCAAGGCTGTGTGCTTTTGGTTCTTTTTGGCAGAAATGTCCTGATGCTTCTTAATACAAGTTTCACATTATTTTCTGCAAATCGTCAATGTTTTATGTCACTTTATACAAAGATTGTTTCCTTTCCAATATCAGCTTGCTTGTCGGAATGTTGAGGATTTGGTAGCTTATGCAACCATTGCTTTGTAATTCTTGTATAAATGATTTATTTATTTTAATCCAAGACTGGAAGAGAGGCTTTAGATAGGCACCTTGTGCTATGCAAGTTTGTAACATTATTTCCCTTATGCCTGTAGTTTATGCTTTCCATTTAGGAAAAATGTATTGGACAAAAAAATATGTTGATTGACTCATTATTGCCATGGTACTTACTACTAACTACATTTCAAGGAGCTACCAGGACCATTCCTATAATCCAACTTATCTTCATGCACTTTATACTTACTACAAGCATAACATGGTATTTCGTTTCCCCGATTTGGGTCTTAGATACATATGATTGATATGGTGTTGATTACAAGAACATTGGCATACTTAGAGAGTCAGAACAATAATTGCCTTCCTACAAGAATTACAGTGAAGTCTTGAGATAAATAACAGGGCATTGTTTACATTTCTCTAACATCAACTTCTTGTTATGATAAAATCATCCTTAAGCATCCCTTGCTTAATGTTCAATTGTGCGTGCTCTTGGTGGTGGTCGTGCTCGTCAAGGCTATCTCCATTTGCAGGTGTTGAATAGTTCCAACTGTGAAACTCAGTGCCCAAATTGGTACAGCATCGGCTATATTCTTGCGTTCATGCTGTTGACAACAACCTTCATCTCCTGCAACTTGTCCAAGACTACGCGAATTCCTGAATTCCATAATGTGTGTTATAGACTGCTTCTAACTTGTAACAGGCCTTTCGCACAGTGCCTCATTTTTCAGGCAGAATGTAGACCATAGAGGGAGTGACCACTGACCATAGAAAACATTGACTGCGACTTTTCTCCACACCATTCTGGTCATATTTTCTATCAAATTTAGATGATTTCCTCTATTAATCATCATTTCTACGTGGTTTACCCGTTTACCTACAATTGAGATGACCAATAAGATGCTATTCCCATCATAGAAAATAATTTATTTGCAATGTTCCCCCAAGTTTCCGGGACGTGGGAGCGTGGGAGTGGGGAAACGCATGTTGGGGACGTGTGGAGACCAACCCCAAATTTTAGGGAAATTCAGGGGGGACAGGGGGGCGTTGAGGTCATACAAATTATTAAAAATATAATAATATTATAAATCTCGGCAATAACAATTCATCCTGTATAAATATAGTTTAAGCTGCTCATTGTAAATATAGTCTAATTCTTCAATGATTCAACACACTTCAACATTGTGTAGATCCATAGCGTAGATGTTGTAATGGCGAAATGTGACCAGCGAACCCTATTTCTTCATGATTCCAGAAGGCATCACATTATTTGAGGATTTCAAGTCCAACATACCATTATACAAGAGTGAACTATTAATCCTACATTGGGATCCTATTCATCAATAGCAGCCTCTGCCTGCCTCCTCTAGGCTTTTAGCCCTTGCCTCTACCTTTAATCTCGAAGTTGATCCTCGAAGGACATTATTCAACACCCTACAATTTTAATGAAACTTCCTAAACCAAGCATTAAAATAAGGCAGAATTAGAAAAAAATTCATGCTTAATAAGCGATTTTGCTTGACTATAGGCTGTGTTACCGGATCCACCACCCCAGTGTGTCAGATCCGCGGATCCACGGATCCGATACGTATTCTGATTGGATCCGCCTCGGATCCACCATGGAAACGTATCCCCTCCAGAAGGAAACGTGTCCTGGTCCCATGAAACGGATCCTGTGAAAAATGAAAAAAATCCTGAAATTTTCAAACGGATCCTATGAAAAATCAAACAATTTCTGAAAATTTCAAATGGATCCTGCAACTTCCAATGCTTCTATGACCCATTGATCTCCCCAAAAAATTATTTTTTAATGGAAAACTTAAAAAACCCTAAAACACCTAATGGCTAAAAGCGTAAACCCCATTCTTGCTCAAGGTCTGATCTATCCTTATGTAAAGATATGCTCTTGAACTCTGATATATCAATATCAAGGTCTCCTCAACATTTTTATTTGGTATATCTTTATGGTCAAGGTCTGTTGTCAAGGGCAGATCTATCTTTATGTACTATGTTGTTGCTCACTTCACCTACATTGTTTTGTATTCTTGCCATAGCGTTCAAGAAAACCACTTTATTCCTTGTTGGTAGGGACATGTGGATGTGGCTCACAAAAACACTATTATAACCTGCTTCAAGTTCATGCTGAAATGCTTTTTAAAATTATCAATATCACAACTTATCAAATTATCAGTTATGGTACATGAACTCTATTTTTGGCAATAACTTATAGTTCTACTCTTTTGTTTCCTAAATAGTATTGTTTCTTCATTCTATTTTTCTATTTATTATAAAAATATTTTTATATTTGTTTGTACTTGACGTTTCCCTGCCGTATCCGGATCCTGGGTTTTAAAAAATCTAGCGAATCCGTATCCGGATCCGGATCCGTATCCGTATCCTGGTAACTTAGACTATAGGGTACATTTTGATTAAGGTCATGATAGAGGAGTTTAACAATTAGCACCACCAACATCAAGGAACATAGAGAGGTTGATGTGCTGGATTAAATGACAATCCCTTAATCTCATACATGATAAAATCCAGTGGAAATGTTGCAAGCTTGAAATCCTGAAAACTGTTAAGCCTGTTGAATTCTGAATGGGATCTAAAATTCTATTTTTTGCATTTGAATTCCGATGAGGTTGGAACCACTCTCAAACATCCTGAAACAATTAATGGTAATGTTAAAAATTTAAGTAAAAGGCTTTTACTTTAAGAATTTAACATTACCATTACTACTGGAGCGCCTAAGAGCCCCCCACTTCATCGGTGCGCGCTTCAAAATAGGGGGACGAGCTACCCCCTGTGTTTCCTCAAGTTTCACCAAATTGGGGACAAGGGGAAACGTTTCGGAAAGAGCCCCCAAGCCCCCGGGGCGTGAGGAGCGAGGGGGGCGATTCCCCGTGGATCACTGTTTATTTGAGGGAACTGTAACTCTTCTAGAGGCCTGAGTGCTTTGACATGATTGATGAACTGGATTATCTAACTAAACATGGGCCATGAATCCATTAGTTAATGAGATTCTGAATTGCTGAAGGGGGAGTTATTTGCGCTCTGGAACTTTGGCAGCCTACTTATAGCTTCCACCTTGTATCTTGTAGCTGCAGAAAATTATGTGTTCAAGGGTTTTACTGCAAAATAGAAATTCCACCTCTATCCTAGAGGTTTCTCAGATCTTAACTTGGAATTTTTCAGCCTTAGGGCTGTTATGAATTACAAATAAAACAGCAGCAACAGTTGAAAGTATTTCAACCCTCAGCAACCCCAATCATCTAGGAAATCCAAGAGAAAAGATATCAATGTATTCCAATAAGTTTCATCCTTCTAAGGCAATCTTTTCATGCATAAACCAAATCTGAAAACCACTTATGACAGTTGTGAAAACAGCAGCAAATCTGCCCATATATTCTTCAATTATATCGTTAAATTGCTTAATATATTCACCCTTTACTTATGTCAAATCAACAAGACATACTGCTGGAAATTACAAACCTTGAAGAATAAAGATGGCTGAAAATTAAATCCGTAATTTTCACAAGTATTGGACAGCTGGAAACTTCGTTAATATGCCTTATTGCAACCCTGGTACATTTCTCTAGCTTGCCAAAACCCTATCTAGGGAAAACCAAGAAAACCCTAGCTCACACCAAGGAGATCCAACAAGCATGCATCGCACACGCGTGTCCTCTTCTTCTTCTCTTCATCAATTACAACCTAGGGTTTCATTTGCAAACCATAATCTCCAGATCTGCAAGGGATGAAACATTAACATTAAGATGCTCCAACAAGATCAACAAACCCTAGCGACTCCAAGAGTGAGATATATAGTACATATGAAGATCCAAGAGAGAGAGAGAGAGAGAGAGTACATAAGAAGATCCAAGAGAGAGAGAGAGAGAGAGGGAGAGAGAGTACATAAGAAGATCCAAGAGAGAGAGAGAGAGAGAGAGAGAGAGAGAGAGTACATAAGAAGATCCAAGAGAGAGAGAGAGAGAGAGAGAGAGAGAGAGAGAGAGTACATAAGAAGATCCAAGAGAGAGAGAGAGAGAGAGAGAGAGAGAGAGAGAGAGAGTACTTAAGAAGATCCAAGCGAGAGGAGAAGTGGTGTGCTTCTCCTCAACACAAGATAAGAATGGATGAGCTATGATGGTGAGTTACGAAAGCACTCTCTTCTTCCTCTATATATATGAGAGATAAGGGAGGCCAACAACATATGTGGGTCTATGCCATTACAAGCAACCTACATCAACACATGTAGGCTCACACGTGATGTGCTACACTCGAAGGATGCACATATCTAGCTTCAAGGTGATGTCCTCCACAAGCAATGCCCCAAATGCAAGGGCATTGCATGAGGTGTAAATTTACTAACCCTAGGTGAATGCTGTTTTTATGTTCTCAAATAAATAATTTGTTATTTAATTTGCAGAAATTAAATTCTTCACATAGCAATAGTCACACATATAGCTGAAAAATGAACAACGAAAGCATAAACACAATATACAGATAATTTGCTTCTTCAAATCAGCTTTTCTTTAATAATTCAAAGCTTACAAGGAAATCTCCAAAGTGAGATTTGCTTCATGGATGAAAAAGATAAGCAACGTACATCATCTATAGAGAAAAATCCAATGCACAAAGTAACAATTGATCACTCCCTGAAGATGAAACCATTTGCCCAGAAGATGATGCATGACGTCTTATCAATCTCCTCCAACCAATTCGCTACCTTGCAAAAGATTAGTACGCCCTCCACTAAAAAATATAGTTTGCATGAAAGATCCACTGAAATGTCTAAGCAATAGGCATAACAATCACATCCAAGTACATTCACAAAGCTTCCAAGAGAGTCTGGAAATGTTTTCTTGTATTCAATATTCTCAAAGCAAAAAGTCCATTTACAATGAGAGAGCATCTCAATATATAGATCTCTTCAATACACAAAACCTAGATCCAAAAAGGTCAAGGGTCAAGACCATAAGATAAAATCACTCTTATCTACGGATAAGATTAGCCCGATACATCATATATGGATTAACTCAATAATAGAGGGGGGTGCATCACTATAAATGCTTAAGGAGGGGGCGCACCACATAAATATGAGTAAAAACATGACATAACACATGGTGAGTCTTGGAGGTTATACATATCCTTCACTGGCATGGCCCCATGGCACAACAACAAGGTGTAATCATCAATAATATCATGAAGTGATCAAAATCACTCAAAAGTCCCCCTCAAAAATACATCAAACGCCCTCAAAGTGAAGAATACTAGGAAGTGTGGACCCCATGAAGAGTGAAGCTGATTCTGGATGATGATTGTGACCCCAACACTATGCCTCAGACCAATTCCATGCCTCATTTGCTCAAATCGATTTCCTTATTATCCATTTTCCATCATCAAAATATTGCCTCAGGAACATGAAACTGCCAATATCTTATCGGAGACTGAAACTGGAAGCCAATTGACTGCAAAAATAGGTTCAACACCATAGCAATATGGTACAATCGATTGGCTGCACCCTATGTTTCCCTCTGGCGCCCTAGGAGAACTCAACATCAACTGAAAAGCATTTTATTTTGATTTCCCGGGGCCAAACTGCTTCAAAATACTAAACAGACCCATATCTCACCTGCAAGTGCCCGAAACTAAAAATCGGCTGCATCAATAAACTCAGAATGTCCAAATCTACTAGGAATGAGTACTCATACACCATATGTCCATAAAAAAGGTACGTTAGAGGCCCCATTCATGTCAGAACAACAACAAAAATAATAATAAAGCTTGTAAATGTTGATAATCATGAAAACAATATAAGCCATCATAGTATACCACCATCTGAAGCATGAATATGTCTAATGGACACTGATAGACCATAAATAATCATCATCTACAACCATCGACCAAATCTCATGTGAGACCCTGCTCTTGGCTTGGTCAAACTAGGTTGACCAGGTCAAGAATGATAAAAAAATGACCCAAATGCTAAACTCTGATACTGCAAAGTACAAAATGGATATGCATGCTCAATTATCTATGTTAACAGTGAGACTCAAGTACAAGTAGCTTTTGCTGGTGATTATAAGCACTATATATATATATATATATATCAAAATGATTAGCTTCTCTAAACAAGAACCTCTAGTGTATACTCATTTATAGATTTAGCCATTTTGCTAGTCAAAGGGTGAAGGTGAATAAAACAAGGTAGGGCCAAGGGGATGACTTGATACTTGACACTGTAAGCATCTAGGATGAAGGAAAAGGGAATCCACACAACACATAAGTTGAAGTAGGTGAACAATAAGGATTGGCAGTGTCTCACAAATGGGTGGAATAATGAGAAGGCTCCACTAGACTTTAGACAAGCGACCTTTTTAACAGTTTATTTGCACTACAATATATACTAGTTAACCTCCAAAGGTAGGTGCCCTGGTAAGCCTTTTGGGCTTCCAGAAAATGTTAGACACAACCCTTATAGGCCAGTCTCACCCTGTTGCCCTATGGGGGCAAATGAGCCATACATTATACAATGAACGAGTGCTCATTCTCTGGTCATCAACTTTTTAGAACATTTATTTCACTTCAACACAAGAGAATAGCCAACCTACAAAAACAGGTGCCCTGGAAAGTCTTTTGGGCTCCAAAAAATGACTAAGGCCTAGCCTCGTTGCCAGTAAGTGTCCATAGCCCCGACGGGTTTGCCTCACCTTGTTGCCCTTGTGGGGGCAAATGAGCCTTACATCATACAATGGATGAGTGCTCATCCTTTGGCCACTGAATAATTTTATAACATTTTTACTTTATTTGCAACAGTGTCTAAAGACACTTTTGTTTTGCTGCCTGGGCATCCATTTAGAATAAACATTTAAGCTTTGATGCCTTAGTATCTAAAGACACTATTTGGTACGAATACTTGTGTTCAAGACCTAGCGGTAGACCATCTCTGTGATAAGTGTTGATTTTTTTGAGCAACATCGAGAGCCATTCTATTGGGAGAAGGGGGACACCTGGTTTGCGACCACGATGTGGACTCAACCCAGTGTTGAGTGACCATTCTGTTGAATGGTAGATATTTGGTCCTTGACCATGATATGGACCCAACTCTGCCCGACTCAACCCAGTGTTGAGTGACCATTCTTTTGAATGGTAGACATCTGGTCCGGGACCACGATGTGGACCAGTCTAGTACTGGTAGACTCAGCTTAGTTCTGAGTAGAAATTTTCTTGGAGAATGGAGGCGCTTGGTCTGTTACCAAGTATTTGACCTAGGGTCAAATTATGAAGCCTATGGCTGAGGCACCTGGTTTGTTACTAGGAAGGCACTATAAGCCCTAGACTTGGTCTAGGCATGTGTGACATTCTGACCCTTGATCAATGGGCTTGTGGTCTTCTCCAAGGCTTAGCTACCCTTGGTTAAGATACCCTAGTACCTGATCCTGGTGTCACACAGAGTGTAAGATAAAAGCATTAGTAGTCAAATGAAGTGGGCCCGAACGGTGGGGGAAGGTGGTTTTCACCCAGCCCACCCGGGATCAAATCCCACCGAGACATGGCCCGTTGTGATAAGGCTCAAAGGGTAGACGCCCCCTGGATAGGCTACCGCCCCTTGTCGGGATTGGAGTCCGCGACGTCTCGGCCCTTGTTGAGTCACAAGTTTCGGGTATATCAGGCTTGCGGGCTGCTGGATATAGCTAGGGGGTTATAGTGGCAGCCGACGGATTTGAACCTGGGCCTGGCCCAGAGAATTCCGACGAGTTACCGATTCCCCTACTTAAAAAAAAAATTTAAAAGCATTAGTAACTCTCTTGGTTTATGATGATGTACTTTGAACGAAATTAAAAGACCACAGGGGCACTTGGAAAAAGGTTGAAAGCAAAAGTAAAAAATACATAAGGACTTTTGGACCACAGGAAAAGGGACCACAGGTAAAAGTTAAAAATACATAATGACTTTTGGTCAAAGTAAAAAAATACATAAAGGACCTTTTAGACTACAGAATGGTAAAAAGGTAAAAGTGAAAATTAGAAAAGAATAAAATAATATTATTTTGTTCTTTCTAATTTTGGTCCACTTACAGGTGACTCAAGGATATAAAAGAAGATCAAGCCATTACTTTATCACACACATACTTGCTCTCATAGGTACAACTCCTATTTTGAAGATCTCAAAGGTTGAAGAAGAAAAGTTCATGATTGCGCCCTAGTAAGGATGAGTTTAGCTAGGGCATCATCATCATCCATTGAAGGCAAAACCCTTAGCTAGGGCTTCTTCCATTTTTCTTGTCTTAAGGGTTTCTTTATCAAACCCTCAGCAACAAGATCCTCTAGTCAGCCTCATCCACCTTCGGGCAGCTTCACCCATTCATGGGTAGTCATCTTCACAGAGCTGGGAAGACGTTTTTATTGGACAGGGGCAGCCGTTTTCTCTATGGGCTGATTGTCAGCGGGCCACAGTATGCTAGCAGCAGGCTTGGGGCAACCCTTGTGTGCTCTCGAGTTGCTACAACAACAATGGGCAGCTAGTAGGAGCCACGGGCTGATCAGCAGCAGACTCGAAAGGCCTTTTGGGCTGGCCCTAGGATCTCGGGCAGACCCAGACTGCTCATAAGTAGTAGATCTGCCCTTTGGGTAGATAACCCAAAACTTCGGGCTGCCAAAACCGTGAACAATAGATCCGTACGGACGGGCAACATGGCAGGTTTTCCGGTAGCGGGCAGACAGTGGGCAAATCAGTATCAAATTTGGGTACGCTGACAGGTATAGTCAGCAAATCTGGGCAGTTACCTGTCTTTTTGGACAGGAGAGAGAAAAGGGTTATAAAAGCCCTAATTTTTGAAAAACCCTAGTTGGACATTTTTGATTTAATTTGGAAATTTGATCTTCTGTCATTTTGGATAAGCCTATTGGGGTTTGTGGAAACTTTTTGAAGAATTTCTTAGTCATCTCATTTACGAGATGAGCTACTAATGCTTTTTGGGGTTTTTGTCCTTTAAAGGTTTCCCATGTGAAAAACTCTTGTGTCCATTGTGTTGATGTAATGAATGTTATTTTACTGCACTTGTCATTTGTTTAAAGTAGTCTGCAAATTTTTTATGTATCCATGCTAATGTTAAAATTCAACATGGTATCAGAGTTTATTATGTGAAAACACAGTAAAGGGACACTACTGCTGTTTTTCTAGACCTTGGAATAAGATTTGCATAGTTAACATTGGACTAAGTTGCAGAGATGGCTGTAAATGTTTTCAGACCGGAAGAGAAGCTCTATGGTTCAACCAACTACAACTCCTGGAAAGCCAGGTTAACAGTCATGTTGGAAGAGAATGACTTGGATGACATTGTTTTTAATGTCATTGAGGAGCCAACATCAAACGTTGGCAGGCTTGCTTACAAGAGGAAGCAAGGTAAGGCTAGAAGGATCATTTATGATTCTGTCAAAGAGACAGTAATGCCCAACATCACAGCTTTGAAGACTGCTAAAGAATGCTTTGATGCTTTGGCAAAACTATATGAGAAGAAGGCTCCCAGTCAGAAGAGAGTCTTGAAGAAGAGGCTACGAACCTTGAAGCTGAACAAGAATGAAAGTGTTGGTTCTTTCTTCACGAAGATTGCACAGGTAAGAGATCAACTCATTGCTATTGGTATTACTGTTGATGATGATGACCTTGTGCAAACAGTGGTTGATGGTCTCCCAAGCTCTTGGGAAACTTTCATGGCATTCGTCAGTGGTCGTGAGAATCAACCAACCTTTGAAAGGCTTTGGCATGATTGCATAGAAGAAGAGGGAAGGACCTCAGGCAAGGTAACCAAGGAAGACAACCTTGCACTTGCAACAAAGACAAAGAAGTTCAAGAAGCCTTTCCCTCAGCAAAAGAAGGGAAATAAACCTTAGGGTAAGTTTTTTGACATGTCAAAAGTGGAATATTATAGTTGCCACAAGTTTGGACATTTTGCTAAAGATTGCAGGCATAACAAGAAGAAACCTAAGCGAAGGTTTTAAGCATCTGTTGAAGAACCAAAGAAGAAGAAGAAAACCAAGGCTAACAAAACTGAAGAACGTAGAAGAGAGTACTACTTGATTTCTGCTCTCACTGGTTCTTTCTCAGATTGTTCCACTTCTTGGTTGGTGGATTGTGGTGCCTCCAGGCACATGATAGGTAACCGTGGAGCTCTCACCAGTTACAGAAAGAAGAAGTTCACCACTCAGGTAGAACTTGGAGATGACTCCACTTACAAGATTGAAGGAGTTGGCCCAACTTCACTTCAACTTGAATCAAGTACGGTTCTTCATATTGATGATATTCTTTATGTTCCTGGTTTAAAGAAGAATCTTTTATTTGTTGCTGGTTTAGAAGATAAGGGTTACAGAGTCCTCTTCATCGACAAGAAGGTCTTTTTATGGGCAAAAGACACAGGTTTAAACTCAACAGTACACATTGGGGTTCGAGAGGGAGGCCTCTATAAGGCTTCCAAAGATTTCACTCATGCTTTGGTACATCACACAGTTGATCCATGTGAACTTTGGCATAGAAGGTTTGGACACCTTCACTACACAGCTCTCCCAGGATTGCAGAAGATGGTCACATGTATGCCAGTGGTTTCTCCAAAACATGAAGGAATCTGCAAAGGATGTGCTCTAGGTAAAAACACTAAGAAATCCTTTCCCAGAAGCAAGAATAGATCTAAAGGCATTTTGGATTTGATTCATTCTGACATTTGTGGGCCTATGTCTTCACCCTCCTTGAGTGGGTGTTTATATTATCTCTTGTTTATTGATGATTACTCTTGAAAGTCATGGATTTACTTCCTCAAGGCCAAGAGTGAAGCCTTTGACAGGTTCAAAGAGTTCAAGACATTGATTGAAAATCAAACTGACAGACACATCCGTATCTTGAGATCAGATAACGAAGGTGAGTATGAATCTAATGAGTTTGATGATTTTTTTCGAGAAGAAGGAATCAAGAAAGAGCTGACAGTGCCTTACAACCCTCCGCAGAATGGGGTTGCAGAAAGGAAGAATAGAACAATCTGTGAAGCTGCTAAAGCTATGATCACCCATCTAGATCTTCCCTTATCTTTGTGGGTTGAAGCTACAAGTACTGCTGTGTATATTCAAAAAAGAAGCCCTCATGCTATCTTGGGGGAGAAGACTCTAGAAGAAGTCTTCACCAAGAAGAAACGTGCAGTTGACCACATGAGGATTTTTGGCACTCCTGTGTATGTCCATGTGCCAAAATGAAAGAGGGCCAAGCTAGAGTCCTCTGGTAAGAAAGGTATATTTGTTGGGTATAGTGATTGTTTGAAGTCTTATTGAGTATATATACTAAGACAAAGGCACATTGAGGTCAACAGAGATGTGATCTTCCATGAGGAAGCTGTGTTTCGTAAAACACTAGAGCTTTCACTGGAAGATGCAGTTTCTCCACTTGAGTTTCCAGATTCAAAAATTCAGAGGGAGGAAGAGGAATTTGGGAATCAAATTCTAGTTGTACCTGAGAACACTGAAAATCCACCAAAAGAACTCCTTGAAGTTCCTCCTTCCAAAAGGAGACCTGCTTGGTATCGAGAGACAGTACAAGAAGGTGAGAAGCATAAAGCTCCTCCCGGGACTTTCAGGGAAAGCATAAGACCACGGAAGTACTTCGGTCTTATGAGTCAGCTTATCAGTTTAGAACCTTCATCATACGAAGAAGTAGCAAGTAAACAGGTATGGGTTGATGCCATGATTGAAGAGTACAAGTCAATCATGAAGAATGATGTGTGGGAAGTTGTTCCCAGACCAACAGGAAAGTCAGTAGTGACTTCTAGATGGCTTTATAAGATCAAGCATGCTGCAGATGGAAGTGTGGAAAACTATAAAGCCAGATTCATAGCTCGTGGCTTCACTCAGAAAGAAGGCATTGCCTATGATGAGACGTTTGCTCCTGATGCCAGGTATACTAGCATCAGAACCATCATTTTACTTGCTGCAGTATTCGGATGGAAGTTACATCAGATGGATGTAAAGACTGCCTTTCTCAATGGCAAAGATTGAGGAAGAAGTCTACATTGAACAACCAAAAGGCTTTGTGACTCATGGGAAGAATACCCATGTATGCAAATTGAAGAAAGCCTTGTATGGACTGAAATAGGCTCCGAGAGTCTGGTATGCCAGGATGGATGGATTTCTCCACAACTTGGGGTTTTCCAAAAGCACAGCTGATTCTAACTTGTACTTTAAGGTTGTTCATAATCATGTCTTGATACTTGTTCTACATGTAGATGACTTGTTTCTTACAGGTGATGCGCAATTGATAGATCAATGTAAGAGGAAGCTTACCTTTGAATTTGAGATGAAAGATCTCAGATTGATGCATTACTTCCTTGGCTTAGAGGTCTGGCAAAAGCTAGGCGAGATTTTCCTGACACAAGGAAAGTATGCAGTGGATATCTTGCAGAGATTTGGGATGCCAGACTGCAAGTCCATGAGCGTACCAATGACTGCCAACTTGACAAAGTTGCGGGACTCGGCCACCAGTTCACAGAGTGTGGACTCTACTCTATACATGCAGCTTATTGGTTTCCTTATGTATCTTGTGCATACGAGACCAGAGATCTGTTACACAGTGAATGCATTGAGTGAGTTCATGTCCGATCCGAAGCACATACACTTGGTAGCTGCCAAACATATACTCAAATATGTGCGAGGTACTATCACTTATGGGCTCAGATATTCTTCCAGCAGTGGAGTATTGTTATCTGGATATATAGATTCAGATTGGGCTGTTAGGGCAGTTGACCGAAAAAGTACCTCTGGTCATTACTTCAGTATGGGATCAACAATGATCTCTTGGTCCAGCAACACAGGGTTACATAGCTTAGAGTGCAGTTGAGGCAGAGTATATTGCTGCAAGTGATGCCTGGAAGGAAGTACTTTGGCTCAGAAAACTGATATCTGATCTGTTCGGGGGAAAGCTTGACTCAACGATCATCCATTGTGATAATTAGAGTTGCATAAAGCTTTCGGAGAACCCATTGTTTCATGATAGATCTAAACACATTGAAATAAGGTATCATTTCATCAGAGACCTAGTATAGAGAGGTGCTCTAAAGTTGCAGTACATTCGTATGTATGAACAGATTGCAGATATCTTGACCAAGCCTCTGTCAGCATCAAAGTTCGCGTATTTTCGTGACAAGCTTGGTATGGTAGAGAATACCAGATCATGACACTACATGTTAATACATGTCACAAAGATGAGTATACGAGCAATGATAACCATAACACAATATAATAAAAACTGAGTCATAATCATGCATAGAATCCATCTGAAACATCATCTATCCATTGAGAAAGCACTGATATAAAACTGGGCATCAATAACTGCTCTGTAATGACTAAATGGCTACATCGGTCCTCAAATTTGAGTGTCCTGAGACTCAGTCCTGACATGGGAGACTATAATAGTCCACAAATAAAATAATGATCCGTCACAATTGCTCATCTCAGCATCTCATATGGAAGAGATCTGACTGAAAAATAGAATATGGTAGCCCGACTACTATATATGTGATAACAGTTTCTTCATCAAACCCTCAGCAGCAAGCTCCTCCAGTCAGCCTCATACATCTCCGGGCAGCTTCACCCACTCACGGGCAGTCATCTTCACAGAACTGGGCAACCGTTTTTATTGGGTAGGGGCAGTTGTTTTCTCCACGGGATGACTGTCAGCTGGCCACAACCTGCTAGCAGCAGGCTCGGGGCAACCCTTGTGTGCTCTCGAGCTGCTACAGCAGCATTGGGCAGCTAGCAGGAGCCACGGGATGCTAACGGTAGACCCGGGTTGCCTGCTAAGGGCCGCAGGATGCTCAGCAACAGACCCGGAAGCCCTTTTGGGCTGGTCCTAGGGTCTCGGGCAGACCCAGATTGCTCACAAGCAGTAGATCTGCCCCTTGGGCAGATAACCCAAAACTTCAAGCAGCCAAAATTGTGAACAACAGATCCGTACGGATGGGCAACAGTGCAGGTTTTCAGGTAGCGGGCAGATCACTATCAGATTCGGGCACACTGACAGGTACAATCAGCAAATTCGGACAGTTAGCTGCCTTTCCGGGCAGGAGAGAGAAAAGGGTTATAAAAGCCCTAATTTTTGAAAAACCCTAGTTGAGCATTTTTTATGTAATTTGGAAATTTGATCTTCTGCCATTGTTGATAACCCTATTGGGGTTTGTGGAACTTTTTGAAGAATTTCTTAGTCATCTCATTTACGAGATGAGCTACTAATGCTTTTTGGGGTTTTTGTCCTCTAAAGGTTTCCCCAGTGAAAAACTCTTGTGTCCATTGTGTTGATGTAATGAATGTTATTTTACTGCACTTGTCATTTGTTTAAAGTAGTCTGCATATTTTTTAAGTATTCATGCTAATGCTAAAATTCAACAATAAGAATCGCACAAACCAACACCAAGACACAATTTAAACATGGAGACCTATTTTAACATAGAGGTGAAGGAGGGGGAAATCCTAGATGTCACTCAAGTTACAAGTCAGGGTGAAACAAAAATGAAGGGAAGGCAACATATGGACGAAGACAGTGAAGATGGTACCAAGACTAGCAAGCTGTGTTCCTAAAGGGAAATGACCAAATCCATACTACTAGTAGGGAATGACCAATGAGTATACAAAGGAATATCTTGAACATAACAACTAGATCACTGATATTTTAGATTTCAGTAAGATCAATAAAGTATCACCAACATACAACAACTGTCAACTAAGGCTCACTGCCAAAATAGGCAACAAAGCAAAATCAAAGTCCATATGTACAAATCCATAATATCACCTGGGTCATATACCTGCAACGGATCTGAATCATCTGAAAAGAACTGAAACAACTGCTACTGCTATATACATATCATGGGCATTGTATTAACCTTTGCTCTGGGTCATGAAAAATGTCTAACTCAGTCACCAAATCTAGGGTCATGAGGCTTAGTCATGTCAGAACTGGTCAATCTAGATGCTATAGATCTGCTGAAAGTGGGAGATCATCAACTGCTAACTCATCATCTGCTGTTCTCATAGTAAAGGACTGGCTCAAAGAATTGCACAGGACTGCTAAGGAACAAAGGTATGTGACAACAGATCCAAATGTGCAAAACGAGTATATGCTTGCATTAGACAAGTTGGTCCTTGATGAGGAGTAGTGTGCTCAAGTACAGAGTGAATTGAGCAAATACATTAGTGAACATGGAGTCTTTGGTACCCTGGATGCAACCAAAGATTGAGATAGGTTATGTCCCATTGAATGGTGGAACATGTATGGCTCCTTTGCCACATATCTGCATAAATTGGCGGTGAGGGTGCTTTCACAGGTTGTTAATAGTTCTTTTGCAGAGAGGTGTTGGAGCACCTACAATTTCATCCATAACATCAAGAGAAACAGTTTGAATGTAGATCGGGCAAAAAACTTGGTTTATGTGCACTACAACTTGATGTTGTTGTCCCATTATTGTGAGGTGGCCAAGAATGATAGAACATATTTGAATTGGGACAGCAATCCAAAGGAGGCTAATGTCGAAGATGGATCCATAGCATTGGAATGCTTGGAGGATTAACTATTGGGTGATCATGATGGGCGATCCATTTCATACTACAGAGATGCCAACCCCAACCACCAGCAGGTTTCCAAATGCAAGATTTTTGCCTTCAGCTTCACAAGGTCCAGCAATCCATAGGGTCATTCGTCTTCTTCTCATTTTCCAAGAACACTTCCAGCTTCTCCTATTCCTGTACCTAGAGCACGAGAAAAGAAATTGGAAGTTTCTCGTGGCAAGAGCAAAGATTAGTAGATAGTCATAGTATCATAGTACTTTAGTCTTTGTATTTAATGTTTTTTATGGCCTATTTTGTTAACATTAAATAAGTTTAAGTTTGGAACTTTGAAGTTTGAACCTACCTTTGAAGTTTAAATTTTAAATTATTGATTGCATCTTATAATTCTTTGGTAATGATTCAATGAATATGATATTATGATGCTTTGTTTCATTTCATGGTTGATATTATCTGTTAGAGTTTGTTGATGGCAAATATTGTATGTTGAAATTTGAAAGTTGATGTTGTTTATGATTGATGATTGATTATTTGATGACTATGTTATAAGTTATAGCTCCTAGATGATTGATGTTGTATGTTTACTAAATGGTTATAACTTATATCTATGTTTTCATGTTTTTTATAGCTAATTTGACATTCTACATGTTTTTCTTAATATATATGCATCAAAATATATTAAAATATGTATTATATAAAAAATGCTCCCAAAACACTCCAAAAAAGGAAGGTTTTGAAAATTTCACTTTCCGCACCTGCTCCCGCTTCCCGCTCCCAACAGCACAGGTATAGACCAGGATCCAACCCTGATACTAAATCTTGAAGATTTGCCCCACTGTTGTAGGCATGGCATAAACCAATAATATAGATCAAGACTACATTTCCTATATAACGGTTATTACTACATCTTCTGCATAGCTGGGCTCTGCTTTTGAAACTCTGTTAAAATTCAATTTGTAAAACATTGGGAAACCTAATTCTTTTTAGGGTCAAAACCTGAGTGTTCAGGCTTCTATGATCTGTCCTTATTGGTGTTATGCATCTTAATTCACTGCCTTGCAAGCTGGCCTTTCTAGTTTTTATTCTTTTCACATCTTATCTATGGCAGGTGCCATTTTGGTGTGGATCTGAAATGATCTCCCAATGCTGCGCAGCCACTTTGGCTCCATTTCTGTTCCCATCATGTTTTTGATAGATGCTTCAGGTCAATAATACAAGTGGACATTCCCCAATATGGAAATTTATTGCAATGAAGCTCGTATGTTTCATAACTCACAAAAAAGAACCCTTTGGATAAGATGCTGCTGTTAGGGGGTATCTATTCTGCCAAATTCAGCCAGGACTTGCACTTGGTCCCAAGTGCATCTAGTGGCCTATTTGCATAGAGTGACAACCATGTCTCTAGGGAGATTTGATTTTTGTCTGGAAAATAACAGTATCTGTGACCCTATTTCCTCTTCAGCTTGATAGTATTTATATAAAATTTGTATCTGTGACCCTATTTCCTTTTTTCTGGTGGCGTTACAAGTAGAAAATAATAATTGTATGATTAACTATTTGATGATTGGGTGCAATATATTCTGAAACTGATGAAAACAAAACAAGCTTCCCATTTTTAGGGATTTAAATTGGATGAATCTTATCTTTTCATTCATCCATATATAAAAATAAAAATGTTCTATTCTGATGGGTGTGAGGAATCTCTGCATGTTCTAATTTGTGCCTATTCTGTGTTGTGATTGGATGAATCGTATCTGTTCATTTATCCATTTGTTAAAATAAATATGTTCTACTTAGATGGGCTTAATGAATTTGTATGCTCTACTTGTGCCTATCCTATAATGTGTCTTTTACAAAATAGTTTTTCCTCCCTTAGTGTTATTAACTTACTTGTAATATACCATGACAATTTCAATTTTAATGATAAAAACCCATTTTCCTATAGCCTTGTTTGTCTTGTGTAAAAGTGGTTTCTAAATGCATTCTAAAATGTCTTCTATTGGTGACATTTTTCAATAAGCCTACCAATTTTCAATGCAGCAGTTGGGGCAATTGGAGTGAATTTGAATGATCCGATGGACTTACTGCATTGTGTTTTTTTTGTTTCCAGATGTAAATATTGAATCTCCACCGTCTATGTATCCTGCAAAGAAGTACTGTGATATTTCAGGGTTCGTGGTATGTATCTTTTCCGTTTGGCATTGGAATTCATTTTTCCTGCTCAAGTTGAGTGAAACTGCTTATATATTTGTATAGAATTAGACAACTTTGTATTCCTCTCTCAGATATCTGTTATTCCAGATATCTGTCAGTAATCATGCAATGATGTATGTTTTACTTTTCTAGAAGCCTTTTTGTTGTAGAATCCAAATCTTTGGCAACCTCTTCTCTTTAGTGTGACAAGTGAGGATCATGAGGTTTGGTGTTGTTATGAATGGAATCGTGATGTGATTCAGGTCTAATGCTATTTGAGATTATAAAACTTTTGATGCATAAGAGAGGATTGGAATTTTCTAATTAATCTCAACAGGCTTTGTGATTAGTAAGATGGATATTGATAGTAATTATCTGTTGATCATGCTGGATTAATGCTGTGTCTGAGACCTCTGCTGTAATGCAAATTTCTTTCACTGTATTATGGTCTGCCCTGCCATGGTTTGTGGTATTTTTCCAGTCTACCGCTTGTCTGGGTTCTGATCTCACCGGCTCGGGTGCCCTGGTTATAATGTAGGATGAATGTAATATTCACGGCTGTGTATATAGCCTTGGTGCCATCTGCTTAAGATCACTGCATGTATTTAAGTTTTCTGTCGTTGGTTTAACATACGAGCCACTTAATAGTTTCTGTGCTGCTGCCATTTATGTTTGATGTTGGTCAAGTATTCTCCTTTCCATTGATCTTCTTAAATAATGTCATCTGCTTAGATTATGCTTCCACCGCTTCCATTAATCTCTCTGATGCTGAAATTCTGCTACTCACTTTCCTTTTGCTGCTCTAGCTGCTGGTCAATGCATAGATGCTGTTGTCGTTGTGAAATACTTGGAAAATTTCCAATGCAAATTAACTTCATGCAAAACAGAAATTTCACCTCTTTGACTAAGGTTTCTTGGATCTTAACAGTATAATTTTCAGCGATATGGCTTGTTGCCGCTTAATCTGCACCTCTGGGTGAGAAAAATCTTAACTTACTGGGCGTGGCCTTGGGGGCAAGCCTCGAGTTGGGTCACTGTCACCTCGACACTCGACTCCTCCGTTTAGGCCAACACCTAAACAAAGCCAAGGGAGTAGACTTTAATAAAATAATCTAGGGCTGAATGCTTAAAGCAACTTAGGAGTTAATTTGAAATTAAAAGAGTTATCTAAACAAGACAGCAAATTGATCTAGCAGCTTATAGAAATAAAAATAAGCAAATGCAAGACAGTCCCAAAGAACACTTAGTACTCACAACATAATATATGATATGATAATTAAGAGACCAGTGCCTTAAACAAATTAGGTAATTAGTGTGATTTAGAGTAAGTAACTAATTAAGAGCCTAATTACCCATAAAGCTAACATGGGCTATAAGTTAGGGACCAGGGTTTTGGCCTGCCTTTTGTATAAATGGGGGTCTCCCTCGTCACTTATCATCATCTTCTATAAACCAATGAAACTTTGTTACTCATTTGAGTACTATTTTTTGAAATGTCTTCTTCCATGTTTTAAAAATTGTAGGTGTATTCCAACTTGGGTCTATAGGTGATCCCAACCCTTTGTTTTTATTTATCTTTAGACTAGTTTTTTTGTTAGCATCCCTTTTAGTTACAGGGACACTACAGCAAGTATCAAAGCTAGGTTTTAGATCTTTGTGGTAGATTAAGGTCTTTGTTTTGTAGATAAGATAAGATAATTTTATTTATGTTCAATGAATGGCCAAAAGAAAGGTCAATGGGACTAGATTGAACAAATGGTGTCGCAAATCTGTAGGGGTGCCCTAAGCTACTTTGAAAACATAAAACAAAATATACTATGATCAAAGAAAACATGAACCAAATATAAAATCCAGAGTAAGAAATAAGAGGGAGTCCTCCCAACTTGGGTATGTAGGTGCTTCCAACCCTGTTTTTTTATTTATCTTTATATTAGTTATTGTGTTAGTGTCCCTTTTCGTTACAACTAGGTTTTAGATCTGTCAAAGCTAGGTTTTAGATCTGTCAAAGCTTGGTTTTAGATCTTTGTGGTAGATTAAGGTCTTTGTTTTGTAGATAAGATAAGATACTTTTATTTATGTTTAACAAATGACCAAAACAAAGGTCAATGAGACTAGAAGGAACAACCAATGACACCAATCTCTAAGGGTGCTCTATGCCACATTGAAAACACAAAGCAAAATATACCATGATCAAAGAAACCATGAACTAAATATAACATCCAAGAGGAAGAAAGAAGAGAGAGTGCAAGAGAGTATCTTTAAGTTTGTGACACTGGATGAAGAGGAAGAAGAAGGCAAGGGAGGAGGTACAACAAAAGATTATGAAGTTCTCTTGCACTCTTATTCAAGAGCATGTCCCCACGTTGGAGGCAATTGTTACCCCCCATATTGCATGTGGGTAACTCTTGTGATTTTCGTCACAAAATAGGATTTACAGCACGGTACCCATGGAGTTTTTATGGATTGGGGGTACACACCTCTCTTGTTTTGAAGATGTTGCTAATTGCTTCTATTTGAGTGGTTTGGTGTTTTGTTGGAGGAAACCCACTTTTCTCCATGATGTTTTGTCATGATCATGGCTTCTATATTTGTATTCTTCATGTTGCAACCTTCTGTTTGATGAATCACCCTCTTGGTATATAGTTGCTGATTATGAAGCATGCCTATCTCATCACGGTACTGTATTGGTATACTTGTTCATCATGTCCAGAGACTATTACACTTTGGCTCATGTATGATGGTTCTAACCCCTTCAAGGAGTTCGGTATTGATGATACGAGGTAATTGCATGGCATCATATTATTCTTGGAGCATCCTAAGTGATTTTGCATCATGATGTTATATTATTGATGTCACTAGGAGGGGTGTTTCCACATGGTCCCCTTTTCTTATGTTGTGCCAAAGTAGACAAGGGGACATGATTTATATGTTGTGTGGTGGCATTTAATGCCTAAGATGTTTGTCCTAGCACTTTGGGGTTTTTCTTATATATGGATTACTCTTTGCCATTATTATACCCTCTTCACATGGTTCCAGCATGAGTTGGTAGTTTAATTGATATGGTTTCAGGTAGTTAGAGCTTCCTTTTGTGAGTGCCCTAGGGGATTAGGGAGCATTTAGTGTTTGTTGCACTTATTAAATATGAATATTAATTCCGACAGGGAGCATTCACCTTGGTACACACATGTTGAGGCAACTCGCATTCTTTGTTTGAGTAGAGGGGCCATCCCCTTGGCCTTGATTTGGTCAATTTTAGTAAGATGGAGTGGAAAATGTTTATATTGATTGGATCTATCCAATTATACATAAGGTTTTAAGGAGTTGTAACCATGTTGGAGCGTATTAGATTTTTTTAGTTGATTTTGGTTTAATTGATATGATTTTAGGTAGTTAGAGCTTTTCCTTTTGTGAACGCCCTTAGGGATTCGAGGGCATTTAGCATTTGCTGCACTTTATTAATTATGAATATTAATCCCTATAGGGAGCGTTCACATTGGTACACACATGTTGAGGTAGGTCACATTATTTGCTTGAGTAGAGGGGCCATCCCCTTGATCTTACTTTGGTCAAACTTAATAGGATGGAATGGAAAATGTTTATATTGATTGGAATTATCCAATTGCATAGATTTTGAGTTGTAACTACCTTGGAGCATATTTGATTTTTTTTAAATTTATCTTGTTGATTTGGTTGAACTTAACAAGATGAGGTGATCATACACTGGAGGAAGCACTTTTCTATTTTTGGGAAGTTGTTTAAGGTCCCAAGAGCTCTAGCCTATCATTCATGTGAAGTGCTCCACCTGCTTGGCACTTTGCACACTTCTAATTGTTGTCCTCTTGTGCACATGGTTTTGGAAAATCAACACATGGTTTTAGTTCTTGGTTTGAAGAAAAGTGATTATTTACGGATCTAGCCACCTAGCACATTATTCTAGGATGAGTTGGTTATGGCACATGTGGAGGATTTACAGTGGCATACACATGGATCTAACCACCTTGGCACACTTCTCTAGGGCACACTCTTTATGTGGTTTATTATATTACTTGTTGAGGGAAGTACTAACCACATTGGCACATTTTTCTAGGGCACACCGCTTTTGTGGCTTCTAGGTGGTCAACGTGGTTATTCATGCACATTCTTCGAGGGTTGCTCAAAGATATTTTTATTATTGATTGACTCTTTCCTTGCATGTGGAAGGTTGTTAAGCATTGAAGGGAATGCTATTGGGTTGGTTAAGGAGGTGTTCTAGTTTTGAAGGGTTTGATGCACATTTATTGAGGATGTGACACTATTTTATGAGGGTCAAAACCCTAATTCGTCAACACTTGGAGCCTTTGTCCACATGTGGGAGATTACTCTTGAAGGGCATACCTGTGGAGGCACTTAGTTATTATTTCTTGGGGGTTGTTGCTTAACCAACTTCATTATTTTATTATTGTTGAATTGTCTCACAGAGTTTGTTAAATGATAACATTATTATATTGTTTTCCTTGGAAACAAGGATGTATATTTTATTAAATCTTCTTGGATCTTAACAACTCATTGCCACTTTTAGTAAAGAAGGTGTTGCCATTGCTGTTCCTTGGAGAACTAATGGATCCAGGAAAACAATTACTTGTTTATTGTAAGTGTAGCTGAACGGTACTCTATATAAATAGTAGCTCCTTCCATTTGTAGTTCGTGGTTGGATTTGGGGACTTTTGCCCTTGAGCTTTGTTGAATATGGAAGATGGAAATTCAATTATTTCAAGTCTGTTAAGAGGGCTTCAATATCTATTCTTTGTTTAGAGGAGTTATTTAGAAGAGTTAATGGTGGTCAATTTTCCACTAGGATTCTTTATGCTTGCTGCTAGCAAACGTTAATGAATGCTATGTTTTCTTTATTACAACTGGCTGGAATTTACATCTTCTACTTTGCAAACATGCCCTTCTCCATATTTGCAATCTCTTCCGTTTGGGTATTTGAAATCAGATTTCTACATTCATAAACAGCCATATATGAGTTCTGTAATTTGTTTATTCCAGCTACAATATTGTTATATTATTTGAGAATATAGCTTATAAGACTCATGACCTTACAAACTCCATATGCCCAATGGATAGTCACTACGCTTGGTCCATGCGTCACCTTATTATTTTCCTATTGTAAAACCCTTTGTTTTGCAAATTTTACTCTTCATTTTCACCTTGAGTTCAATTGCCTAAGCTTTAGCAATTCTTTCTTAGGGATATCCCCCTTAGCCAGAGGAGAGTTGGCAAAAAGTGAGAAGAGGGTTGGTGAGGTGATAGTGGCCCCCCTCTTTGGTTGCCCATAGGCTACCAATGCTCTTTTGGACTTTAATCAATTGAAAGAAGACTTATGGCTATCCTCCCTTATCAGAATTACGCTAGTAACTCTTTCAAGGGACTACTATCCAATGCAGAGTTGGGTTCTTGCCAATTTAAATGTTGAATTGGGTCTAATTGTAATCTTTGGAATTTTAAGGCTTACACGTTAAAAGAACAAGCTCCACTTCAAGCCTTGAACACCATTCACTCAAACATATCTGGATTGGTCATTATTCAAACCATATATATACCATGACAGTTCACATAAAAGATCCACAGTGCCATATTGATGGTAGGAGTAGGTAGTAAAGGTTTTTTTTGGTTTTTATTGTTTATTTTAACTTCATCTTGATAGTCTTTGAATGGCACCATTTACTAGTCAGCCAATGGCCTAGCAAGAGAACTATCAGAAGCCACTCGATTGTCATGATTTGAATGGGCTAGCGATTGTTTGAAGCATGTATGAAGTGTGGACTTATTAAAACTACTTATGAGATGTTAAGTGATTAAACATGTATATGAGTGGACACCATGAGGAAATGAGATAAAAATACAATTGCTTTGATGCCAAATTAAATTGGAGGATGTGGCAATTAAAAATATGCGTGACCTCCTATCCAACAATTCATACACCTAGCTTAATACGTGTGACATCATGGAACCAACAGAATCCCAATACCATTCTTATACGACCTGTGTGGGGGCTCAACCAAATAGCAAAGGATTTGTACAGTCCCTTAGGGTGAATAGGCCTGTGTATGGATTCAAGGAGCAACCGAGGACAATGTATGGTCAAGGGGAAACTTGGTTTTGTTGGGCCAAAAGGTCCTCAATAGTCCATATGCATGAAAATCCAAAATTAGGAACCCTCTAAAATATTTTAACAACTAGTTTCTAATGGCCATTGATCTTAGAATTCAAAAAGGGTGGGAGGATGTGATTGGAAAGCTATTGTCTACCACAAACTATTAATAGAAAATAAATTTTCAAGTATATGTATAATGTTATACAATGGAATTTATTCATCATTGGCATCAATTCAATTATTGGCAACATTTTATATAGAGGAACACCAATTACTCGAGCACAAAAAATAATACAACCATAAAGTAATTCCATCACACATCACAACATTTATCTTGGAAACCCAAATGAGAAAACCAACATTTGAATGGTTGCTCGGTCTCTATTTTGGCAATCTTTGGTTATAGTGCAACTCATGACTCTCTGTGCTTCATCACCTCTTTGGCAAAATACCCATTGAGTATCAAGTTACAAGAAGATATAGGAGAGTTGGGGGGAGCGTGGGGGAGTGTAATGGGAAGGCTAAGAGATTGACCTTTTAGTTTCTAATCACCTCTTTGGCAAAAGACCCTTTGAGAGTCAAGTTACAAGAAGATATAAGAGAGTTGGGGGGAGTNAGGGGGGGGGTGTAATGGGAAGGATAAGAGATTGACCTTTTAGTTTCCATTTCTCTCCTATTTTTATTTTTCTATTTTATTTAATTCTTTGCGTTTTCTCTCTCTTTTAACTTTTACATTAGCATTGTTCCTTATGTTTTATCTAACCTTCATTAATTGTCGAATTACACTTGTAGGTACCGAGTCTTTAGTTTCCATTTCTCTCTTATTTTTATTTTTCTATTTTACTTAATTCTTTGCTTTTCCTCTCTCTTTTAACTTTTACATTAGCATTGTTCCTTAAGTTTTATCTAACCTTCATTAATTATTGAATTACACTTGTAGGTACCGAGTCTTACAACCATTTGCTTGTTTGGATCCATTTCAGAGGACACCTCCCCTTTGCGAGTTTTTTTTGTCTCCAAAAGCTTAGAGGAAACCAATCTATATGAATGTGCCTTTTGTTTGTTTCTCTTGAACACGTCTCTAGCTCTAGCTCCCAACTACAACTCTAACTCTAGCTCTAGCTCTTGCTCACAACTTTGGTTATTGGCTTTGTCTCTTGGCTCACTTGTTCCCACATTGTAAAACCTTGCTCACTAACTCTCATCTTTGAGCAATCTTTAGATCCAAACTCTTAATTAGAATTCACTTCCATCTTCCATGTGTAATTTCTTGCATTCTTAGTCTTGGAGATGGTCCATTTTTGTAGTAAATGAAGCCATGTTGAATTTTGGTCTTCTATTGTTCATTGTTGAATATATACATAACTCATTCGACAGTGAGATCTCAAAAATCAATGCCATCAAACAACTAGTCCATAAGCAAAAGTGTGGACTTCCTTCTTTTGCTAATATCAATTGCTTATTAGCATGTAAACATCCCTTTTGTTGTTTGCATGTGCTTACTGACACTTTGTCTTGGTAGTAATGTCACTTGAGTGACCACCTTGGTGTGCAATCAAATCACCTTCTTCCACTCAAAACATTTAATGAATCCTACACCTGTATGCCTATAGGTTACAATCATCAATAGGTTATAGTTTTGAAGGTGATGAAATGCCTCAAGATTTGGATGGTACAAGGGCGAGGGAATGCCATTGACCTCCTTGCACCCATGTCTGATGCATCTCTAAGAAGGGAATCTTATTGAAGATTACAGGTAGTAATTAGAGTGGGGTTTCTTTTGTTATCGATATTGACCCGCTATTTTATTTGATGGTGTGGTATACCTCTTGTGCTACTATAACTTCTATGAAAGCTTCTTCTCCTTGGGTTGGTGATGCAGTGAATTGTCTATCTCCTTTAGGTTTCACTTGCGATACTATTCTCTTGTATGTATGGTTCCTGTGGTGAAGCTCTAGTTGAAGTTGCTAACACTGTGCTTCCCAATGTCCACTCAACTTGCGGTGGTGGCAAAGGTTGTTAGCATTGCTGTATGGATTGCGTGACATACTCCTCTCCCCATGCCTTTGAATTCACTATCGGTTTGGGGGAACTCTTCTTGCCATTCCTCCTTTGAAAGCAATTTGGCTAGTGACATATAGCTTGTTTCTCTCAACAAGATGCCACGTGGTGGCCTTTCTTCCCACATAATGAATGTACCTTTGAATATCGATAGCTGGTAGCTTTATGGCCCTTCTTCTTGCAGCAATGACAGACAAGGGAGTTCTTATCTGATGCAAACCTCTTGGTCCTCTTCTTGTTTTGGTTGATATGCTTGCCACTTCTTCTAAATGTTGGTGCAGGTCAAGTCTTTGCACTGCCCTCATTGTTGCCTTTCTCCAATCTACTACAAGGATGGAATGGTAGTGTTCTGCCACCTTCATTCATTGCTACTCTTCCTTCAGTTGAGCAAGCAAAATTTGCAACATCTTTTGCCTTCACGAAAGTGATATTAGTGTTCATGGCCATTCCCTCTTTGCCATCGAAACCTAGGCCTTCATGCTTGACCCTTTGTTCGACTATAATGGGGCTTAGGATTCCTTGTCTTCTCTTGCCTAGCCCTTGCCAATCATAGCGCATTTGCCTTAACAATTTCGAATCCATGCCTCTTGTTTGTTTTTCAAATTCATCAAAGTGTTTTTGAGAAATGTTTAAGGATGGTGAGCTTATTAAAGTTGTCTCGGTCATGGTGTTGGCTTCGAGAGTGGCAACGAAAGGTGGCTATTCTTTCTTGGTCTTGTGTAGCTTTTCCACTGCTTCTTCCTTCTCCACCAACTCTCAGTGCAACTAAGTCATCATTTGAATGAGCTTGTCCTCTTGCCAGGCATCAATTTGAATGGCATTGTGTCCATTTGTAGTTGAACTCTTCCTTGTCGCAATTTGCCATAACAATGGTAAGGGAGTCTTGATGTTCATCAAATTGATTCTTTAGCAATGGAAACAAGTTTATAGAGGTCTCAAGGTTCTTTTCCATCTCTTTCATTCATTAGTCATACATCTGGATCTTCTCCTTCAAGTGCTTGTTCTCTTCTTGAATCTATACATTGATGGCCTACAAGTTTTCCAACCTTTCTCTTTTTGCATTACCCATGTTGAGTTTGCATTCTCTTCAAAGTTTTGGCAAATTGCTTCACGATCAAGGATTCAAGTGCTTTGATAACTTATGAGTTGTAAATGAGGGACTTATAGTCCACTTGCCGCGTTACCCTTTGGTTGCTCCCGCCAGATCGTCACCACACATGCCACAATAATTGAAAAAAAGAAAAATGATAATTTTTTAATAATAATATATTATTATTATTATTATTAATTATATAGTTAAAAAAAACTATATATTAAATTATATATAGTTAAAAAAAGTTAATAATAATAATATTATTAATTAATTAATAATTTATTATTGATTTTTTTTTTTAAATGGAGTCTGATGGCGAAAAAAAAGGAAGATTTCCAAGCAAATTTAAAAACTTATGTCTTAGTGTTATTTCAAATAAAAGGAACAATTATAGGGAAATACATTACTATTTCTATTGCTCCCGGTGAACGCAATAATTATATTAGTGATGAATTTGCTAATGAGTTAGGGATTCCGGAGTCAAATATAGGTGAAAGGTTAGACTTATGGAATAAAAAAGAATACGCAATAAGCAATTTACAATGGAGCATTGGAGATTATACTGGCGTCTCACAATTTATAGTTAAATCCTTGTGGATTAGTGACGGTGACCTAATTTTGGGATTACCGTGGCTAGAAACTTTGGAGACTTTTATCTTAAATGCTGAAAAGAAGTTTATGACATTTCCCTACAAAAAGAAGAAAATCACATTTCAAGACATTAACATGAAGTTAGAATATGAAACCACGTCATGTGAAGACTTCAGAGAAATATCAAAGGTGATGTCGCAGGGAAATGAGAAATCAATATAGACGATACAGAAGGAGTTCGAGAAGGTTATTGCATATAAAGAAGAAGAGATCTCTCGTTTAAAATATCATAATCATAAATTACTTATGCAAATCAAGAAGGCAAAGGCTAAAGTTCAATGCAATCAAAAGTTAGAAGAGAAGATTCAAGCTATCCTGCAAAAATTACGGGGAAAAGACGAAGAAAATTCTGCCATGAAGAAGCTTAATCAAGAGCTAGAGGAACAAATCGAGAAGTTAAAAAAAGACAAACAGTTGCAAGACGAAAGGTTTGAGAAGATTCAGAATAATAATAATCTATTAGAGAACAAATTAGTTCAAATCTAGAAGGAAGCATCTAGACTATCTAGAAAACTAATTCTAGTTGAGGAAGAAGAAACAAATACAAATTTGATTCCCATCACATTTCAAAAGGAAGTTAATCCAGCAGAAAAACAAGCAACAAGAACTCCTTACCGACACCCAGATTACAAAAAGCATTTTGACCAACGTCAGGGTCAAAATGAACATAAACAAACGAGTTATAAATTCAGAAGTGAAAAACCACAAAATCTACAACCTAAGTAGGAAACAGGAAGATTTATCCAACAAGACGATCAACAATCACCTCCTATGAAAATAGATCTTGGATGGACCACATCACAGACGATGCGACTTTTTTTCCTTGGAATTCGTAACTCGTATCGTCTCATTTCGTCAAGTGTCGCAAGTACTAAAATAAAGGATCGAGATATGACATTACAACCAAGAAATCATACGTAAGCCTTGTTTTCAATTAAGCTTTGAGGACAAAGCTTCCCTTAAGGGGAAGTCAATGTAATGCACAAAATATATACAGTAATTAAACATTAATAAACATTAAATAATTAAATAAATTAATACTTAAGGAAAGGAACCTTGATGAAAGGTTATGCCTCTTTACGAAAGGGCACTTAGTATGGGTATTTATACAAACATCATTCTCATTGAAAATATATCTCTTATCTTATCAATATATATTTATTTTTTCATGGAGTATTGTAATTTGGCTTATTTGTGTTGGTTATTTCCTTAAGAAACGGTTTTGTTGTTTCAGATTAGGTTTCAACTAACGTATAAAGGTAGGTCAAAGTAGAGGGTAAAGACACATTCATTATTCACAGGAACATAGCTTTGGTCGGAAGGTGAAGAAACCCAACAGAGGAGCAAAGTTAGAGTGTCGAAGAGGAGCTTGAATCAACAATAAAGAATAATTCAACATGCAACCTGCATGTACAACAGGTTCATACCGATGTACGGACATGTTCGTACAAGCATGTAGCAGATCCGCACAACCATTAGCAAGTGTTGGAAGATTTATCGATTGTTTGAGGGCAATTTTCCTTAGAATGCTAATTTTTGTTTCATTTTGAGTAAACGTATAGCTATAAGTTTTTGTAGGTGGAGGTTTCCTTGTAAGCCTATATCTATTCATGAAAGGCTGATTTGAAGGTGTAAATCATCTGTGTATTGTGTTTTGATTTTGATGTTCAATATTTGGCTATATGTGTGAATCCTGCTATGTGAAGAATTTAATATTCTGCAAATTAAATATCAATTGATTGTTGTGAGAACATAAGGACAACATTCACCTAGGGTTTAGAAAATTTACATGGTAATAGAGCTACTTAGATTTAGAAGTACAAATGAGTATGAGTTTGTGCATAGATCAGAGTTGGCATCAACTTGCCTTTGGTTTGAGGACAGATTGGATGGTGCCTTGAATTTCCTTTCATGGAAAGTTTGGGTAACTCTTTTATTAGAAGAGAATGACCTCTGGTATATCGTCAATGATGTGGTGGCTTTGTCGATGGATACACAACTTGTGGCAGCTTACTAGAAGAAAGAAGTGAGGGCCAAGTGGATGATTATGGATGCTATAAAGGATCATTTGATTCCTCATATATTTGAGAAGTAGACGGTGAGAGATGTTTGATGCCCTGGTTAGCCTTTACCAAAGCGAGAACATTAATCAAAAGATGTTATAGCACAATAGGCTCAGATCTGTTGAGATGACTAGATCAGACACTGTCACCAGTTACTTGATGAAGGTCACGCAGATCCATGACTAACTTGCAGTAGTTGGGGAGAAGGTTGAAGACAGAGTTGCTAAACAAGGCACTGAATGGTTTCTCACCTTAATGGGAAACATTTGTCCGGGGTGTTTGTGCTTGAGAGAAACTTCCCTCATGGTAAATACTGTGGGATGACTATATCTAGGAGGATACTTTGATGGAGTCAAAGGTTTAGCAGACGTGGAGGTGACAATGACCATTCCCTCATTGGTCAGGCAAAGGATAGAGGTAAAGGACCCGTCAAGGGTAAGGTAAAGAGTGAGGAGTCAACCTCACAATTAGGGAGGAAGGACTTGAGTAAAATCAATTGCTTCATATGTCATAAGATCGACCATTATGCATCATTGTTTCTAGAGAAGAAAAAGGGAACTAGGTAGTAGCCTCAATTGAAAGTTAGATGAACGAGTTTGCCTCCAAGTTCGAGAAGGATTTCTCGATGGTATCTTGCCTCTCTTCTAGCATAATTTCGATAAATTAAACGTGTGGTACATGGATAGTGGAGCATCAAGGCATATAACATCAACCCAAGAACTATTCTCAAGTTTAATAGAGCACGTCTCAATAGTTTGGGTTGAGCTTGGTGATGAGGCCAAGTATCTAGTAGTAGGAGTCGATACCATTCCTTTCCTACTCTAGTAAAGTAACTCGTTAGATTTTGATGATGTGTTGTTTGTTCTAGGTCACAGGAAGAATCTACTTTTAGTTTCGGTCATGGAAAACAAGGGCTACACAATAGAGTTCAAGAACCAACAAGTCCTCATAAAAGATTGAAGGAGTCTACCCTACGATCTGCTCAGGTGCTTGGGGTTCTGCATCATCGAGTGTTGCCTATTTTGAGGGAGATTATCAAAGGTCCTCTAGAGTTCAACATTGAGCAGTAGGGTGTGTGCAAAGGGTGCCCACTTGGAAAGTATGACAAGGTTGCTTTCCCAAGCAGTGGACACAGATCTAAGGGTATCCTAGATCTAGTGCATTCAGATGTGTGTGGATCGATGTCAGTAGCGTCAATCACAAGAAGCATGTACTATGTTCCTTCATTGATGACTTCTCTCACAAAACAAGGATCTACTTCTTGAAGACCAAGGATGAAGTCTTCAATAGGTTTTAGAAGTTCAAAACTCTTATGGAGGACCAAAGAGTGAAGAAGATCAAGGTTTTGAGATCACACAAAATGGGGGTGAGTATACTTCCAATGATTTTGATGATTTTTGCAAGGATACAGGAATGGGATCGTAGAGTGGAAGAGTTGATTCATCATAAGGGCTGCCAAGGCCATGATACATGCCTGGGATTTGCTAATGTTTCTATGGGTGGAAGCATGCGATGCAGTAGTCTACATCTAGAACATGTGTCCTCACAGGGTTTTGGGGGACAAGACACACCAGAGGAGGCATTCTCTGGTGTGAAGCTGAAGGTGAGTCATTTATGTATCTATGGCTGTTTAGTTTACATCCATATACCAGTGGAGAAAAGGACCAAGTTAGAGCCCTTCAACAAGGGTTTGTTTATTGGCTATACTGAGAATTCAAAAGCTTACAATATCTATATTCCATGGGAGAGAAAGACAATCGTAAGTAGGGATGTAAAGTTCGAGGAAGACTTTGCATCTAGGAAGTCTCATGAGCGATTACTAGTGATAGAGGATGAGGAGCATGAAGCTTTGAAGGTTGAGTAACCAAATAGTTCCAATTCGAGCCATCCTCCTTTAGATGTAGAGGACGAGCCACCAACTCCTACAAGTTTTGTTAGGAGAGCTCGATGGTTCACTCAGACATTGAGGGATGCTCAGAACACCATGTAGTTCAGAAACTTCTTAAAAGTTTTGCTCTCCCTAAATGAGCAACATAATAAATTCAGAGCCTTCCAATTTTTAGAAGGCAGTCGACCAACTGGTTTGGAGGGATGCCATGGTGGAGGAGTACACCTCCATCATGAAGAATGATGTTTGGGACATTGGGCCTAGATAAGAGGGGACGTTAGTGGTGACTTCCAGATGGCTCTACAAGATCAAGCATGCGATAGATGGCAACATAGAGAAGTACAAAGTGAGGTTTGTGGAGAGAGGGTTCTTCCAGAAAGAGGGAGTGGGTTAAGAGGATTTGTTTGCTCTAGTCACCAGGTACACTTCCATTAGAGCAGCGCTGTCTTTAGTCTTCATTATGGGATGGAGGATACATCAGATGGATGTGAAGAAAACGCTCTTCAATGGGATAATTGAGGAGGAAGAAGTGTACAACGAGCAACCTCAAGGTTTTGAGGTCAATGAGAAGGAATCCCATGTTTGCAGGCTAAAAAAGGTCTTGTATGGACTCAAGCAGGCATCGCAGGCATGGTATTCCATAATCGATGGATACTTGCAGAGCATGGGTTTCACCAAAAGTGTAGTAGATCGCAACTTATATTTCATATTTGTTGAGGCTCATATGCTCATTTTGGTGTTGTATGTAGATGGCCTGATTCTCATAGGTTCAGAGAAGCTCGTTGCGGGGTGTAAGGCAAATGTATGCAACTGAGTTCGAGATGGACATTGGATTCACGCATTACTTCTTGGGGATAGAGGTTTGGTAGACACTAAGGGAAGTTTTCCTTGGGCAAGGTAAGTATGTAGCTGAGATCTTGAAGAGATTCTAGATGGAGGACTGCAAGCCCATTGCCATGCCTATGATCACTAATCGAAAGGTCACTACTTCAGATTCAGATATAGTTGATCCCACTTGTACATGAAATTGATAGGTTCTTTGATATATCTAGTCAACACTATGACAAATTTATGTTTTGCAGTGAACACCTTGATCCAGTTCATGGGAGCAGAGGCAGGAACATTTCGTAGCGACAAAACATGTGCTTAGATACTTCAGGGGCACAATGGAGTATGGACTAAGATATCTTGGAGATGGTGAAGTGAAGTTGTAGGGGTATACAACCTCAAATTGGACAGGAAGTGCATCATACAGGAAAAGAACCTTAGGGTGCTGCTTCAACTTAGGATCAACAATGATATCCTAATTCAATTGGAAGTAAACTTTCGTGGCACTCAACTCAACAGACGCCGAGTATATGGTAGTGATTACAACTAGTTGTGAAGCCATCTGGCTCTGGAAGCTGCTTACAAGTTTATTTGATTATGAGTTGGATCCATGGTAATTTAGTAATTTACTGTGATAATCAGAGTTGTATCAAACTCTTTTAGAATCTCGTTTTTCATGACAGATCCAAGCACATTGAGATCGGGTATCACTTCACTCGAGACATGATTTAGAAGGGAGCAATGAAGCTCTAGTATGTACCTACAGATAAACAAGTTGTAGATATTTGGACCAAGCCCTTAACAAAAGGGAAGTTTGAGGCAGTCAGAGACAAACTTGGATTGATGCAGAATTCCTCCCTCGCTAAGAGGGAGTGTTGATATTTGTAGCTCGAACAATAATTTTCACATAGGTTTAGTGTCAAACGTGTGTGAAGTCGTCCAAGTCAAATCTATTTTGTACTTCACTTTATTAATGAAGTGAAAATCTTATATTTTGTTGTTGAGTCTAATAAAGTGCATTTTAAAGCATTAGTGATTTAGACTAATCTCAATTGTCGATCTCATCAAGAGATTAGGCTTTTGGTAGATTAGGGTTTTAGCTAAAGTATAAAGGTAGGTCAAGGTAGAGAGTAAAGACACATTCATTATTCACACAAAGATAGTTTTGGTTGGAAGGTGAAGAAAATCAACAGAGGAGCATAGTTAGAGTGTTGGAGTGGAGCCCGAATCAACAAATAGGTAGAATTTAGTCTGCAGCTTGCAGGTACAACAGATCCATATAATCATATAGATTTGTATCCATATAATCATATAGATTTGTACAATAGGTCCATACTGTCGTACGATTTTGTATGGACAAGTCTGTGCATGCCTGTGGTAGATTCGTATAGCCACCAACATGTGTTGGGAGGATTTCTTGGTTGTTTAAGGGTAGTTTTTCTTAGTAAGTTTGTTGATTTTTGCTTCATTTTCAGTACTGTACAACTACAAGTTTTTGTAGTTGTGGAGGTTTCCTTGTAAGCCTAGGTCTATTAATGTAAGACTGATTTGAAAGTGTAAATTTATTGTCTATTGTGTTTTTCTTTCGCAGTTCAATTTCTAGCTATATGTGTGAATCTTGCTATGAGAGGAATTTAATATTCTACAAATTAAATATCAGTTGATTTACCTGAGAACAAAAGGACAACATTCGCCAATGGCTTAGAAAATTTACATCATATGTGGAATTAGCTTTTGGTCTATGTTTTCAGTGTTATATAGAGATCTTTGGCCTTTAAGATGGCTAGAAGGCCTATGCTCTTTATGCTATTTGAGTGCATCTACTCTCCAACACTCTTGGATTGGTGATACGACCTATTCTCTAGTGTAACTTGCACATAACAACCAACTAGCAACACAATAGTAATCAAGCCAATTAAAACCAAGACCTTGCAAATACATCACTAAGAACTTTGTCTTCGACACAACTCCTTTGCACATTGATATCCCGCGAAACCAAATCTCTCAAGATGCTCGAGGCTAAGACATCGTCATTGTTCGGTGTGTGTTCAATTTTGATTTTAGTGCTCTGTTTCCAAGCCAATTTAAATACAAAGAAGCAATTATAGGTAGTGCTTGAACCCAATACTCCAACTTCTCATCAATCAAACGAAAGAAGATTTATGGCTATACTCCTCTTATCAGAATTACACCATTGCTTCAAAGCAATACTATCCAACACAGAGTTATGTGCTTGCCAGTTAAAATGCCGAATTGGGTCTAGTTGTAATCTCTAGACTTTTAGGCTTACTCCTTAAAACAAGCTACTCTTAGGGAAATAAGTCTATTCATTAAAACGTATCTTCATTGGTCATTATTCAAATCATATATATACCCTATGAAATAGGACATGTCCCTTAGGCTCTTCGTGTCCATATTTCATGTGTCGGACACGGATACGGTAGATCACGTGTTCAACATGTGCCCTAAACGTGTCCCACTCAAAAAACATTTTTTTTCAATGTGTTTAATTACTTTTAGATGTAGGAAAGAGTTGTTTCAATCTCTCAGTGTGCAGATAAATGGTAAAATCGAGATTTGAAGGGATATCAAGTGTTTTGTAAATGTTATAGTTCTTAAAAAATTTGGATTTTAATGTCTATTTTTCATATTATAATAAATATTTTAATATCAACATATTAATTTTTATTATTTTTTCATATATATAAAAATCCATGTCCACAAGTCCTGTTTTCGAGGTCATCGTGTCCCGTGTTGGATACTTATATTTTGTGTCCTCCATGTCATGTGTCCTCGTGTCAGGTGGCTTGGTATATACCATGAAGTTCACATAAAATATCCACAAGTGCCACATTGATGGGAGGAATAGGCATTAATGGTTTTTTATAGATTTTTAACTATGTTGCACAGGGACTCGTCCCCCCCCAAAAGGCCTCGTACCCGCCATCCCCACGTTTTGGGGACTTGGGGACCCCTAGGAAACATCCCTAATCTTATGGAGACTTCATTAGGGACTTGCGGACTTGCTGGTCATACCCAAAATGTCCCCAATAGATTTCGGGAACTCTAGGCAGAATTTGGAGACATTCCAAGTAGATTTCAGAGACATCCCGGGTAGATTTTGGAGATGTTCTGGTCATGTATCTTCAATTTTGGCAATGGAAATTGATGATTGGACGATATGATCATTTATCCCATCCATATTTTTCGTATTATTCTGAATCTAAATCTAATTCTATACAAGTTTCAGCTCAAAATATGGGTTGTGTATAATGGATTTTGATTTGGGTTTTTTGTGATTTAACTATTGTCTTTCTAGCAACATCATTACATGCAACAACGTCTCTATGTCAACAAACTAAGAAATGAAACAACTCAAAGGTTTGATCATTTTGGGTATTGCTCTAGTTCTCATTTTTAGGGTCATCTTAGCTTTTATATATTGTACATAGGTGTCCAGGAGTTATTCAAGTCCAACTCTTCCCCCATCCCGATCTCAAGCATCGTGAAAACATTTGTATAGTAAAGACTTAGATTGGGTACTAAACATTTGAATAAATTCCTATTCAATATCATTTTAAATCTAAAATATGAATCTAATCTCTTTACAGAATGCAAGCATGTATATCCGAAAGTGTTTTGTAGTGGTTTTGAACACAGCTATAAAACTCTGCAGAACATGTTGAGATGGGAACGATTTTTAACCCAATCATCATAAACACAAAATATAAGGAAGGTGAGTTGTGATAGAGACAAGCATTCTTCTCATAGACCCTTCATGGACCTTAACATAGATTGAAAATTAGTTAAACTTAAGTTTCCTAAAGCTAAACGACATTTTGCTCACGTTCAAGTGCCAATAATGGTCACTCAACCCTTTTCTTATTTGCCTGATCTTTTTCAGATCTAGCATTTGTAAGGGATGTGCATAGTACTATATAGTATAGAATATTGTACTTACAAGCGACTACAAATGTTTATGATGAATTCTAACTTGTAAATTTTATATGGATATATACTATTGTCGTCCCCAACCTGCCATCCCTTGAAAAAATGGGGGTGCGCTCTAGCCATCCCTGGGATTCCTCCCCCCATCCCCCGTCCCCAAAGCCAGTGCAACATAGATTTTTAATTTAAATTCATCTTGATAGTCTTTGAATGGCATAATTTACAAGTTAGCAAATGGCCTAACAAGAGACACAACACTCAACCACTTGATTAGCATGACTTGAATGGGCTAGTGATTGTTTGAAGCATATATGAAGCGTTGATTTATTCAAACTACTTATGAGCTAAGTTACTGGACACGTTCTTAAGGGCCTACGTGTCCCGTGTCCGTGTGTCTGACACAGACACGTTGCTAGAGCGTGTTGGACACGCAATTTTTGTGTCTCTCGATTTAGGACATGCGTGTCTCACGCTGTGTCCGGATTCAAGGACACGTTTTCCGCGGAAAAGATACTCGGGTTTGCTTTAAATCAAATTCTCACATTCTTTTTATCATTTGCAAGTGTTGAGAGGGCTCTAGAGTGTGTTTGCTGTGCAGTTGAAGAAGATTTGAAGGATTTGGAAGTGCTTCCAAGTACATTGAGGGTGGATTGCAAGCTCAACCACCAAACAAGAAGAACAATGTCTCAATCAGCTAGGGAAGGAGTTAAAGGGCAAAGGAAAGAGAGAAATTCCCCATCTAATGTCTCCCCTCCTATTCCTCTAAGCACAAGCTCTTCTACTCCTCCTGCTAGTGCTCTATCTGCTACTAATGAAGCTCATGCTCCATTGAACCATGTTTTAGCAAGGCAACAAGCTCAAGAGAAAAAATACCCTTTGTGGAAGTATGTGACAAGGAAACAAGGGCCTAGGGAAAAGCTAGGTGGGGGAAGCAATGTGTGTTGGACTTGCAATTTTTGCAAGAATGAGTTTAAGAGCACATACGGCCTATTTAAGGGCCATTTGTTGGCCCTTCCTTCTTGTGGGATTTCTTCATGTAAAGCGGTGAGTGCTACCTAAAGAAGGGATATGGGAAAAGAGGATCAAGAAGGCTTAGGCAAGGTAGCAAACAACAAACACGAAAAAGAATGAGGTTCCTCTTCCATTCTTAAGGAAACCCTCTAGCATTGGACCTCCATTTCCACCTAGTAGAGGTGATACATATCCAACAAGAAAGAGGCCATCTTCAAGTGGTCCAATGGACAGTATTTTCCAACAAGAGGCATGCGAAGAGGTGGGCCTTACCATTGCATTCTTTTTCTACCTCAACTTCATCTCATTCGATGTTGCACAGTCACCATTGTTTATTGAGATGTGTCGAAGTCTCATTGAACGAGCTCCAACTAGTTATGTGCCTCCTGGTTCAGAGAAGCTTAGAACCACGTTGTTGATTAATGCAAAGAAGAATGTGGATAAAATTCTTGAGCCAATTAGATCAATATGGGCCTCATATGGAGTGATTATTGTTTTTGATGGATGGATGGATCCAACACGCCATCCACTCGTCAATTTCATGGTATCTTCCCCAAATGGATCGTTGTTCTTGAAAGCGGCGGATGCTCTTGGGAAATACAAGGATGCACAGTTTATGGGTGAGTTATTCATCAAAATCATTGAAGGAGGTGTTGATTCTTGTGTACAAATCATCACAGACAATGCACCTATTTGCAAGGTTGTTGGCATGATTGTGGAAACTAAATATCCATAGGTATTTTCATTTTAGACACTTTTCATTGCTAATTTGCTCATTGTTTGAATTTATCACAATATTCATCTAGGGGAAAGCTCATTTTAATGATTTGAGTTGTTAGTGTTGTAGAGTCATTTATACTTGCTTTTATTGCTCTTACAGTTTTTTTGGACACCTTGCATTGTCCATTCCTTGAATTTAGCACTCAAATCCATTACTTCAGATGTGACATGGATTGGCAACATTATTGAGGATGCACGCCATATCCGTAACTTTGTACAAAACCACCCAAATGTCCTCACCATCTACAAAGAGTACACACATCTTTCATTGCTGAAGATTGCAGATACTCGGTTTGCTTCCTCATTCATCATGCTCAAGAGGTTGAGGGAAATCAAAACTGCTCTTGGGTCCATGGTGATTTCAGAGTATTGGTCTTTCTGGAGAAAGACGGATCAAAGTTCTTCAAAAAAGGTGAAGGACACAATATTAGATGATGTTTGGTGGGAGAGGGTGGATCTTACCATTAAGATCATGGAGCCACTCATTTCTTTGTTGCGGTTTGCAGACACAGACCAACCCATCCTAGCAGATGTTTACGATGGATGGGATTCCATGATTGAGTCCATGAGGACCATTGTTATGGAGAATGAGTGTCCCGTGTATGAGGCATCGACACAGAATTTATGGTCTACCATTCAGGATATTCTTATCTTTAGGTGGGATAAGAATTGCACACCATTGCATTGCTTGGCCCACTCCTTGAACCCCAAGTTCTACAGTCAGAAATGGCTTAATAGTGGGCCCTCACACAAAGTCCCTCCTCACATGGATGGAGAGATTTTATAGGGGAGGAAGATAACATTTAGGTGGCTATTTCATGATAGAGACTTACTTGATGAGGTGGAGGAGGGATTTGTAGAGTTTTCCACTGCTACTGGGAGATTTGGAGGCTATGATGTGGTAGGAGATAGGGGAGTTAAGAAGCCCTATAATTGGTGGGCAACTCATGGGGCCACATTTTCTCTTTTACAGAAGCTAGCCTTGAGGATCATCTCTGAAGTTGCATCATCCTCTAGTTGTGAGAGGAATTGGAGCACATATGGCAACATGTATAGTTTGAAGAAGAGCAGGCTTGAGCAGTCCAAAGCAGGGACGATGGTGTATGTGCATACCAACCTTCGTCTTATTTACAGGAAGAAGGAGGAGTGGGTGAAGGGAAAGACAAAGATGTGGGATGTCTTTCCTGATGATATGGGTTTGGACAACAGTATTGAGTTGGCATTAGCCAACTTGGATCTTAATGATCCACTGCTAGAGCCAGTGACGTTTGATGATAGCGATCCTTTGGAGGGGTCATCCTACACACCAATAGATCTTGATCCTCAGATGGGCGGAGAGGAGGAGGAAGAAGAAGAGAGCATTGATGAGTTTGTTTATTCAGGCATGGAGGAGGACTATTGATAGATGAGATTCTTCATTCTTCCATCTTGCTCTAGAGTCTACACCTTTTTGTATTTACTATTACTATTAGTCTATTTGGCATTTGCCAGTGGCATTCTGACATCTATGTAATACATTTTGATTTTGATGACTTAATGAGAAATATGGTTTTGACTCTTGAGTATTGACATCTTGATCTATGACTATCATGAGCATCATGAATTATCCGTGTCTCATAATCTCGTTGTGATTACTGATTTGTAAATGTGTAATTACTAATGTTAATGTGCATTGATTCTGATTTCTATTGAATATTTGTAAAAATTTGTATCTATATGTCTATATTTTTAATATATATACTTTTTAAGCTCTCTCTCTCTCTCTCTCTCTCTATATATATATATATATGTACATATATATATAACATGTCCTACGTGTTCTGATTCCGGGGGTCACCGTGTTTGTGTCGGACACTCGAATCCCTTTGTCCTTCGTGTTTTGTGTCCTCGTGTCAGGTGACTTAGCTTATGAGATGGTAAGTGATTAAACATTTATATGTGAGTGGACGTCATGTGGAAATGAGATAAAAAACGAACAATCCGTATGCTGCCAAAATGAGATGGAGGACGTGGCAATTAATAACAAGGAAAAAGATTATAATCTTAGTGGACCATTTCACTGTCGAATGGCTTGAAACAAATGCCCAACCAATTCCTATCCAACTATTCATATGCATAGCTGAATAAGTGCAACCTCAGCAAACCAATGAAAGCCCAAAGTCACCTGATATGACTTGCGTGGGGGTTCAACTCAATAGCGAAGGCATCGTATGGTCTCTCAGGTTGAATAGGCTTGTCTATGGATTCAATGTGCGGCCAGGGAGAACGTACTGTCGAGGGGAAACTCAATTTCATTGGGAAAAATGTCCTCAACAGTCCATTATCTCGAACCCCCCCCTTAAATAGTGCAACAACTAGTTTCTAATGACCCTTGATCTGTGAATTCAACAAGGATAGACAAATGTTATTACAGTGCTGTTGTCTACCATAGTGTTCATGTAAAATAAATTTCTTAGTACATATAATGTAATACAGTGAAATTTCTTCATCACAGGCATCTATCCAATTATGGGCAGCATTTTAACACAGAGGAACACCGATAACTCAAGCACAGCAATTAACACAATATTTACCATGGAAACCCAAATGGAAAAACCAACATTCAAATGGTTGCACAGTCTCTGTTTTGACAATCTCTGTTTACAATGCAACTCATGGCTCTCTATGCTTCATCACCTCTTTGCCCAAACAACCCTTTTTGAGTCAAGTTACTAGAAGACATAGGAGCATTGGGGGCGTAATGGGAAGACGGAGATACTGACCTTTCAGTTTCCATTCCTCCTATTTTCTTTTCTATTTTATTCAATACTTTGTTTTTCCTCTCTTTTAACTTTTACACTTGCATTGCCGTTTATGTTTTTACATAACTTTCATTAATTGCTGAATTACACTTGCAGACACCGAGTCTTACAACCATTTGCTTGTTCAAATCCATTTTGGTTCAGACACAAACGAGTACAATAGATCATGATATAACCATCATACTACATAAACATTATCTCCCTCCTATAATGGTCATATGGACAACAAATGCTTGACCCGAAAATTACCAACTTTTCTGGACCAAGAATGTTGGCAAAGATGTTTGCATTGCGCCTTTGAATAGTGCATCCAATCAGCAATTGAACATGATCAGAGTGGAAGTCAACTTGCTGGAAATCCTACTACCTACAACCTCACATCCCGATGTGTTCTCCATGGATCACATGGCCCTCTTGACCGTACACCCAAAATCAACTTTTGATGCTTCTACAAAATGAGACTGAAAGCTGATAGCATGGTTAGTATCTGGCTTGGTTGATGTAGGATATGACAAGTCATCAACCCGCTGTTTGACTATTGGCTTGTTGACTAGATTAGAGTCGATATTGGTTGAAATTTCGACATTCACACTGCAAATGTAGAGGCTGACTTGAACACCAAAAAGCTGTTCTTTTCTATACCTAGCTACCAAAGTATATCAAATTTTGAGAACTATGGCTTCAGAGCCTATGTTAGCCTGTAAAGAGCATATCCACAAGAACCCACTTACCCACACAAATTGCATTTCTTGTGGCTGATGTTTATTTGTACCATTCTTTACATCCACGGGACAAATTTTATTGCCATGGAAGGCACTAAGCCAGATATATCCAATTTCACTGTAGGAGCAATGAGTGATCTCTTTCACTTATCTCTTTACCTTCTGCTTTCCCATTAAGTTGGGGTTTCAAGAGTTTGGGCTGGTAAACAAACTGGCAGACAACAAAACACAAGAACCTTGCTGCACACCTTGTTTTCCTTTTTTCAGCTTCTACTCGATCTCCAGGCTGTGCAAATTCATCCTCTTTCACACCGTTAGGCCTGCACTTCACTTGTATGCCATCCGAATCGGCAACAATTGCCACTTCTCATAAACCATTTTCAGTATCATCTCTCTCCCGTGCAACCTGCACAGCATCACATGATAATTGCCTATCACCCTGCTTTTGCTCTTCTTTCAGACCCAATGATTTCCCAGTTTCCCCTTCATCCATTGTAGAATCTGAAATTACCTGATTCAGATCTAATATTTTATCTATTCTCAATCCCTGTACACCACAACATGGTTTGTACAAGAATTGAAAAACCTATATGCTTGATTATAAAATATTAAAAACCAACAAGCAACAATTTTTTTACCAGTGACATCAAATTCACTCTAGTTTTTTTTGGAGCTACCTTGTAAGCAACAAGAACAAAGGTTTTAAAATGTATCCACCTTTGGTTTCCCTTCAAAGTTGAGACCTTGCTTCCTCAGGTGTGACTCCTATCACTCCTATGGTATGAAATTGGACATGTCAAACTGGGGGTCCATGTCCATATCCCACATATCGGACATGGATATGCTGTGACATGTGTCCTAAAACAGGACACATGCCCTAGCCGAGTCCCACACGTTTGACTCTAAAAAACATTTTTTTATTGTATTTTCTCACTTTCAGCTGCAGGGAAAGAGTTCTCACGGTCTCTCATTGTTCAGATGACGGATGACATTAAGATTTGAAGGGATTCCAAGTGCTTTGTAAATCGTCAATTTTTTTTTAAATTGGATCTTTATGTCTATTTAATTTTTGTATTTATACTTTGTAATTTTTTTTAATATATATATAGAAAACGTGTCCCCGTCTCCCCTTTCCAAGGGTCTACGTGTCCTGTATCAGATACTAGTATTTCCATGCCCTCCCTGTACCATGTCCTTGTGTCATGTGACTTGGCTCCTATGGTGGGACTCTTACTCAACAGATAAATTACTCTATGCATTGCTTCTAGCATGTATTTATCTGGAAGTGGCTTTCCATGCGACATATCTTCAGTGTTCACCATCCTTAAACCATTTTGCTTCTTTCACCATCAACTTCTTGCTGTTGGATTCCCAATTTTTGGCAAAAGCCAGAAAATGTATTTGCCATGGACTTGTTCTACCTTCTTCTTCAACTGCAGCCTTAAACTTTTTAAATATATCTCTAATGCATCTCACTTTTAATGAAGAAATTAAATGCTCTTCTTGTGTGAAAAATTAAGGAGAAGGAAAATTCTGGCACCAGTGAGTTATGAAATATTCATTTTCATTGGACTGCATATCTCTGCATGCACAAGCTCGAACACTCTGTGTGCTCTCCAAACTTGATCTTTTTCAAAACCGTCCTCTGCTCTGCATATCTCTGCATGTGTGTTCACTTGAGAGACATGCTGCACAATACCCCTTCCTCCTGAATAGGGGGTAGATCAATGACCATTTTTAATCTAATTAAAAGAGAGAAACCAAAAGGTTTAAGAATACCTATACCTTTGACATCAGTATCTATATTCTAGCTACCAAGTTTTGTAAATCTGCCATAACCTAAATAACCCATGCTCCTCTACTGTTGAATCTACAACCTTCCAAAGTTCTGTTTTCCTTCACGATGCATTGCATGCTGTCAACAAGACTTGTACAGGCAGATATTTCTAAGGACCTCCCTGTCATTCAGTTTAGGTGTCTTGTAAGCTCTCATCTCTCATGTAACAAGTGAGGGACTTGAGGTTTGCTTTTGTCATGCATGGGATGGTGGTGTGTTCTGGGACCAGTGATATTCAGATTACTGACCATTTGATGCATACACGAAGATTGGAATTTATTAGAAGTATTTGTACTTTTAGCAATGGAATCTGTTTGGTCAAAAAGCTTTGGTGATATATGTAAAGCAATAATGGGATAAGAAGGGCGAACTTTTCATAACAGAATGGGTAATTGAAACATTTAGCTGCATTTTGGCCAGTCGTGTTTTCTCTAACTGTGATTGTCCAGTTTGATTCATGCATTGAAAAGGACAGATGTGACACATTGCTGCGCCACTTGTATCATCAGATTACTAATGTAGTTAAATGGGTTCATTTGACCTTTATTACACCATGGTATTTGATTGTTCGGTTTTAATGGTTTTTGTTTGAATTCTTGATTTTCTTTGCAGGCTCCATATACGGATCCAAGAACCAAAATTCGATTTTCCAATGTTGATTTTTTCAAGCGCATAAGATACCTTCCCGAGGAATATATTCAGGGTTACTTGGCTCTTAGGAATGCAGCAGTTGTACTGAAATAGCTTGAGAACTCTTTGTCGTCGAGTAATCCTTAGCTCACATGCATACATTTCTGTATTGCAGGAATTCATAAGATTTTCTGTTTCATAAAATATTCTTTCTAGGTAATTGTATATTCTTTATTTCTGTTCTAATTTTCAGTTTTGAGATGGAGAATGACATGCATAGGGTGGCCCTTTTGCTGTCGTATGTTGACTTTTTACCGTGTTGTAGCTGGAAGTTCTTTCAGTTCCTTTGGTTCTCGTGTGGTTTAATCAACATGGTTACATTTCTTCTCATGCTGTTAGCTATTTTAGTTTGTGTTCCATCAGCTGTTATGATAAAGTGGGAAATGCAGTGGCTATGATTAATATTTGTAAGGTTGATGTATGAAGGTGAGCATACTAAAGACAATAATCGTGTTACACAGACTTATTAAGCTTTCCTTGAAAAAATGAGCTCGGTTCCTCATTTCTCATCATCAGAAGCTCTACAAACTGAGATACCAGATGAAGACATAGTCACATGCTTGTTATCAAAGCCATAATACAAGACTAGAGTTCCACAGCTTGAGTTAGTACAGGAGTTAGGTTTGTCGTTACCAGAACTAATTTAAGAGATGAAGATTGCATTGGTGCTTCTTGAATATTAAAATCTTTCTGATTCCCTATGGTGTAGATGAAATGAATTCCACAGGTTGTTGTCAAGGCTTTGGGAGAACCAAGGTGATCAGTCAGTGTGTGAAATTGTTCCAGCATCATTTTGATGAATGGGTTAGGGCTAAAGGGCTTATTGTAGATACAAAAGAAGAGAAAAAATGAGTGCATGTGTAGTTGGTCAAGTTGTGAATCATGCAGACATTGTGAAATTTAGTCTACTAACCACCTATTGGACTAATGTTACGGAAGAATTGTGTGTCAGCATCATGTAGGCTTTTGTCTATGTTTTATATCAATTAAATACAATCAGTTGGGTTTTCTTTTGATGATAATTGTCAGTGATAAAATAGTGATTGCTGAAAAATGTTCACCAAGTGCAGCAGAAGGAATGTTCTCATTGAACCGTATCCAAATATATCAAACTCTCCTCACGTGTGTTCAATGCCTTAGAAACATGATCACTTCAAGGAGTAAAGTTTATAGTGTTTGTGTAAAGAGTTAGTCTTAGCTCTCAGTTAGTGGGTGCTTAACACTTCATGAATGCAAATGCTAGTAGGATTTGGTGTAATTTGGTAATCAATTTTCTCATAAATATTTATTTGTGGCTAAAGCTGTCCATGTTGTGGCGGTGGATAATTTTTGAATCTGATAGGCATTTTAGTATCTTTATTTGACATGTTTATGTTATTTGTTTGTTTAACATCAAGACTTATTGGTGGAAAGTCATTCATTATCACCCAATACACCAACACCGATGGGTAAACATAATAAAAGGGAACCCAATGACTCGTTACAATAATTGCAAACAAATAAATTGTTTAGGAAGTTGAAGATAATGACTACTAGAATGCAGTAATTGAAATTGATTTTAGGTCTGAATGGGGAGACGAGAAGGACTATCATTTTCTAATTCTTGAATTTAACAACAATATAAAGAAAGAAAATGAAACCATACACGAATTAACTAAAGATTCACCAAGCTATATGCAAAAGTACCTACAACAGTTGGATGCAATGAAGTTGTTGCCTAATTATGTTATGACAATGCTTTTGATCAGAATTTAACTTTCTCTAGAGAGAAAAGAACCCGTTGGACATTGGTGGTGCTAAATTATCGCAATTAGTTTGGAAAGTGACTTATTAACCACACATAAATGTACTTCATCAAAATTCTCATGATGAAAGGTAGCTAAATAAAATTGAGGAAAATACACAGCCATATGTTGATGATAAAGAAGTAGAAGTAAGATCAGGTAGTGTAGTCAAACTTGTTAAACACTTTGAGAAATTGGCTGATCAGATCACACAACTGCGTTGCCAGGAATTAGATCTCAATGTTTTGATCCTCCTCGTTGGGCTCATCTTGAGGAGAAAAGTGTCTGGAAATTGGCTGATGTTCTAGGAACGTTTAATAACAACCTAATTAGACTTGATAGGAACCAATCTTCTTCTTTTCCATTGAACTGTAACTTTTAGATAAGGTCCAATGTGTAAGAAAATGGTAAGAAGATTGACGAGTCTCCCTCAATTCCTTATAAATTCATAAATGTTGTTTGTTCATATCCTTGGTGTAGAGCTTGTTGTAATCTTCATAGTGAGGAGAGTTGTCTTGTGTTCGTTGATTTTGTTTACTGAGTTGCACAACAAGCTAGGTATCAGGTGAAGATGATCAACATGAATCAGTGAACAATCTTGGGAGGCCCCATACTTTTGAATGGAGAGGATGATCATATCTTACATATTGATGTCCCCAGCAGGAAGGTACTGCCTATTTCTCAAGATTGCACGATACACGTAAAAGAGGGTATGGCTCAAAATTTGGTTTTAAATCAGAAAGTAGTACACAATATGATGGTTGTACAAGCTATGAATGTTTATAGTTAGAACCAAAACAACACCATTCGCCCCAGATACCTAAAAATACAGCCATATATGACAAAAACACAAAATCCTATTTTCTCTTCTAATCCAGCTATGGCCCTTGCTAGTACGACAATTTTCACTTTCATGATCCCAAGACGAAACATGTTGATGGACAAAGGCAAGTCAGTTTTCCTTCTGCATATAATTTCGATTTATCATAAGAATTGGCAAAAGTTAAAATACTGAATTGATCCATATGCTTGAACATTAAATTAGCCTTGAGATTTATCTTTGTGAGGACCTTAATACTAGGAGTACAACCCCTTTCATATTTCATTGTTAGTTAATGGTCTCATTCCTTGTAATTGCATGTTTGACTTGAGAGAATTTAGTAATATTATGTTTATAGATGTGTTGAAGGCATTAAATTTACGAGTGTAGACCTTACTGGAACCTTACTGCGATTGACTCTTGGCTTGTTGAAAATATTAACCTAATTAAGGATTTACAGGTACATTTAGTTTCTTATCTAGAGAAGGTCTTCTTGATGGATGTTGTTATTGTTCATGTCCTAGTGGCATGGACCATGCTGCTTTCTAAGAGAGAAGTGAGGTGTATTAATGTGAAGTAACATTCAACTTGATATTTCCTATGACACTATCCTGATTGCACCTGACCATGCTTTAATGTGTATAGGGAAAAAACGGATGCTTCACAACATAGACGATTCTATTAAATTGGATATTGCAGTGATTTGCAGTGACATAGGAATCTATGCTATTTGTATGGATCTTGAATTTACTCACCCAAATCATGTTTTAGTGGATAGTTATTCACATGCTCAGTGGACTATGCACTTTGATGGAGCTTGGGGGTGCCAATATTACGTTTTCATCTTCTTTATGCAATTACTTTTTTTCTTTCATCCAGGTTAATGTTTGTTGCACTAATAATGTGTCAAATACAATCACTTCCTTCTTCATTCAGGTTAATTTTTGTTGCAGTAATAATGTGGCATAATACAAGGCTTTGATTTTAGGACTAAACTTAGCTAACCATTTGAAAATCAAAGTTATAAGATCTTTAGGTGATTCAGACCTGATTATTCAAATGAGTACGAGATCAATCCTCAGCTAAAAATAAGACACTGAAACTATACAGGAATGCAATTGGGGATTGTATCAAATATTTTGAGGCATTGTCAATTTTTGTGAATTCCTATGAAACTAAACCAATAAGCAAATGTTACGGCTTCTTAGACGGCTAATTTTCTTCCATGCCCTTTTCTCTGTTGTGCAAATATGAAGTGGAGGTAGTTTTTAGACCATCAATACCAAACAATGTTGATAATTAGCAGGTATTTCAAAATGATGAACATATTTTGTAATATCTAAAGAATTGTAATGAATCTGTGTGCGGTGTAGCTGATGATTTAGGTGGTGAAGATCTTGTGCAGCTTAGTACAAATAAGAATCCAAGAGGATTGATTCCTTTGGAAATATTTTCAATTGAAAAGATCAAACCAAGGTGCATTTGAAACTAGTATCGGTGTTGATTTTGATGTGGTTATTGATGTTACAAGTGAAGATATATTAACATGGATTAACATAGATTAACATGGGTGAAAGAAACAAGATGGAGGAATTGATTAGAGATTATAGATACATTTACTTCGACCTATGATGACATACAAAATTATATAATAGTTGTAATCAAACATATTAGAAGGATGTTAAGCCTTTTTGTTAGACATAGGGCCATGTGAATCCCAAGAGAGCGCCAATCATCCAACAAGGGTTGCAAAACCTATGATGCTTACATAATTGAGCCAATCATGTATTATTCTGGGATTGCAAATGTTGTTCATGTACGCGAAAATAATGGGGAAGTTTGTTTTTTCTACAAAGGGTGCTTGGAGGACACATGTAGTAAATGTGAGAGCAATTATGATCTTTAGGGAAATTGGTCTAGAAAATGAGTATCTTGTTAGCTTTTGGAGTTATTCAGAATGTGTTTATATTGTGCTTAAGGATGCTTCATGTGATTTGGGGTGCATGGTGCGTTGATTACCCTTGGTTGTATTGTGATGGATAAACACATTGGAGATAGTGTACTAATGGATTGCCAATCTTGAATTGATGCTTGTGTGACACTCTTCCTTTCGAGGTTGGAGACCTATGTAGCATGGTTACTTTTTTCATGGTGCACAGTTGGAGAGTTTGGAGGATGCCCCACTTGGAGGAGGAACATTAGGCATCTTGGGGAGGGCTTTGGACCCTGGTAGCATGGTGCCACTTGGTTGTTCGCATGGAGGCTTGTATGTGATTTGAGGATGCTTGGGTTGAATAGTGATCATGTAGGTGTGGTGGACTTGGAGGTTCACATGACTTAGGAGGAGCATTGGAGGCATTTGTAGGAACAATGTTGGACACATCTCATGGAGATGTCCTTGGAACCCTTGCTTGTTGGATGTGCATGCCTTAGAGATTGACATGCCTTGGAAGTGCTTCACATGTTAGGTTGCTTGTTGTGGAAAAGGCCCACTTTGTTATTGTTGGCCTCCAAACTTTCATATAAATAAAGGGAGGAGAAAGTATTTTCATCAATTCATTCTTGTTCACTCTTCACATGATTGTGTTAGATACGTTAGAGCTAGAGCGTATTAGTCTCTTTGTACTTCTCCATTGTATTTTTGTACTTTGTCTTAAGCTCTAAGGTTCTCGAGGGATTCGAGAGAAAACTAGGGTTAAGTTTTTGCTCTAAGAAGACAAGGATAAATAGGGTTTGGGAGAAATCCCAAAGGAGCAAAGGGAACACTTGATTTTGTAGTTCTTGTGAGAGAGGAAGACTATGGATTCGCGGAATTTGGAAACCCAAGTACTAGAGAATGCTTCGATTAAGCAGTGATCACGTATTTTTGGACTCCGAGTTATACATGGCTTAGGAGGGAGCATTGGAGCATTGAAGGATTTCAGAGGAGTGTTAGACACATCTTTGGGAGCTATCCTTGAAGCCCTTTCTTGTAGGACATGCATGCCTTGGAGCTTGACATGTGTCACATAGAGTTGAAGCGCTTCACTTGTGGGATTATTTATTGTTTAGTTAGGTTGCTTATCATCAATAAGGTCTAGTTTGCTATTGTTGTTGCACCTCACCTTTATATAGATAAAGGGAGGAGATCGTATTTTCATTAATTCATTCTTGTTCAGTCATGTAACCACGTGGTTGTGTTAGAGATGTGAGAAATAGATCAAACTAGTCTCTTTGTACTTCTTTTATTGTATTTGCTCTTTGTCTTGGGCACTAGGGTTCTTGAGGGTTTTAGGAGAAGGATAGGGTTAAGGTTTTTCCTAAGAAGAGAAGGGAAGCTATGGTTTGGGAGGAACCCTAGAGTAGCAAAGTAAATACTTGATCTTGAAGTTCTTCTACTAGAAGAAGAGCAAGGTTTTGTGGAATTTGGAAACCTAGTACTACTTGGAGTGCTTACTGTGGAGAAGATAGAGGGATATTATCTTGTATACTTGTGTGACGCTAGTGAAGGTGCCATTGAGGATTTTTCTATGTGTTTGCTAGCTTGTTTAGGATCTTTGTTGGAGTGACCAACGTTGGTTGGGAGTGGTTCCTAGTTAGGAAGCGTTGGTGACTAGGGTTTTCTTATGGTTTATGTCGCTATGGTATGAAGAGCATGACTTGTACCAGTTTGTATTAAGTTATGGTATGTACTTCTTAATACTCAACTATGAAGACGCCAATGAGGATTTGCCTATATATATAAGTACAAACCATAACTTAATACAAACTGGTACAAGTCATGCTCTTCATACCATATTGTAACTTTGTGTATTGGCATATTTGGTATTCATTTTATGTATCTTCATGATTGAGTATTTTCTAGTGTTCATTATGCACATATAACATTCAACAAATTTTCTCTAAGTCATTTAACAAACATTTAGATGCTAAAGGGGTAGAATTATTGTTGTAATAAAACTTGTTGTCATTTAGATGCTAGGGCTAGGTCTAAAACATTAGGGTAGAGTAATTGCTCATGACAACAACAAGCACTTAGTTCTAAAGTTACAATTGCAATGGTTCTGAGATGGAAACCATTAATCTGTCTCATAAATACATGCAATGATGAGAGTAATATATTCATTTTAATTTATATTGGATAGGAAGAACCAAGTAGTGTAATGAATATATTGTCGACATTAACTATTCAACTCTTACAACATGAACACTAACTTGAGCCCATTGGAATCACCCAGTAATATTATTAAACAACATATGCAAACTAACACAATCAATTAAACATTACACCGTGCTGAAAAAAGTAGAACATGACAAGAATAACCCACATATATCGTGTATGTAGAGATGTACAAAAACAAAAAAAGAAAATGTTGCATATCCAATATCATTAAGGATAAATTCCAAACAAAGTTTAATTAGGCTAGGTCTAAAACATTAGGGTAGAGCAATTGCTCATGACAACAACAAACACTTAATTCTAAAGATACAATTGCAATGGTTCTGAGATGGAAACCATTAATCTTTGTCTCATAAATACATGCAATGATGAGAGTAATATATTCATTTTAATTTATATTGGATAGGAAGAACCAAGTAGTGTAATGAATATATTCTCTACATTAACTATTCAACTCTTACAAGATGAACACTAACTTGAGCCCATTTGAATCACCCAGTAATTTTATTAAACAACATATGCAAACTAACACAATCAATTAAACATTACACCGTACTGAAAAAAGTAGAACATGACGAGAATAACCCACATATATCGTGTATGTAGAGATGTACAAAAACAAAAAAAGAAGATGTTGCATATCCAATATCATTAAGGATAAATTCCATACAAAGTTTAGTACAACCCTTTGGATAGCTAATCCCGATGGCCAAAACAATAAAATCCATTTAGATAGCGAAAGTTTATTCCATAAAGTTAAGGTGACAAATCATCATCATGATCATTTGCATTTCCATCAAGATCACAATTTTGATCACTTGTGTATGCATCTGCTTAATCTTATTCATCATCCTCATACAATAGATTTTCCTGACCATGCATTACATTCTCTATCTAAGACTCTTCATTGAGAATAAAAGTTTCCTCCTCAATTATTCTATGACTAACTTCAACTTCTTTTTCCAATGTTTCTTGTAAACTATTACACTGCCCATCGACCATTATATCAACACATTGCATAAATTTCCTTTTCAAATGAGGCTTCATTTGAATGACATACAACTATCTTTGGGCTTGTTATATCATCAATTAGAAATGCCTGATTAATTTGAAGAGGGGAAACATAAGGTTCATCGGTCTTTGATAAGATTTGACGTGTATTTGGATTTAAAAATCCATACTCATTGTGTTGTATTGCAGATGGTTTGATCCATTTACAATTTAATAATATAGGACTAGTTTAAACATAAACAATTTGAATAATTTATTGTATGAATCCAACATAGAAGTTATTTTCAGTGTCGTGATGAAATTCAACACTAATGACACAATCACAATTTTCCTTTCCCGTGTCCTTTTCTTCCTCTCTTAAATGACTAACATAGGCCCACATCCCACTGAAATGAGAAGAATATATATGTGGAGGTCATGAAAGATCAATTTCCTCAATCGTTAGATCTTGAACTTGTTGTTTTGCATAATTTATTGCATCAACAATCCAATCATCAAATTTTGGAAAAGTTGAACCACTCCAATATTCAAATCCCGAAGTCTACGCTTTCGAGATGGACATATCCTTGTTTGAATCTCTTCTTTGTATTTTCTACATAGAATATGAACATACATGATAATAAAAACGATAATAATTTGGCTATTAGATGAAATTAAATAGATAAATTATAATGTAAAAAATATTTCACCTACGCCACTTATCAAATGAGGATGTGTTTTTAAGAACACAGTGTTACACACAATTCTCGTCATGACCATATAATGCGAGCCAAAACATCAGAAATTCCCTAAAATCCCCAAAATGTGAAGTTGTACCTTAGCCATGATTCATATTTCCATACTTGTGTCCACCACCCCCTTTTCCTTTTATGCAATAAGTGTTACCCCTTTTAGTAACGCCTCTTGTCATTTGACAATGAGTGGTGCCATCGCCTAATCCCTTTAAACAATGAGTGGTGCAGACCGGGTAACACACTGTCTCCATAGCAAAAGAGCGATGCTCAAGTTTCAAAAGGAAAAAGAGAAGATTCATGAAGCTTCTCGAAGATAAGTTTCGTGGCACCCTCATCCCTACTCTTGTTGACCATTTGGACTCGAGATCCCCCTTAGTGGGATCTCCCTTCCACCTCATCCACCATTTTCTCAACCATTCCTATCCTCCCAAGAGCTATAAATATTGGTTCACCCCCCATGGGTGAAGAGAGTAAAGTTATGCTGTTGCACCAAAGTTTTGGCCAAACCTAGGGCGAGCATAAGGAAAGCAAGTTGAATATTTGAGGACAAGACTTGGCATGAGAGGAGGCATCAAAACACTAAGGAATTATGGTTGTAAAATATCTCTTTGTTTGACTATGCAATAAAAAGTTTCTTTTCCATAAATCTTATTGTGGTTTAATCACTGATTTATTATCAAGCTCCTTAGTCTTTGATATAGGATAATAGATAGCTTTTGGTACTCTTGATCTTGTGTACTTTGTGATGTTTTATTGTAGGTAACTGTGGAGATCTGGCACTCTTGAAGGATGGAGTATCACACTGTATTGTAGGTGAAGGTTTCATTCCAAACATCTGTTCATCTTAGGAAAAGTTCTCTTTATTGTTATCACTCATTTGTTCTAGCTGTGAAGGATCCAAGCTAGGGAAACAACTCCTGTCCGCAGGAGGTGAGAATTTCTAGCAACAAATATAGCGACTTCGTTGGGGAAGACATTCAAAACTTCTAATCTTTCTTGGTTTTTAGTTCTTGTCTTTATTCCAAACTTCAACTTTTTCAGTGATCATATCTGCTAGTTTTATAGTGAGATTTGGTTTCAGTTTGACCATATCTTCTTAGATCTGAAACATATCTGTTTCATGTGCTTAATTTTCCTGTAATTTTTATGATTTGATGTCAGTTGTCTGACACTTAAACTTTCTCTTTTTTCGCGTCATTTTGTTTTGAAACCTACAACAGACACCACACTTTCAATAGGGACAAGAAGTGGCACCACCACGTATATTTAGTGGACAATAGGCGGTGCCACTGCTCTGTTTTAGTGGACAAAAGGCGATGCCCAGGTGGTAACGCTCTATCAGTAACCTCAAAGAAGAGGTGCCATGTAGGGTTTAATACCTCTGCAATTTCAAAACTTAAAATGAGTTTTTTCCTTTTCTGAGTTTGTTTCTGGCTTCCTAATTGATATTTGACTATTAAATTCGAAATATGGAATGTGGTAAAGGCTTGTTTAACTATTTTTTAAAGAGCTATGTTGTTTTGATTCATTCAGTTGCTTGCTATGCTTGGGTTTGATTTTTTTTTTAAACGAAATGATTATTATTATTTTTTTATTAATAAAGAATTGGTTGGGCCTTCACCCAATTACATCTGATCCAAAGAATCAGTTCCTCAAATTCAAAACATCTCTTTTCCAGGTTAAGGAATGGGATTCATCAAACACGGACCATCATTCAAACTGAGCATTCATGGAGGAAGTAGGAAGCCTTGATTTGCTTTGTAATATGCCAGCTTATTCAGATCATGAAGAATGTGATAAGAGGTGACTGAAGCACAATCTATCAAAATGAAATGCAGGCTTTGCATGGTCACATTCAAATTGAGGTTGTTGAACTTTGTATCAGAATTTAAAACTTTTATGATGATTTCAGAGCTCCAAATATTTGAATGTTATTATGTCCTGCTTCCTTTGCAAGCTGACATGCTTTAAGAAGTGGATATAGTTCTGCTTGGTTATTTGTAAGTTGTCCTACTCCCCAGCTGAAGCTTGTTTCTAGCATTACTCCTGGGTAAAAAATCAATCCCCCTGTCTCAGCTTTCCTCGGATTTTCTTTTGATGCTCCATCGAAGAAGATTGAGACTTTATTTTTCATTTGCCACCATTTTGAAAATTCCTCTCTGAGATTCTAATTTGCCAAATTGGCTTAATAACAGGATTGCTCGATCCCAACTGAATTTTATCCACTTGCATCGATCCAAGCGATTTATGCTCAGCTTCTAGTTTAATTTCATCAGTTTGAGAATTTCTCACTACCAATAGAAAAGCCTTAGCTTTTATAGCTACTATTTCTGGTTTCGAAATTCTGCTATTAAAAACCAAATCATTTCTTGCTAACCAAGTTTTCAACCATATAAATTTTGGAATGGCTTGCCATATTTTCCTCCATTCATGATTGATTGAGAGAGAACCAGGATACCTTGAATGCTAGGTTTTAAAAAGAATGACAGGTTCAGAATTTAAAGGAACACAAAAATAAGGCAACCCACACAAGAAATGTGCCCAAACTTCTTGAGCAAAAACACATCCAACAAAGATATGGGCTGAAGTCTCGACAGCTTGAAGACATAAGCAACATCTATAAGGACCAAAGAAACGTCGCTTTAACAAATTTGATCCGGTTAAAACTTTCTGATGCATAAGAGTCCAAGTAAAGAAATTTACATTTGGAATGCTGGGAGAATTCCAAACCAACTTCCAACAGGCTGCGTTGAGTGAGCCAGAGGAGGGAAACAAAGAGATCTGCGATGAAGATTATAAAATCTTGAAACTGATAGCAATAGAATATACTCCAGAGGATCCCCATCCCCACGTGTCCTTATAAGAGAAATGAATGGGTGTCAGTCTAGACAATTTCTCCAGCATCAAATTCTGTTGTGCAAGTAAAAGAGGATCACGATTTGGCAGTTTGGGGAAGGACCACGCATCCCAGTTTCCTTTGTTGTCCCAAGAAATGAAATCAGACACTCTTAATAGGCCTTTATTGACCAACTAGAGATTAATCTAATTGATATATACATCTGAATTTAGAGGAGAGTTTCCTTTTTAGTTTGTCATCCCACAAAAAACGTCTGTCTACCATTTCCTGGAATTCGATAAAGATGTTGAGTAAAAAATTTGAGACATCTTCTACATAAATTCCAAGTAATAGAGCCTTTAGGAGTATTTTCCATTTGTAGATTTCTTAGTGTTCCTCCATGAAGATATTTTTTCAAGAAAATTTGACTCACCAGATGCTTCTTATTAGAGAACAACTTCCATAGCAATTTGCCTCCCATAGCTAGATTAGACAATCTCGTATCTCTGATTTGCAGTCCACCTTCAAGAACAAGTCTTTTTACAATTTCCCATTTAACCAGATGCATACGATTCTGATTTATTTTTCCACCTCTCCAAAGGAAGTCTCTTATCAACTTGGATATTTGATCCATAATCGATTTTGGAGCCAGGAGAAGAGATGATTGGTAAATGGAAGAGCTGAGAGAATTGACTTAATCAATATAAGATTCCCTGCCTTCGTAAGCCAGTGGCCACCCCATGGGGCAATATTAGCTTTTATCTTGCCAATGATTTCCAGCTAGAGGGAAGGGTTGTTTTGACCCAAAGTTAATGGAAGACCCACATATTTAACCTTGTCCCAAGAAGTAAATCCTTCAAAACCCAAAACCTGTGAAATAGTTGCAACTGTTGAATGATTTACATTCCAACCATACACGACACTCTTACGAATGTTAATTAATACCCCTAAAATAATACAAAAATGATTCATAATATCTGAAAAAAGCTCTTGCCATTTTTAATGAAGCCCCTCCCAAAAGCAAAGTATCATCCACAAAGAGGGCATGGTAAATGGCTTCAACTCCTACTGTTGAAGTTATGCCCAGAATTCTCCCATGATTTTTCCCTTCTGTTAACTTTTTACTTAAAGAATCAACCATAAGAATATACAAAAACGACGAGAGAGGATAGCCTTGACGAAGTCCCCTGGTTGCTTGAAAGAAATTTGTTGGTTTTCCATTTACTAATGGAGCTATCCAAGGTTTATCAATGCATGCTTTTATCAAATTTATAAAGGCAAGGTTAAATCCAAAAGAATGAAGAACTAAGAAAGGAAAGGAAAGCTTTACCCTGTCAAATGCATTTTCCATGTCGAGTTTGATTAGCATGCCCTTCTCCTTCCTTTGAAAGCTGGAATGCAAAGCTTCCTGTACTTGAATTACATTGTCCAAAATATGCCTCCTTTTTACAAACCCACCTTGAAGAGGTGAAATCAACTTCCCTAGCAGAGGTTTGAGCATGTTAGATAAGAGTTTAGAGAATATTTTATAAGATGCATCACAAAGTGAAATAGGTATGAATTGGTCAAAAGTAGAAGGATTAAATTCTTTAGGAATTAATGCAAGGAATGTGGAATTTGTGCATCCACCAACTTTGGATTTTAATTGAAATGCTTTTATCATCCTGAGTAGATATTTCTTAATTACTATCCAACAAACACGATAAAAATCAAAGGAAAAACCACCAGGGCCTGGGGCTTTATCCGACTCCATAGCCCATATAACATCAATAATTTCTTGCTCCAAAAAATGCTTCATTAACTCGGCATTTTCTTCCTCACTCACCATGCAAGGAATGTTGGACAAAAAATCAGTGGTTAAATCTAAATCTGAGGATCCATCTTCCCTAAATAGGTTATGAAATGAGCTTCAACCACTTGTTTTATTTGAGAAATGCCTTTAAAAGTTTCACCCGACAGAGAGGAGATTTCTGAAATGTGATTTTTGGAAAGTCTGGCTCTGCACTGCTTGTGGAAAAAAGAGGTATTTCGATATCCATATTTCAGCCAAGTACTCCGTGACTTCAGTCTCCAATATTCTTCTTCTTGCCTAAATGCTCGAAAAGAGTTAAACTATGATTTTTTCTCTTTTTCCAACAGAGCAGGGGTAATTTCTGATTCTTCCATTTCCATTTGGATCTCCTCCAATTTTTCCAGGGCCTCTTTTCTTTCACTGATTGGATTTTTTTGAGAGAGTTTAACCCAGTCCTTCAACCCAGCTTTGGTATTTTGAGCTTCCTCTCCCATACGTAGTTCGACGATCATACAACTGGAATATCCCATGCCATGGATACACTGCTCATAAAACCATCTAGATCTTTCCATAGTGGATTGAGCCGGAAGGGAATGGGGCTGAGGTCCTCTTCATCTTCAATCTGCAGCATGATCGACTTATGATATGAAGTAAGCTTAGCTAATATACTGGAGGAATTTTGTTTTTTCCCATCAACATAGAACTCTGAACCAGAAACCGATCCATCCTAGCAGAGATATTTGTTGCTCCAATTCGATTATTTGTCCATGTGTATCTTCTTTTTTTAGGTTTAAAATCAATCAATTCCCATGATAGAATGAGATTTTACACCGAATTAAGCATGGGATATCTCCCACTAACACCTCCTTTTTTCTCTTTAGCGTCCATTGTGATGTTTAAATCACCAGCCACGATTATATTGGAGAAGGAATCAACAGAAAGAAATGTTGACAGAGAATTCTAACATTCTTTTTTTTCTTGGGAGTTGACTGGTACGTAGAGATTAAAAAGAGTAAGAGAAGTCTTACTTGGAATGTGCCGGAGTTCTGAGAAAATCCAATGTTGCATTACACGAGAGTTGACCAGAGAGAAAAGATTCTCTGTCCACAAGGTTGCAATTCCACCAGTAGAACCTCTAGCACTCGCAACCTTCCCTACATTCATTTTCCAATTCTTATTGCTCAAGGATAGAAGGAAATCCTCATCATTTTTTGTCTTTTGGATCAGAAGAACATTCGAAGAAGCCATTCTTAAGAGATATTAAACAACTTCCACTTTCAATGAATTTCCAAGCCATTTGTAATTCCAAGAGACGATGTTCATTATTTATTATTAACAAAAGGAGGATGGCCTCTTTTTGAAGGTTTAGCCCTGGTGTTCCTGGAAATCGACATTTCGATTGTAGCTTGACTTCCTTGCATCTTTAGTCATTCTACTTCTTCCTCCCAAACTTTCTTAATAGATTTGCGTCCTTTTTTTGAGGACCTATTAATAGATTCTTCATCAGATGAACCATAATTATCCATTGGTTTATTTTTTTTTCCATTTCTGCATATGTGGGAGAGTGACCATCAGCAGGAGAACCCTAATTTGACTCAATTAATTATTTATTTTCTTCTTGAATATGATCTTGATATTGAGGAAATTCTCCCTCTTTAAGAGTTGAATGCACTTGTTCTTCAGGAATACTCAGAACTTCGAAGTTGTTTTGTGTTGTTATTTCCTTCATTGCTGCTTCATTTTCCTTCTATTTTTGTCCATTGGGATTACTACCCGACCCCATTTCTGCTATTTTTCCCTTTGAAATATCGCCCTGCTTTGTTGTATTAGCTTTTTGGACTTGTGTCCATTGTTCTCCCTTCTCTTTAACAACTTCTTCATCAACTTTCTTCTTGCATGATCTGGAAAAATGCCCATAGCCATGACAATGTTTGTACTTAAAAGGAAATTGCTCATAATCAAGCTCTTGCACATGAAACCAATCTGCTACTATCAACTTAATCACTTCAGGAATCCCTACCTCTAGGTCCACTTCAACACATATTCGAGCACAAGTATATTGTTCACTTCTTTCAGCCCTATCAATGTACTTCCCTAAAGTGTTTACTATAGCTTCAAGAGACTTTGAATTCCAACAATGAAGAGGAAGATGTGACAACCTAACCCATACAGGAACAACAGAAGGGACATCTTGATTCAGATCAAATTCTGGATTCCACTTATTTAGGTAAATCCCTTGAGGACCCATGAAATATGGTCCATTTCAAAAAATTGAATCTATGTCTTCTGAATTTTCAAAGAGAAAAACATAGTATCCTTTACCTATCAAATTGCTTCGAATGCCTTCTGAGATAAGGGGTTTCAATTTCTTTGAACCCACCCGTTGATAGCCTTGGGAGATGGCCAAAGACCAGTAAAATTCCCAATAAGACCTCAATCTGCAATATTCATGGCTGTGCGACATGGTTGTTTCGTAAGAATATCCACTGAGGGAATATTGTCAAGTTTCTTGACAAATGTCTGCTGGTTTTGAGAGGGATTCCTATTTCCACTTGCTGCAACTTGTCTCTTGAAAGTAGTGAGTTCAGGTGGAGGGGAGGATCCCCCTCTGACATCCATAGTAGAGTCACATAGAGCTGTAGACCTACAGAGAAATTTAGAAGCTCAAGAAACTCTCAAACAATCTCAAAGGAATCCCAACTTAACTTAAAATCCTCCTCTAAAATCAACTGATTCAGCAAAAGACTGCTCTAAGAACGCAAGGATCAACCACACTACAAGCTAGGTGAGGATATTTTCACAATCCTGAACCAATCACCACCGAATCCTACAGATTCAAATCCCAACTCCAAGAACACATCAATCCGAAGGTAATCACAGCTCCAAGATCGCAGGTTCAAATCAGAGCCAAATTCTCCAAGAATACGTCCAAACAGGGTCAATCCTCAGAGCCACGATCCTACAAAGGCAGAGCCCAAGCTAGTCGAGACAGAGCCGAGCCACCAAATCTGCAAAAAAAAAAAAACTTGGGTTTGCTTTTTGAAAGAGTGCTTGGAAGTCATATAGTCATATCTCTTATTATTGTTAGATCAGCTGAAAATAAAGTTTTTGCTTTTGGTTTCTTTATTTTCGTTCTTCATAGGCTAATAAAAGATTGATTTTACTTTTGGTTAAGAAGAAAAATTTAAGATTGATCATAGTTATATTTGAGGATGAACCATTGGATACTTGATTGGTTTCACAAAATTTCAGGTATTCATGTTTCTTCCCTTTCTTTACATGCTCTTTTCTCAACAAAAATATCATAGTTTGACTTAGGTCTTTTTACATTTGAAGAATTTTAAAAAGAGTTTAGTGTGCCAAGTAGTAGTAGCACCTTTTTTTACAGAAAAGAGATCTTACTTCATTTACTTTCAAGATTGGTCATTAGAAGTCTTTTGCTTGCTTGCAATTTGAAAGATAGTTTAATGTGATTATCTGGGATTTCTTATTTGGAAACGAAATTTGAATCACTATCTCTCTTGTAAGTAGGGCATACCCTGAAAGATAAAGTGAAAATTTGCATGATCATGCTGCATGGTTTTACTTTTTCTGTCCACACCTCATGCATTTAGTTAATTGTTTAAGATAAAATTAACACTAGTTCTAGGTTAAAATTTTTAGTAACTTGAGTGATAAGTTAGAAGACGTGTTCCGGCATCTATAAACATAGGAGCTGTCATTCTATTGCCTGCATTGCATCCCGGGGGCTTGTAGTTCATCCACGTACCAACTGGTATATTGAACGGCCTTTCACGTACCCTTGAGGTATATTGAAAGGTACTTCACGTACTCGGTAGTATCTCAGAAGGCTCTTGTCGGATGGTTGTGCATTAGACAACACTAACACATATTTGAGCTCTCACGTACCTTGTGTATATCGAGATACCCCTCTAGGATACCTTAAACCAATTGAGAAAATCCTTTTGGCCGTCTTGTTGGAGCAATACACCGAGACCAACACTCGCGGAGCTACTATGCATGTGCCATCCAGGTAGTCGGGTATTTATGCAAGGGTTCGGTACTAATCCTCCTTGTCGAGTTTTACTGTTGGACCCTGTGGTATATCGTGAGTTGCGAAGACTTGGCAATCCCAGTGAGGAACCATATTTTATTAGCCCCTCTTATCACCTAAGTTTGCTTGTGACATTTAGCTTGTGTAAGAGTGATTTTGTATGTGATTCTAGCTTCAAACCCTAGGTTAGGTTTTTTTGTGACCAACAGTTTGGTTGAGTTACCTTTGAGACGATCTCGTAAAGTTCAAGGCTTACCACCTGACTTTCCTCCTATTGCAGGAGGGAGAGCACACTGGAAGCCATAGATCAAAATGTCACGGTTGATTCCTAGGTGGAAGGTAATCCAGTTGTGGAAGCTGGGGAAGTATTCACTTCTTATGACAATCCCTTGGTCGATCAAGCTCCTGCGGCTGATACAACCTTTCATTTTCCAACGGAAGGTCAACTTGGTGCATCAGACTGGGTATTCAATCACCCATCTGATGATACAATAGGAGTATGATTTGGTCCAAATGCTCCTTTCTGGAGAACTTCTTTAGGTCAAGCCATTTCCGAATATGGGACTATTAGGCGTTCCTATGTTACTCCCATTAGAGAGGCTTCATCGAATGAGGAAATGTCTAGGAGGTTCCAACCATCTATTGATCATTTGCGTAACTTTCAAGAGAGCCTTGTGAACATCAGTGCTTCACCTCTTCCCCATCGTGCAATAATTCCCTCTCCTTTTCCCCGTCTTTCAGAAACAACCCCCCACGTGTACCATGCAATTTCATCGTCTCAAGTGGCTCCTAATTTAGGATCACCGACTCAAGTTTCGATAGCTTATGATCCATATCAACCCTCCAACCCTACTCCTACAGTTCTAGATCCTGGGTCTGCCTCTGGTTCTCCCATATCTTCTACCACTGGGGGGACAACCCCCAACCTAAGTTGTTTCATTAGTTAGTGGAGTTACTTCCAGTGCAAGGAAGACCCCTGCTGTAGGAAAACCAACAGTCATTGTTCCATCCACAAATACCAATATGGTTATTCCTCTTTCTAGTACATGGCAACCCTCAGGGGTACAACCTGTAGTTAATCAACCTTCTTGGGGTTATACTTACTCGGGAAACCAACCACCTGTAAGCAATGTGAATTATCAACCTACATATTCAGGGATTGTTTATCCTAGGATTCGTTACCCCAGAAATATGTTTACACCATGGGGGCAACCTAATTGGTCATATATGCCTATGCCTGGAGGAACACCTATGAATACTGCTGAAGGTTATGGGGGGCCACCTTTTGGAAGACCATTTGAGGGAGGTCCACCTTTTGGGGGACCACCTAATGGAGGTTCACCTACTGGAGGACACCATCCATAGGACCACCATCTCGAGGACCCCCTCCACCTGGAGGCCATCCGTCATCAGACGGATCCTCAGGAGGATCATTTGCAAATCCACCACCCCAACAACCAGTATATCAATTGATTTACGGCCCTACTGTATACATATGCCATATCAATATTACCAGTATGTACAACCTAATCGACAACTTCCGTTTTTGGCAACTTTGGACTTGCCTGACTTGTCCAACTTGATTAACGATCCCATCCAACATAACCCTTTGTGCCCTACAATTCCGGTCAAGTTGCCATTAGACATTCCTAAGTTTAATGGGAAGCAGGGAGAAGATCCAAAAAATCATGTTATGACATTCCATCTATGGTGTTCTTCTATTCTAACTCCTTGTTGGATGATTCGGTCCGTTTGAGGCTCTTCCAGCGAAATTTGACTGGTACGAATGCCAAGTGGTATATTGAACTTCCACAACATTTGTTTATGGATTTCAACTCGTTGGAAACAATTTTTCTTACTCATTTCCAGTTGCCTATCCATTACGAAATTGGTACGGATCTTTTAACATCCCTTCGTCATAATACTTCCACCCATATATCAGATAATATTCATGAGTGAAGGAGATGACATAGACTTATTAAAGCTCCTATCCTAGACCAATTGTTGGCTGATTGGTTTACAAAATCCTTGTTTCCTTCCATTGCATGTGATGTGGCTATTGGCATTTTTGTCACTGAAGAGAAGGCTATCAACTGGGCTCAGTATTTGGACTTGGTTTATTCTCAATCCGAAACTTTGTATGATCTGATTCCTCAGGATCCTTGCCCCAACACAGACCCTGCCAAGCCACTTTCAGAAACTCCTATTGATGGGGTTGTAGGTTCAATCCACCCCCATCAACAACAAATCCTTATAAGCAACACAATACTTCTACCACTACTCCTTCTACTCCTGCAGTTTCTGTCGAGGTGAATGTTATTCAAACTATGCAGACACCTGGTAATTAAAAGAAAGAAAAAGGAAAAGGTAAAAATTTAGGAAACCAACAAGAGAACCCCAAGACCACGACCTCAGAGAATGAAAACAAAGGCAAAAGGAAGGATAAGTATCCTTGCCTATTGTGTGGAGGTGACCACTTCACAAAAAATTTCCCTCGTCATGAATAAATTAATAAAATTTTGTAAAATAACCCCACACTGACAGTACTTACCAATCCTTTTCTATCTCAACATCAGTTGATTGATCACATGTCTTCACAAGGAACCTCTAACTCTACTAAAGAGATCCGAATGATGTCTGTTGAAACTGTTAACCTGACTACTCGTAGTCAGACATATGACAAACCAATAGAGAAGAAGGACGAAAGAACTTCTTTCGAGAAAGTTCCTTCTACGAATCCTTCTCCTCCACCTCTGTCTAATGGCCCTCTTATGATTGAGAAACCTAACTTCGACTTGATTTTGCGCCCACCTAAGAATACTCTCCAGAAATATGTTTTCAATCCAAATGCTCGAGCTACTCAATTCTACAACATTTTAAAAGTTTCCCTATGCAACGTAAAAATATGTTGATGGCTTTAGGGGCCTTAGATCCGGATAACACTAATATGATTCATTTTAATGTGGAGAACTACAAGTCCAGGTTATCCCACCAGCTCGCGTTTCAAATCGTGACCAGAGTAGTTGGGAGAAATGTCCATAAGACCGTATTGGACGAAGGGCTTCCACCTCAGTTTTGTTTATGTCTTGCTGGAGAGCCATTGGTTCTCTCGAAATTACGAAGTCACCCACAACTTTGAAATATTTCAATGGATGAGGTTTCCAACCTCATGGTATCTTACCGGCCTTATCAATCGAGCCTGGGGGCAAGACTGTTTCCATTCAAGTGGAGGTAGTCGATGCTCCGTTAGATTACAATATGCTATTGGGGAGAAACTAGTTTTACGCTATGATGATTGTCATTTTGACGGTTTTTCATACTGTACAATTCCTTCACTTAGGGAATATTGTGACCATCAATTAACTTGAATTTTGTTGACCTGATGTTACTGCCCCTACTGCAAACAATATTCTTATGCTAAGGAAATCCCCTCCGGCTTATCAATTGATTGGGGTTGGGATGTTGAAGGATTCAACTCTTATGGGTGTGTTTCCCTCGATTCCTCCTAGTACGAAAGTAGAAACTGTGAACATGATATCCACGACCGACCATAGTCCTAGAGGTAAAGAAGTTGTTGAGACAACTTCTCTAGGCCCTTACGAAGCACTCTATGATGCCATTCAATCTATTTTTGATGTATACTATGATGATGATCATCCAGTGGAATCAGATCCTTACCACCTAACCTATTGGTTAGATTCCCCTCTCCCCACTCTATATTATCTCTCGCAGAATTTCCCATCAGATGAGTCTATTATGGAGATCATGAGTGTGGATGAACCTGTATGGGAAGATCATCACTAGAGATCCTCTTTCCTTCCTAATGCCAATTCGGTAGACTCTGATTTTGTTTCTCTCATTAGTACTGATATTGTCAAAAATCCTCAAACACCTATACTGTTACAAGGCACTGATTTCGAAGGAAACCTGTGTAACATCACTCAGAGGAATCCCATTGACATATCCGTGAATCCTGGAACTGTTGAACATGTTCATGTAGGCTATAACTGCTCAACTGAAGAAACTGAAAAGTATAGAGCTTTGTTCAAAGAGTTACGAGATGTTTTTCATGTACGTATGAAAAAATTCCGGGGATTGATCTGTCCATCATTGTAAACGAAATTAATAATTACCCCACGGTGAGACCTGTTCGGCAAAAACTGCGTCAAGTCCATCCAAGGAAATCTGCGGCAATAAAGGACGAGGTTGAAAAAATTCCGAAAGCTGGTTTTATTTATCTCATACCGCTGATTGAGTGGGTATCTAATATTGTCCTTGTCGATAAGAAGCATGGCACTATTAGGGTTTGCGTCGATTTTCGATATTTGAATAAGGATTGTCCCAAGGACAACTTTCCTACTCCGCATATCGATCAAATCATTGATAACTGTGTTGGGAACATCATATTCTCATTTATGGATGGATTTTTCGACTATAATTAGATAGAAATTTTACCTGCCAACCAGCATAAGACGACATTCATTTTCCCGTGGGGACCCTTTGCCTATCGGAAGTTACCCTTTGGTTTGAAAAACGTCGGAGCTACATTCCAGCACGGCATATCCTACACTTTTCACGATATTAAACACATTGTAGAACCATATCTGGATGACCTCCCTGCTCATTCACAACAATGAGAGGATCATCTAGGGCATCTTAGGGACATTTTCCTTTAATGCCGTCATTATCACATACAAATTAATCCACATAAGTGTGTCTTATGTGTTGAGACTGGACATCTTCTTAGCTTTGTGGTTTCCAAAGATGGCATCCAGATAGATCCTTTGAAGATAGCTACTATTTTGGCCTTACCCGCCCTGACCAATATTAATGAACTCCAAATTTTGCAAGGGAAGGAAAACTTTCTTCGCCGTTTTGTGTGCAACTTTGCAGAAAAATGCATGGCTAAATGCGTCTCCTTAAAAAGAACACTCCGTTCCTTTGGGATGACCAGGCCCAATGAGATTTTGATAATTTGAAACATGCTTTGACACATTCACTGGTGTTGCACCCCCCAAATTATTCAAAAGACTTTCTTCTTTATGTTTTTGCCTCCACTATTACCATTGGTATGGTTATGGTGTAGGAAGATCTCAATGGCCAAGAGCATGCGATTTACTATCTAAGTAAGAGTCTCCTTGACTCTAAAACTTGCGATTCACATGTGGAGAAGTTATATTTGGCTACGGTCATCGCTGTACAACATTTATGTCTCTACATTTTACTACGTACTACAATTTTTCTCACTGATCAAAACCCTGTGTATTACATTTTGACTCGTTAAGTGATAGGAGGCAAGTATTCCCGTTGGATAGTTATCCTACAGGAATTTGATATCGAGTTCGCTAAGGCTACTTCTAAGAAGTCCTTAGTTTTTGCATAGTTAATGTGTGACCTTCCCTGTGCTCTCATGGCAGCTGAACCCAATGATTCATTTTTGGATGAATTTTTGTTCTTGATTAGCACAACTGACCCGTGGTATGGAGATTTGATCATCTATCTCCAGAACCAAAGGTTTCAGCCTAATATGTTCCATGATGATCGTCGACACATCTGTCACCACGCTAAATATTACCTCATTTTAAATGACACATTATAACGATGTGGTATTGACTCTGTTCTTCGACGATGTCTTACACATGAAGAGGCTGAACAAGTCTTGAATGACTGCCGCTCTAGAGCATGTGGCAGCCATCTTTCTGGGATGTCTACAACTCAAAAAATCCTTCACGTTGGGTATTTTTGGCCCTCAATATTCAAAGATTATCATGAGGCGGTTAAAAATTCCCACCCTGTCAACTTTTTTATCCAAAAAAGCGCACCCACCATGCCTTGTTACACCTCGTCATTTCCATTGACCCTTTCGCCAAATGGGGGATATATTTTATGCATTGTAAGCCTACCTTAGTCGGGGGGGAATGGTTACATCATCATAGCCATAGATTGTTTTACAAAATGGGCCGAGGAAATGCCTACATATGCTGAGGATGATAGAATTTACGTCCTCTTCTTGTTCAATCATGCGATAGATAGGTTTGGAGTTCCACAAGCCATAGTCACTGATCACATATCCCATTTCCATAATCAGATGATGCCTAAGTTGAGTGCTAAGTTGGGTTTTCGTCATGAAAACTCAACTCCTTATTATCCGCAGGCCTATGGTCAAGTCGAATCCATTAACAAAGTCTTGAAGACTATGCTGCGTAGAATGGTTGGAGACCATAAATCCAACTGTCACTTAACTCTATTTTCTGCATTATGGGATTATAAATATTCGGTTAAAACATCAATTGGTTTCACGCCGTTTCAGTTGGTCTATGGAATGGAAGCTATCCTACCTATTGAATGTGAGATCCCGTCACTCAAGCTTGCAGTTGAGCTTCTCCCAAACACTTATGCCGAAGAAGAATGTTTTCTGTATTTAACGAACCTTGATGAGAATAGAAGAGATGCTGCCTTGGCTAATGAGGCACATAAAAAACGCATCAAGTCTCAATACGATAAGTTCGTTCAACGTCGTATGTTTAATGAAGGTGACATGGTTCTGACCTATGATTAGAAACATGACAAACTTGGAAAAGGGAAGTTGGAATCCATGTGGTATGGTCCTTTTATCGTGAGTAAAGTCTTAGAGAAAGGGGCCTATGAAATTATAGATTATGACGTGATACCTTTCGGGCAATCTCGCTATGGGTTGTACCTGAAAAGGTACTATGCTTGAAGATATTTCTGTTATAATACCTTGTATATATGTACATTGATTGAAGTTTTGGTGTGGTTTTAGTATTTCAATATGGTTTTGAATTTTTGTTAGCACTGTTTATACCATGTTTTGGTTATGCAGATCAAATGGATTTTTATGGTTTTGCTGATGGTGCTTATCATCATACCCTGTACCTCACTTCAACTGCTTGGGTTTTATATTCCCCGGCTCATGACCTAGTCAGTTCAGGAGCAGTTTGTGTAGGTCCAACCACCAATAATATCATCGAGTATCATGCGGTAATAGGTTTGTTAACCAGGGCTGCATCTCGAGACATTGATCACTTGGTAGTTTTCATGGACTCTCATCTAGTGTTTTTTCACTTGAACCATGTCTATGCCATCTAAAACCCTACACTCCTTCGTCTTTTTCGGAGAGTGCGTTTGTTAGAAATATCATTTGAAGATATTACTTATCGACATATTCCTAGGTCTTGTAACACAGTTGCAGATTCATTAGCCAATTACATATTGGAATGGTATATTACTCACATAATTATTGATAAGTGAAATATGGCTCATTGTAAATAAAAATAAATAGTAAAACACAACAGAAATTGAGCCCAAAATCTGACACCTTGCAGGTATGAAATTCGACACTTCCCTGTCGCATCTTCGACACATTCACTTTTTTTGGCCGTCGGTGGAATACCGTCGGATATTTGGCGTGTTGTCATTGCCGGTCGAAGATCCGACACAACCATGGTGTCGCATATTCAACAGTTATCTATTTCAAAGTGTCACTAAAAACTTGCAAAAACCATCAAATATCCGACACCTACTGACACTTGAAGGGTCGTCCTTCTAACGGGATGAAGTGCCGGAGGCATGGAAAAGCCATTGGTGGTTTTTTGGAAAGCGTTGAATATTCGACGGGAAACCATAGGTTGATCGTCGGCTGAAGGTGTCAGAGCTTCAACAAAATTGTCGGAACGACGTCGGAAAAGCGACACCTGGTAGTAGAATTAACAAAAAAATTGACAGATTTCCATTCAGGAAGCGGTGTAGTGTAGTTCAACATATCACACCCACATATATGGAAAAATAGAAATAGTACATAAAGGTTTAGGAAAACATTTGAAATGTCTAGTTAGAGAAAAGATGAAGCAGTGGGATTAAGTTTTGGTGGATACAGAGTCTGTATACAATAGTTGTATAAATAGGTCAACAAAATGTTCATCATTGAATTTTATGCATCAAAATAATCTAAGAAGTGTTTTAGATATGATATATTTTCACTCAACATGTCCAAATGAGTGATGATATAGAATCATTTTGTCAAACATATAAATAAAATGCATGCTCAAGTCCAAGTCAACCAAAGGACTAAAATGTAAAATATAAGTACTTTGTGGATACCTAATGGAGATATAAATCACTTGAGAAGAACTCAAGACATTATAAAGGATAGAAAAATAATTTAGTTGTCAATTAAAGATAAAGGCCGGAGAGAAGTGTTGTTATTTACAAAGAAATTCATAAATGCAATAAAGGATACCAAGGAGTGTTATGAAATGGTGCAAATAAGAGTCTTAGATGGCATAAAGTGCAATAATGTTGAAAAATGTGACACTAAGAAGGAAGTATTAGTATAATTGAGTAGAATGCTAGAAGGATATGTTGAGATTACACATGAGATTCCAAGCAGTTTTCCTCCAAAGAAGAAGATTGGGAACAAGATAGACATAATTAATTCATCCATGTATGTACATGTTTCAGTAATTACTCTTCTTCATATTACACCATTTATCCTTCAAGTTAAATGGCATACAGAACTTGTCAAGTATCGCTTTCCCATGTTCCAATATCCATTTCCATGGGATTACATTGCTTTATCTCATTGGAAATATCTGCATACTTTTCTTTGTGAAGAAAAAATTCCCTCAAAATGAGCTAGTTGGATTCTATAGCATATTATTGAGTGTTTTGGTAAGCTGGAAGGGCCGTTTTGTAAGAACATACATGGAAATCAAAAGTTTCACCTAGAATGGTAGATGCATATAATTTTAAATATGCATCATGCATGGAAATCACACATTGCAATAGTACAATGATCCTCTTTTGTACATTTGAAACAAAATTTTTCACACGAACAAATTGATGTAAATCACTTTTCAATGTTTCAATAGGATATTTCTCTAGTGTAGAAATGCAAGTTTTTTTATACTATGAATAACAACACAATTGCATCAAGCATTAAAAAGACAAAAATGATAAATTCATTTTCTCTAAGAAAGAAGGATTGAATTTAATTTCCACTGAGTAAGACCAAATATTTTGTGCAGAAATAAATTCCTAAAAGGCAGGTCCCTTAAAATATGAAGACATCCACATGAATCATGATAATCTATGGAGATACCCATCAAACTTCTATCACACAAATACAATGAACCAAACTTATGCAAAAAAACCTATTCATGTTATTGTCTACGACATATGGAAGATCTATATCGGAAGTATAGGTTTTCCTTATTGGTTTTGAAATAATGATTGCTAGGAAGTGGCCCCAACATCATGATAATCTAAAGAATTAATTACATTGATAGACACAATATAAACGGTAAAATTCATGAATATAGTATCCCCAATATGTTGAGGTGATTAAGATATGGTTGAACAAAACAAAGATACTAAGAGATTTGTTTTGTGTGTGATACCTTTCGATCATTCTTGAGGGAATTTCATGTTGTTTCATGAGGGTTCAACTATATATCTTTCATACTACAAAGATAGCATATCAATTTATCAAATGAGCATTATTGAACATTCGTTGATTGCTTGAGCATACAAGCATCAGATGTGCCACACCCTTGTGGTTTATATTATTTTATCATGCACATACCTAGAAAACACCACTAACTTATACAAGAAATTTCCAAAAGATCAAAGGTATGCAACCTTTACCGATGGACCAACTAACAAAGAAGTTCCAGAATCTGCAATAGAAACACAACCTCTAGCACAGAAACCTGCAACTAAATGTTCATAAAATGCCATCAATATTTTCATAAGATTCCTTAAGAATCAATCATGTGCCCAATTGAGTAAGATGGATTGTATGCTGACCCATTGATTGATCATCAATGAGGAAGTCTCCCATGTCAAACTGAAGGAAATAGAAAAATCGATTTATTAGAGTATATTAATCCCATGAAATAGCTACTAGTAACTATGACTCATACAAAGAACATGGTATGCATGTGTTTATCCTTAAATACAGTCAATCTTAAACCTGGAAAACTAACATGATTCTATTACATACCTTCCAATAACCCTTTTGAGTAACAAGAGCATATTGATGTTTACTCTTGAAGTGATTAGGATCAACACCACCAAAAGTCATGGCTGCAAATGGGCTTTCTTCAATAAAAAACATTTTTTCGTTGGGAAAGAACCTTGAAACTGTTTCCAACAAATGTGAAACTGTTGCCTTTAGTGAAAAGATGTAATACCAAATCTAGTGATCTATCATTGTAAATCAGTGAAAATGACTGATACTCTTTTTCAGGCCGTGGATACCTTTGGAAGATTGCCTGAAAACAACACAAATAAACAGTTTTTATAACTTAAGCATTCAAACAATGCCTTCCAGCAATAAAGTATCAAATAGATCTTTATTTTTTCAAGCATATCTCAATACTTTGTTACCATAATTATCAATGTAGTTATTCTTCTTTTGTATTCCAGAGTTGAGATGTTTGCTCTAAGTGACCACTTTAAACTCGGTGATAAATTGGAAGCAACAAAGAAAGATATAAATGCCTAATAAAAGATTTGCACAAAGAAGACTTTGTAACAAATTAGCAATTATGAGTAATAAAGTGCACAGTGATGTTGGGGGGGGGGGAGTTACAATGGAAACTGAAACTACCAATGTGCACCATGCCCAACTCACAACCTACAGGGATAAGCACAAATATAAACATAGGTTTTCCACTGCACAATCAAACATGAAAGTTGAACAAGATATGAGATTAAGAAACAAATTACAAAACTACTGGAGAAAGATAAACTTGGGCAGATAACAATATACTCATGCGGAATAATAGGGAAACAACGCTTCAGATTCCATTTTCCTCACAAGTCTATCTATCTTTTTCTGTCTTTTGACCTTTCATATTCCCATCAAACTCAAATGCCTATCATATTTCTTGTAATGAAATGCCTACATTTAATTTTGTTGTCCTAGCTATATGGAATTGGTAAAGTATTACCAAGGGGCCAATTATCATGATAAATCAAACTATTTAAGGAAACTGTTTAGATCAGATAGAACAAAGTTCGCCTCAATGTATGGTAATCATCATCATCAACTAAATGTATGTGTGTGCACATGCATAAATACCCAATACACAGCTCATTCAAACAAAAGAAAACATAATTATACTTTGATTTGTGGATCTTCACATTGTCTTCTTATGCTTTACCTTTCAAAACCTCATTCAACATACTTCATATTTTGTCTTGTTGCAATAGTTTCATGTTAGGACCGATTAAATAAATTTATGTTTGTTTATGAAAATAACAAAACCAATCTAAATAAATACAATTCTATTACAATGTAAATTACAATACTATTCAACTATTCAAGTAAATTAATTGTTAAGAATAGATCACCTGATAAAATATGGATAACCAAAAATACTATGTATATAAGGCCATCGATCTAATCAAAATGCCATTTCTTGCCTCTTAAATATGGAAATGTTTCTCAACGCTATTTGTAACAAGTTCCAATGGAGGAGTCAAATAGCAATAGTGAAAATTATACACTAAAATTATAGAAATAGATGTTTTTTAATGTATTCTTCCTTACTATTCATTGAGATCCTTTCTGTTTCGAGAATAATTTAATATTCTCTACTAAACAGGACCAACCACGTGAAGGTGGAAGCTATTATGGCCCCTCCCCCCCCTCACATCACTCTCAACTCCCCAAACCCAATGCATCTACTTGCAAATAACAATTTATTTCACTATTTCACAATCCAAATAACAATGCATCTACTGCAAATTATTTCACTCAATAGTTGAAAGATGCTTTCATTAAATCATTCTTTAAACCATTCAATCATTCAACAACTGAAAAAACCATTCATTTAGTCAATGGCAGAAAAAAAATCAGTAAACCATTCATTAAAGCATTCATTCAAACATTCATTCATGAAACAGAGGAAAAAAACCATGAAATGTTTTTTTTTTATAAATAAGAATTACTCAAAATTTGTTTAGTCACTTCCTTTTTACTTTTCTTCTCTTTAAATATTTAGTTAGAGTCACATCTTCCGGAATCTGATCATCGGTATCCCTACTAGTCTGCTCGCAAGGTTGAACTTGAAGCGAGGGGCGATGAATTTATGCAATAATGTCAAAATATTTCATTAATATATTTATATTTTGATAAATACGAGTAATTCATTTAAAAAAACATCACGAACATGTGTTTTTACCTGCCATGGGCACATCAACATGTTCAACATTATCCTGTACAGGCCCAACCTGTTCCGTGTTATCTGCATCTACATGCTCTGTAGTTGAATTGTGTAGAATTAGAATTAATGTTCATCATCTACAATGGTCTATAAAAAACAGTAGCACATTAATAAATTCATTACCAAGATGAGAAGCATGATCTTCGTTTGGTTGGTCATGTACATCCTCGACATGAACGAGATCATTACTTTTCTGCACAAAAAGGAATAAATAATTTATGTTAATTTATTTATAAGGAATAAATTGTGTGAGCATTAATAAATTATCATTAAACTATACAGTTTTTACATACCTGGGCACTAGATGGATCAGCAGAAGATCGTGCAGTATGCCTAGACAAGCTTCTTCGGTGTTCAACAACGGCGTCAAATCCCTATTCGAAGCCAAGCTTCATGTAATCCGCACTGGGCATTTCTTTGAACCGGACGACCTTCATATTTGCATGATGTCATTAATTTTACATTTTTTTCTAGAACAAAAGAAAAATAATAATCTGTATGATATTTGAATGCGGATTCGGGTCTTGCGATACTTACATATCGGGCCGCCAAGTTGGAGTAACCACCAGGCCCAAGCTTGTGTTGGCCAATTTTTTCAATTCTTGCCTTGGTGGACTTAGATGTGTCTGAGAGCCTAATTAAGTTTTTAAATACGTTAGTCGATGTACCAAAATTGATATAAAAACTCATAATAATAAGCCTTACCACTACGTTTTGGAATGTATTGCATACCTCCCTGTTCCAGCTGGTGGTATCTTTCCTGATTTTCTCAGGTCCTTCTCTTTTCCATCTTCCACCAAGGATTTCCACTCCATAGATGGAACCATTGGAGGGTGCTCATACCTAGGGTTCTTTTCTAGGTGAACCCTATATTGGTCTCGGACAATCTTTATATGTTTTCCAGCCTTTTGTAGGACCTTCGATGTATCGAAGGTATCTTTTCCGAACAGACTAACCAAGCGATTAGTCAGATCATCCTTTAAAGCTTTTGGCTGATTGTTCCACATTGTTCGGATGGTGGGCTCGAATATCTCCAAGGACAAATCATTCATATGTTTATAAAATATATCATTTTATGCAAAACATTAATGCCATCATTAGTCAATATTAAAAAATATTATCAATATATTAGACACAAATTATAAAAACTAAATTGAACAATCTATAATGACCTGGAATCCTCTCTATCTTTATTGGAACCAATTCTTCATTCACCAAAAATGTACACACTATTGAACCAGTGCTAGTGACACAAGAAGATCTAGGAAATGCTTCCACATCTCTATCTAACCCTGCATCCACCCCTTCTTCTGCATCATTTATTGTGGGTGGGGCAGCATCGGCTGCACCCTTTGCTACCCTCGGGGGTGTCGCAGAGCGTGTTGCCGACTGTTCAGTGGAAAATATGGGAGCAGTATATGGTGTACGTGAGTGGTTTGGTCACTGGGACCAACATTGCCTTGACCACCACTGATAATCTCCATAGCACGCTGTAAATTCAAACCATTGTATTATAAGTTCAATAGTATATAAAATAAAATATTATAAAGTTTTTATAAATGAATTTACATTATTATTCGAGAACTTACATCCAATTGTTTACGTTGCTGTAACAACAATTGAATCCTTTTTTCGACCCCTTCTGTTTGTGGAACTGCCAATGTCAGAAGAATCAGTTCCTCATTTTGTTTTTCCCTGGTCTTTTGTAGCACCTTCAACGGGTCTGCAAACTCTCTAATTTCACTATCTCTCATCAACTGGGAGACCTCATTCTGTAAAGAGTTTTGAGACGCTGTTTCATAAACCGAATCCCCTGTCTACAATTGAAATATAAAAAAAATTGCTTAGTCTTTGAAGCAATAGTGTGCACAACCAATTATATTAACAAAAATTGTCTATAATGATAGAGTCATAGTATTACATCTAGGATTACCTGACACCTAGACAAGAGTGTGGTCTGATCAACAAATAAGGACTTACCTCGATCGACCACCTGCAAAAAAAGTAGAGAACATTATCGCAATGAACGCAATATGTAAAAAGTAACAAATACAGAACAAAAATAAACACTATGCTACATGTTTTATATGTGTACATTTTTGAAGTTTTTAGAATGTGGAATTACATTTAGGTTTACTGGTTGCCTCGAGGCTCCATTTGTCTGATCAAAAGCCGGGGACTTTCCCCGGTCAATCTGCAAAAAAGGTAGACAACATTACCATCATGAACGCAAACATAAAAAACGAAAGAATACATAACAAAATAAACATTATGCGTTACGATATACATGTTTACGATTTTAAAGTATTTGAAATGGAGAATTACATTCATGTTTGGCTGTGGCCCCGATGCTGTAGTCGACTGATCAATAGCCGGTTGGCTTCCCTGATCAACACTCTGCATGAAAAATAGATAATATTATATAAATGAACCTAATATAATAATGAAAATACATAACAACATATCTGTATGTCCATCCTAAATTTATTACATTGGCAATATCAATGTATACCTGCTGCCTTAACTCAGGTCGACAAACATCTACGGAGATGGAGGTGCCCCTAAGAGAACCTTGCATCAAAAACATACTAAAATTTACCTAAGGAAACATGAAAAGTAGAAAAATATAATTATATGCTAACGAAAAAATCCTATAGATGTTAAAATAATTAATAAAAGGTTGGATAAATTATTTGTTGTACCACAACCATACTAACCGTGTTAGTATCTGTTATGCATATGCAACAAATATAACACTGCAATTTATGCCAATATATGTCTGTACAGGGCTTGGACGTTCTCCTTTAATGGACTATCTCGTTGAAAGAACATATCTTCGCATTCATTTACATTTACTTTGGATAGAAGTGATACGGAGTTGGTATGTTGGTCACTTCCATCAAAAAACATCTTTGACATGAGTTCCTTTTTCAAGGAATCTCGCTTAATATCCTCTTGCAAACTTCTAGGTCACTTTTCCACTCTACATTGGCCCGATTATTCATTTTCCTGCCCACTCCGCTCTCCTTACTCTACACTCGTTGTTGTTGTAACCCTTACTTTTGATGGTTGTAAGTGGTTTTTAGTTTTCCCATGAATGATGTTGTAGATGATTATCCATTTTACCTAATATGTTTTATGATGTTTTCCATCGTTGCTAGGGTGCACATACCTGCTGTTTATGGCTTCTTAATCTTGAAAGCTCAAGGGCCTAAAAGTGCCCATATCTCATCTAGGACCCTTTAAGAGTCATAATAACAACTATTGTTATAGGATGTTATTCTCCAAATGATACACCAAAACCATACTTATCGGTTAATATTTGTGTAGGGATGTTTTTCTGATCTCTCCTATAATTTATCATACTAATGGGATTGTGACTACGAAGTCAATGCCTTATTTGCATAGTGGCAATCCTACAACAGTAAACTGGAAATTCTAAAAAATTCTAATGTATGCCCTAAAAATTCTTATGTATGCCCCTCTTTTAGTTACATACAAGTCTCCATTCTCACTTATTGCTATCATTTCCTTTTCCTAACATGTATTGGGTAGGCTCACAAAATATCATGTTATACATGGGCACTATGATATGCTCACAAATATTTATATAATGTATTATAAATGTGTGTTCCTAAAGGATTTGGAAATATACATGGATGGGCACTATGCTTGGTCACCAATGCTTTCACGTCTCTGGAAATATGTTTGAAACATACATCACATAGAGCAAGTATGATGACATGTAGAATGTTGGAGCGATTATGGTGGTTGTGTATTTGGATATGCAGGTGTTCTTATTACTAGTCTAACCCCTTTTCAACAATAATATTTGCAGATTTAATTAAGTGTGTTTCTATATACAATATAGAAACATATATAAAATATATAGAATAATCCTTGATCGATAAAAAGATTACAATGAGCCTCGTGACTCAGACTCAAACTCGGCCGAGTCAACCGAGTTGACCCCCAACCGAGCTGACTTGGCCTTTGAAACGATTCGAGTGACAAGTTTGGTATCGAACCAAGCAAGTCATGGTATGACTCGACTGGATCGGTAACAAAATGGTCAATTCGTCCCAATCCATACTAACTCGACCAAGTCAATGTGGGACTGCACATGTCACACACATGACACTTAAATTAAAAATAAAATAAATTAACCTAGAAATATAAACATCAAGACTCTAAACCTACTTCATTGTTGAGTCAATTAGCTTTGTAGGATTCCTATACATCATAACACTATTTGGAGTAAAACACAACTTGCTTTGTAGGCCCTAGATGCCACCCAAGTGCAAAATCGTCAATCTATAAAGCAACCTCCAAATACAAAAACATTCTTCACAAAATAGGGCATGAACCATGTGAACAACCTTCCAAGTGGACTAGCTCAATGAGTAACCTCCAAGCATGTAATATCTCTCATGAAATGGTGTATAAATGAGTGTAAGCATGCTTCAAATGATGACTTTCTCCTTTGGTAGGGATGAACCCTACCCTTATGCATGTGTCTCCAAGGGTGAATCTTCCTCAAATAATGAGAAAAGGCCTTCCTCTAACATTAAACCAGTGCACCAAGGTGAATTGGCCCTCTTTAGGGCTTCCATTTTATGCACAGAAGCCCTTATTGCAGAACAAAATTGGTATTTTAGGACCAACTGGGGTTGTTACTTCTCTTGTGCACAGGTCCAAAGATTTTTAGGGTTGTTTTGTGACCTATGGTTGCAAGAAAAGCCACCAAAGATTGTTATTTGCTACTGATCTCCTTCAAGAGACTGCTGAGAATCACCTAAAGCACAATCCAACTTGGTTTATAGGGTCTGAAATTAAATGATATTTGTTTTATTTAGGTTTGTTTACCCCCCTTTTGTGGAGAAAAAACACCTAGTATTCATGATACTGCTTTAAATTGTTGATTAGGAGGTTGGAACAACCCTTATTTATGCCTAGAATGAAGGTTTGAGGCTATTGGAGTGCCCACGTCTGCTCTTTCTGTCCATATATGTGCCCAGAATTGTTTGTTAATGTCATTTCAACCCTTAAATTCAACCCAACATTTCTCAAAGCCTGTTTTTTCTGTTGTTCATCACTTTTCATAGGGCTATTCATTCCTAGAACTGCCTTTTAACCCTCCAATTTGGCCCAGATTTAGAGGTAGGCCTGTTTGGCGATGGATAAGTGCACAAGGGTGCCCAAAATTCTGAAATAGGGTTGATTCATACCCTTTTTTACTGTCAAACAAGTTTGTTTGTGCCCAAAATTCATGTGCATGCTGCTATAAGGCATATGAATGAGATTTTAGGGTTGCTTTCACCCACAGATTTGTCATTTTCACAGCCAGAATTGCGAAGGCCGCCTCCTATTGCCATTTATCATCATCTTTTAGTACTGCAATGTGCTCAGATTTGAAAGTTGGCCTAATTATAGCTGTTTTGAAATGCTTTACTATTTGTCGTGACCTTCAGAAAGCTCCCAAAGTGCTCAGATTTGTCCCTTTGATGCTCATACTTGATTCTAGAGTTGTTTATGCCCATAGGACTGCCCAACATTGCTCCGAGTGTGCTCATAACTAAAAATGAAAGGGCTCACTGCTGTTACACTCCATAAACTATCCAAATTTCAAAACCAACTCAGAACTGCCTAGATTTGATTTCAAGATTACAATCATGACAAATTCACCCCTGGAGAGTGTGATTAGAATCACCGGTGGACACCCATACAAAATGGAGGGTAACACTAAGGACCTTTTCTGATTTTGTGCTGGTTTTAATGTGTTTTTTACATGTTTGCAAATTTGTAACTGTACACAAATTTTTTTATTTGAATGCCAATATTTTGTACTTGCTGGTATGTTTTGAAATATCTTAAACCTTTTATTTTGTAGTTTGCAGCAATAGTTTGTGGTAGGTATTTTATTCATTGTGGTCAAGGCATGAAGCTTTTGGTTGATTAAGGATTTTAATTATTCAAAACAAGTTCATTTCTGAAAGTGACATTTGATTCCCCACCAAAGATATATCTTTTAATAATGCTGGGTTTAGCCAGCTCATACCTAGTTTTTCCCTGCTCTTGGGGGCTTTGGAGTGGGTATGAAACATTCCTAAATGTATAGGTACGACGATGGGTACATGGAAATGTTTAGGGAGATTTTGCGGCATGTTTGACCTGTTCTGAGTTGGCATTTCATGGTTTAGGTATCTCTTTCAATCATCCGACATGTCATCTCTGTATATAGTTTCCCTGTCAGTGCAATGATTCTTCCCAATGTTGATAGTTTCCCTGTGATTGCCATCTATAAACCACTATTGTGGTTTCAATATTGCTCTCATTCAAGAACAAAAAAGTAGACATGACTTCTCTCCCTACATTAAGTCCACGTGCACATTATGACTAGGTTTGGTACTTCCTAACTTTTCAGTATTCCTTTTGACAACAAAAGTGAAACATGAAACAATATCCTTACTTTCATCATCTTGCACAATTGATGGCTTTGATCGAACTGTATAAGTAATTTGTTCATAAAGTAAATATTTTGAAACCTACGAACGAAGGGGAGCGAGATGAATGGTTGAAGGACTCCAATGGAGGATGAATTGATGCCCTGTTCTGCCTACCCAAAGGTCCTTTTATAATGAATATTATCCCTAACTTATCATTGATTTGTCGTCTTCTATTTTTCACCCATACTGCTCTAAGAAACACAGTTTTATGCTGATCTAGTATGCCACTTCATGTCACAAATAGGTACCACCACAATAACAGAGTTGGGAGATTTCAAATAGGTACCACCACAATAATGGAAGAAATCAGACCAGCTGCTACAGGAATTCTTGGAGGCATATTTCCCAGTGGTAACCTACAACAATAATATATATATATATATCACATTCAGGAATGAAAAGAATGTTTTAAATACATTTATATCAGTCTGTAATATTTGCTGATTTATTCCTTTTATCTTGTCATGATGATGCTTGTTTTCCCATATTAATTTTCAACCCTAAGGCAATGCTAACTTGTTTTCCCATACTAATTTTCAACCCTAAGGCAATCCCATAGTAGAAATAACCAAAAAATACTATTGCACACAAATCAAAAGGCTCTTAAATTAACTATATCATGCCTTCCTCAATGATTTGATGAAACCAAGGGGATGGACAAAGGGCAAGGAAACATCAAAGATCGCTCACACCAGGGAATAATTCTAAAGCTAACCAACTGTCTAAACCACAAAGGTCATCTTATCGTGTATTTGGGACGATTTCTTTGTCTCGTCTCCTTACCCTTGTAACAAGGTCCAGTGAGTAGCTCCTTTTAAGACTAACAGGAACAATGAGAGAATGGTTTTCATTGTTTAAATGTAATGTTGGATTTTGAATGAAACATAGAGTAAAGCTTATATCAGTTTGTGCATTATTGTTTGATTGATATAGTGTATCTTATCTGTGAATGGTTTACCAACATGACTAATTAGGTCTCTTACAGTTTCCTTTACCCATGAAATGGTTGTTTCAATATTGTTTTACCAATGGCATGCCCAAATAAACCAAGAAATACTTTTTATGCATAAATATGTCCTCCAATATAACCCATATTTTCCCTTTATATCTTGTTACACCTTATATTATGAGGAAAAGAGCCCAAAACTTCATATAACTACTCGTGTGTAGATTCACACCCATAACTGCTTAAAGGCATGTTCTATGTTGCAGGAGGACATGGACAGTCCTTAATTGTGCCGAAAACTGAAAATGAAGACTTATAAGGCCTAGATGTAGGAGAAGGGGACATTTACATCCCTTTTCACCAACAAATATTGCCCAGAATGTCTCTATTCTACCCATGCTAACTCATAATTGCCAACTAAACACCTGATGCAAATAGGGGGATAACACATATCAAAAGAAGAGATCAAAGCAGTGATAAATTCCTTTCAGAACTCAAAAAATCCATTTCCTAATGGTTGCATGGTAAAAATTATTTGGGTTTTAACTTTTTATATGATTTAATGAAGGAATACAAGTTGAGAGTGATGAAATAATTCTAGAATTTCTAGTTATGTAGATCCATGATGCGAATAGGGTGGTTCATGAGGGTTCACACTCAATAAAATGAAACAAAATATCAAGTATGGTTCTCAAGCTAGATTTGTCTAAAGGATATGGTAAGGTAAGTAGGCAATATATGAAGTTAATGCTAATCTGATTGGGATGAATCTGGAAATAGTATATTGGATAAAATGATGTTTGTCTTCATTTTTGTTTTGCACTCCTTATAATTGGGTCATCCTCTTTATAATGGGAGTTAAGACATGCCTACCTTATGTCAAGTTTTCTTCTCTTCTTATTGGTCACTAAAGACAAGAATGAGAGGAAAATTTGTGGAAAAATCCCTCTCTTGTGAAGATGAAAAAGGTCTTTAACCCACAATTGCAACCTAGCCCATTCATTTGTCTATATTGAAGTGGTATTTTTTGAACACTAAGATTATATAAGATGCATTTATTAAAATAAAATAAAGAAATAAAAATAGGAAATAAAAAAAAACATGACTTCTTAATCTCCACTTATAAATTCAGGTTCAGGCCCAAAAGGTGGAGATGGAAATGAGCCATATGATGCATCTTATACACTAATGAGGTCATCCACTGTGCACTCTGAATAGGAATACCCCCGCAACTAACTTCCCCACCTGCTGAACTTAATCCTGATCAAATAGGGACACTCTCACTGTTGATCTAGGCAGGAAATGTATGAGAATCAAGAACATAAACAAAAATGGCATGATCCCTTTCCCGGTGTTGAATTGTTACCTGCTAATGCCAGGATACATGTTTTTTGTTAATTTGATAAGGGTTTTTATGAAATTATGGGATTAAGGCTGAAGGAACTCTTTTAGTTCATACCATCATTTGTAGTTGGCAGTCCAATAATAAACCACAATTAGTCCTTGATTCATGTTATTGGCACCAAATGATTAGAAGGGATAACTTGATAAGGAATTGGAACATTGGATATTCGTGAAGAAAAAGGCCTATGTTACACATATCACATAATTTTTTCCCGGGGTTGGAGCTGATAAATGAAGAGATATTCATACATGTTGAAGCATCTTGGTGGATTTTTCACCTCCATACAAAGCATGAGGCAACATTTTTTTAAAATCTAGGTGACCTGTGCATAGTTTGGGACTATTCTAAGTTTCAATCAATGGTATAACCCAAATTTTGAGAAGTTCTGTCAATGAGAAGAACAACAATGGGCATCCTAATTGGTGTAAGAAGCAAATCGAGGCTATTTCCAAGCACATTTGGGCATGGTTAAAGATTTTTATGTGTAGTTAATCCAATTCTTTTCCTTATTTGACCTTCATAGAGTAGTGAGAAACCATTCTAAGGAAACCTCAACCATAAACTAACAATAAGTATCCCTAAATCCTCAATTCTGGGTAATCCTGGGTTAAATTCAGACCTAAAAAAGCATTTTGGGCATATTAAATGTAAGAGGGGCAAAAAAAAATCAGACACAGTGAAAATCGACATAAAATGTTCAAATAAAAAATGGAGGACATCAAAATACCTAGTACTTGCTTCAAGACCCAAAGCATAAACCATAAGACCCAAAGACCCGATAGAGCAACCAAGCATCCACTCTACATGATATCCAAGAACTAACATCATTCAAGTGAAGGATGTATGGAGACTGCTGTAGACATTATATCTCTACTCATTCGATTTCCTACAAAGTGTTGTCGCTTGCTTAGTGCTTCTCTCTGTTTATCATTTACGTTCAACTTCATGGTGAAATCAACAAGTCTAGGAAAATCTTCTAGTACATCGCATTTACAGTAATGGACAAATATTGATGTCAGTTCTTAGAGCTCCTATAGAGTGGATGTTTTAACCTCTTCAGTTCTACTCTGTAGTGCATAACCCAACACTTCAGAGAATATTCTAATGGTTTTCTTGGACATCTTGGGGTATCCTAATCAATTTCATAATGATCACGGATTTAAACCATCACTTAGGCCCTTTGAAGGGGATATTTGATTTCCAAGTGGTGTGTGGTTTCTCCTATAATTCATTGGATAGTAGGGATGGGTCTTAAGGCCTTAATAATGGGGACGGGTGGATAATAAGGCCCTTAGGATTTACATGAAAAATTTAGGTACCAAGAACCAAGAACAAGCCATCAAATCGCAAACATGTATTCTATAGGGGGACATTATTCTCTGAATGGGATATGGGTGCCAATTTGTGGTTTAGTACACTAGGGATGGGTCTTGGATCATGGTTGGGGAAGAAATTGAGGGAATTAGGCCCTAACATAATATTCTTGATTTAATATGTCATGATTAATTCCATCAACCATAACAAATATTTGTTGAAGTGGATCTTTCGCATACAAGTTGGATATGTAGAAATTAAATATTTTTTACACAGTGGGATGGGTCTCAAGGCCTTGACTAGAGTCATGGGAAGAAAACAATACTAGCTAGTAAGTCGTCTCTATGTATTGTAGTAAAGGAACAATGAGCAAAACATAAATACATTAAGTATAGGTTAGAGGAACTAGAAAAACTAGATGAATATAGGTTATGGTAAATGATCCACCAAATCATGGCAAAGGTAAGAATGAAGAGATAATGTGAGAACATTAAATAAAGAGGAGTTTGAAGAAAGACAACTAGTCTTTCTATACAACAACAAAAAAGGGATAAGGTGGAGAAACTTGATTACATGTGGCTCAGACCCTATCAGTTGATGAAATTATATGAAAATTTCTCAATGGATATTGAATGTATAGGAATACTTCCCTATGCTAGAAGAAATAACACATCTTCATAAATGATAGATGCAAGCAAAAGGGGAAGGACACCCAAAAAAAAAACCCTACCATGGCATGTTGACACTAGTCCAACACATGTGTAAATATATCAATTATCAAGCATACAATATGACATAAATTAGAGGAAAGAAAGGAACAAATTGAAGACTGGAAGGAACTACCCAAAAATAACACATGACTCCAAGAAGCCAACATATCAAGTAATTATTTAATGAGGAACCTAAATAATTGGAACCTATAGAGAAACCAAGAATCCACTCTACAGGATCTCCAAGAACTAACATCCACTCTACTGATCAACAGTCCCGGTCCTGGTCCCTAAAGTAGATTTTGTTGGCAAGATTCACCCAATGGTTCAAATTAAACACTTCATATTCTAAGGGTTTATTAAACATGATAAGATGAAAGACAATAGGGAATTGATTCAACATATGTTGCCACTACAATTTGGGAATTACTGGGTTAGGTTCAAGTTGCTTCCTAATTTTCTATAATAAAACACCTTAAAGAAGAAATCCATAACATTTGGCAAAATTCTGGCAAACCCCTGTTGTCACTACAATTTGGAAAATAATGGGTTAGGTTCGATTTTATTTCTAACCTAGGGCTTTTATAATGATCTTGAATGATCTAGGGGTTAGGTTCGAGTTTCTTGCTTATAACAAAATAGGGCTCGGGGCAGCGACCGATTTTCATCCTTCTCCACTGGGCCTAGCATCCATGGGAGCAGAAAAACTCTATCTATCGTGGCTATGGGGGAACTCGAATCCTTCTCTAAACCTCCCTTAAGCATCTCATTTTTGCTGGGTCGGCTTAATAGCTTATTTGGGAACCGACTGCTGAGATAACTCAAATAAAATCAACCAAACCAGTTTGAATGCGAACCAAAATGTGGTGGGTCCGTCCACTAATTGTAACGCTCATATTGACTAGAATTCAAAATACATGTCATCCAATATGGGTCAAATTAGGGTAAAATGAAACTGTCAAATGCAACTCTATTTTTACCCCTATTAACTATATTTTCTTGGGTGTTGATCAATGAGGGTAACCTACTCTAATAGCCTTTTCCTTTCCGCTATTGGCTAATTAAGAAACCCTGGAGATTTGCAGAACTATCTTAATTTTTTTTAAATAGACATGAATTAGGGCACGCTACTCACAATTTTGGGATGCATTGTCTCGACTGACAATTGGCCTCCTTGTGCACTACAAAAACACAATCCACTCTCCTTAGTCTTCGTGGGTCCAAATCATTGCTCCCACTGTCCAAATCGTTGCTCCCATTGATATTATTCTCCGACCAAGTTGCCCAGAACATCACTGATCACTGAACGACAAGCACCCAACGAGATGCATAGAGGAAGAAGCTTGCTCGTGAAGCTGAAACGAAAATAGCACGACATGTAGTTTTTTTTATTGTTTTATGTTTTTGTTTTTATATTTATATATATGTATTTAAAATAATTGTTTTATAATTATTTATGTATATTGTTTTATGTTTTATTTTATTTTATTTATATATATATACTATGTTTTATATATATATATATATATATATATATATACTATGTTTTATTTTTATTTATTTATATATACTATGTTTTATTTTTTTATATATACAAAGAGGGGGGGTGTATGTATGTGAGTCTTTATGTGTGTAGTGAATCTATGATGATGAGGATGAGGATGTCACTGATGATGATGATAATGATGTTATCCATGATGCCGATCATTATGATGATGATGATGATGATGATGATGCTGATGATGATGATGCTGATGCTGATGATGCTGATGATGATGATGGTGATGACCGTCTTGATATCATATGAAATGATGAAAATGCTAACGATGTTGATGTTTATTATGATGATGATGATGATGCTGATGATGCTGTCGATGGCAACGATGAGGTTGCTGATGACGACGACGACGACGACAACGATTATGATGATGGATGATGATAATGTTGATGGATGATGATGTTGATGTTGATGTTGATGATGATGATGATGATGATGTTGATGATGATGATGATGTTTATGCCGATGATGATGATGAGAAAGCCTTATGATGTTGATGACGATGATGCTGATGATGATGACGACGATGACGACGACGATGATGAAGATGATATGAAGTAATTAATTTGATCTAGGTTTACTGTTAATTTTAAAAATAATTTCAATGATGGTGTTGATGATGACGACGACGACAACGATGATACAAACGATGATGACGACGACGATGATGATATGAAGTAATTAATTTGATCTAGGTTTACTTTTAATTTTAAAAATAGTTTTAATGATGATGTTGATGAATATGATGATGATGGCGATGAAGATGAAGATGATGATGATGATAATGATGTTAATGATGATTATGACGATGAAGATGATGATGATGATGATAATGATGATGACGATGATGAAGATGATGATGATGACGATGATGACGACAACGATGACGATAACTATGATTTTGATGACGACGATGACAATGATGACAATGATCACGAGGATAATGATGTCATCTTCATCGATTATGATGAAGATGATGATGTTGGTGATGATTATGTTGATGAGGATGACGACGATGATGATGAAGACGATGATGACGATGATGAGGGTGATTATGATGATGATGATTATGATGCTGATGATGATTATGATGATGATGATTATGATGATGATGATGATTATGATGATGATGATGATTATATATGATGAAGAAGATGATGATAATGATGATGTTCATGATGATGATGAGGATGGTGAGGATGATGACGATGATGATCCACATGATGATGATGATTATGATGATGATGATGATGATGCTAGTAACTCTTTTTAAAATGAAATAAGATAAAAGAATAGGTCTAATTAAATATTTACCTTTCATTATATTTCATCGTTGACGATGACGACGATGATGATGAAGACGATGACGATAATACATACGATGATGACGACGATGTGTGATGAAGATGATGATGTGTGATGATGACGACGACGATGATGCAGATGATGATGTCTGATGATGAAGACGATGATGATGAAGACGACGATGATGAAGAGGATGATGAAGATGACGATGATGATGATGATGTTGATGATGATGATATGAGGATGGTGAGGATGATGATGACGACGACGAAGAAGATGATAATTATGATTTTGATGACGACGATGACAATGATGATGATGATGACAATGATCATGAGGATGATGATTTTGAAAGCATGCATGGCTTGGCAATTTTATTTTTAAATCAATTTCAAAATTAAAAAGGGCCCAATTCTTTCATAATCATTATAATCTTATTTGTGCCCTTTTTGAGCTTGGATTCAATATAACAAAATATGATAGACCAATATGGTAACATTGTCGTCATCATTGTCATCACCATCATAAAAAAAAGTAAAAAATTCCTAATAAAAGAAAGAAGAGAACAATGATTTATTATCACATACACTTTTACTATGAACCTTGACATATATCTTATTTAATAACTATAAGGCACAAATATGCTATTGAGGAGACTCAAGCTTTGGTGGGCGGAATGACAACAATTAGGAGAGTCAAAATTTGGTGGGTGGAATGACAACATTTAAACGACTTAAGAATCCATTCTTATGGCAATTTAACAAAGTCTAAATATCTAAAATGATTTTGATGTTTGTCACCAAACTTTAAAGTTGTGGTAAGATCAAAGATTTATGAAAAATGTGTAATCTAATATCGTAAGCCATAAGGTATGTAAAAGATTAAAAAAAAACATTAATGTTATGTTCTACATTCTTAACATCTTTCCATGTTTACTCCATTCTTCATATTGAATTTGGA
>LPNX010947249.1:599001-633317 GCA_001517045.1 Pseudotsuga menziesii
ATGACGATGATGACGAGGACGACGACGACAACGATGATGATAATTATGAATTTGATGATGACGATGACAATGATGATGATGATGACGATGACAATGATGATGATGATGACAATGATGACAATGATCATGAGGATAACGATGTCATCTTCATTGATTATGATGAAGATGATGTTGTTGGTGATGATTATGTTGATGATGATGATGATGATGATGATGATGTTCGTAACTCTTTTTAAAAAGAAATAAGATAAAAGAAATATGATGATGATGATGTCCATAACTCTTTCTAAAAAGAAATAAGATAAAAGAATAGGTCTAATTAAATATTTACCTTTCATTATATTTCATCATTGACGATGGCGACGCCGACGATGAAGACGATGACGACGATGGTATGAAGTAATTAATTTGATCTAGGTTTAATTTTAATGATGATGATGGTGATGAAGATGATGATGATGATGATGACGGCGATGATGATGAAGATGATGACGATAATGATGATGACGACGATGACGACTACGACGATGATGATAATTATGATTTTGACGATGACGACGATGATAATTATGATTTTGATGACGCCGATGACAATGATAATGATGATGACAATGATCATGAGGATAACGATGTCATCTTCATTGATTATGATGAAGATGATGATGTTGGTAATGATTATGTTAAGGAGGATGACGATGATGATGATGGTCATGATGATGAAGATGAGGACGACGACGACGATGAAGATGATGATGAGGGTGATTATGATGATGATGATTATGATGACGATGATGATTATGATGATGATGATGATGATGATTATATATGATGAAGATGATGTCCGCAACTATTTTTAAAAAGAAATGAGATAAAAGAATAGGTCTAATTAAATATTTACCTTTCATTATATTTCATCATTGACGATGACGACGGCGATGATGACGATGCTACAGACGACGATGACAATGATATGAAGTAATTAATTTGATATAGGTTTAATTTTAATGATGATGATGGCGATGAAGATGCTGACGATGACGATGATGATGATGATGATGACGATGACGATGATGATGGCGACGACGATGATAATTATGATTTTGATGACGACGATGACAATGATCATGAGGATAACGATGCCATCTTCATCGATTATGATGAAGATGATGATGATTATGTTGATTAGGATGACGATAATTATGGTCATGATGATGAAGGTGACGATGATGATGAGGGTGATTATGATGATGACATTGATATTGACGGTGATGATGATGAAGACGAAGATGATGAAGATGAATATGAAGATGACGATGATGATGATGAAGACGATGATGAAGATGAAGATGTATGATGATGAAGACGACAATGAAGATGATGAAGATGATGATGAAGATGAAGATGTATGATGATGAAGACGACAATGAAAATGACGATGATGATGATGGTCAACATGAGGACGATGATGATCAACATGAGGATGATGGTGATGGTGATGATGTTAGTAAATATTTAAAAAAAATAAGATAAAAGAATAGGTCTAATTAAATATTTACCTTTCAATTATATGTCATCGTCTTCTTCATCCATGTCATCGTCTTCTTCATCCAAGTCATCATCTGTATCATCAGATCCAGAGTAAACATTGTAAGGGTTGTCCATATCATCATCATCATCATCATCATTAGTTATTCTCATCGCGTCATCGTTAGTATAACTTTCATCGGCATTGTTTGCTACATCATTGGATTCAACTGTTTCTTGGAGTACATCTTCTGCTGGATCATCATCATCACCTAACTCATGTTGATCATGCTCTGCATCATCATATCTTTCTTCCATAGAACCCTCTTCATTAGCATCGTCTAGGTTATACTTTACCGTCCTTCCCCTTGGTTCATGTCTCACAACAAATGACCAGCTCGCTTTAACTGGAACCTTTGAGTAAAATACATGTTCACATTGGCTTGGAAGAACATAGGGCTCTGTTCCTGGCTCAAACAACCTTGTTTTTACCGTGGTAAATCCATTATCATGTTCAATAATAGTTCTATTAGGATCATGTTGATTCAATCGTAACCTGTACCATTTGACAACGAATAGAACTGCCTTAAAGGATTTAAATTCACACTGTGTAATATCTTCCAAATACCCATAGTATCGATTTTATGAGACTTCTGGATGTCTGTCAGTTCTAGATGAAACATTGGTAACCTCAAAGACAACATATATCTTAGAATCTGATGTTTTCTTTGTTTCATCCAATTTTTTGATCCAATATCTACCTCCATTGTAGACCATGTTTTACCTGCAATAAGAAATAAATGAAAAGATTACACAACCATTCAGTCCTTATGCAACAATACATGGAAAAGAAGTACATGTATGTCAAAATGTGGTCAAAATGTAACTTGCAAAATAAAATATTTAGAGGGATTGATTAATTATATGCTTGCCATTTTATCTTTTACACCATATGCCAAATCGATTTCCCTTTCTGTTAGATTTCTATCTCCATTGCGTTGTGTTTCTTTTACCAATGAAGCCACACCTTCCCATGATATTCCATGACCTGATTGTTCGCATCGTTCAATCCATACCTTCATCCATTCAATATTGTTTGCGATGTATAAATGAATTGCATCCCATTCTCGATCAACTGTTTAATGACAATAACCATTAAAATGAAAGAAAGGCGTAAATCTACTGAACAAAGTATATGCTCTTAATTGAAGCAATTATAACTATAAAATAAAATTAGAATATGAATGATATGATAAACATCCACTAGCTAATAATTATCTTTCAACTTCCTCAATATACCTTTCCCCTTCAGTTGCTCCCCTTCAAATTTGTTATTGGAGTCCGGACCACAAATGCGACGTAAATTGAGCTTTGACGCTAAAATAGGAAGATATTCACTAACATACAACATGTTTTGGTATACCGTATATCCCTCCATCATAGAACCCTCAACATGTACTCGTTGTCTCACCAAACCCTTCATAAATTTCAAGTGCCTCTCAACCATCCACATGGACCTTGAGTGCACAAGGCCACACAACTCAATCTCCTCAACTTGGTGTATGAGGTAGTGTTCCTGTGCATTGAAAAATGCCGATGGTATATGCTTCTGCATTTCACACATGAGACGAGGAATTTATCTCCTCCAATACTTTATATCTTCTTTATGGATTTCTTTAGATGTCAACCATCTACAAGTGATGGAAACCAATAACGATATTTATCAAAAATAAAAATTAAATTACAATATATGCTGAAATAGTGCACAAAATAAATAAATAAATTATACGGAGAATTAAAGAAACACTAAGCACATGCAAGTAATCGCTAGTTACCTCATGTATTTACCAATATTATACATAACTTGTTTGACATTGTTGTCGAAGTTGTCCGAGAGAGAGAGAGGTAGAACATACTGTATCAATATACAAACCACGCCATTTATTAAACAAAGAGTATACAAACAAGAAAAAAAAATATACGCAGATAAAATGAATTTTTTTTTTTATATAGACATAACAATAATAATTACCTTGATGAAGACATGCCAATCATGTGTTTTGACCCCCGTAAAATCACCTTTTTTGGTTATGATATTCTTCAAGTTCGCACAAAATCCAGTGGGAAATTTAATTTTCCACATTACTTCTTTGACAACATTGCTTTGTTGCTCCGTAAATATCCATGGAATTGAGTTTATATTAACTTGTTCTCCATTCCTATGAAATTAGATGACGTCTTTCATTGCATGGTTTCTTTCTTAAATGTCTTTGCAAGCTTTCACAACTTTATCTTTCTCCCTCCTTAGCTCCAGTAGTCACCATAAGGTTTTAGTAACATTCTTTCCAATATGCATTGTATCAAACAAATGAGCAATTTGTAGGTGCTCATAGTAGGGCGACCTACTGAATTGAATATGATAACTTTTCATTCCTCGTGGAATCCCATTAATGCCTTCATGATCACGATGGACATCATGAATATTATTTTATAAATAAATTACATCATAAATCAAATATGGGCAATACAGTAAACAACGCACAATAAAAATTAAAATACATAACAATTCATCTATGATGATCCATACGTACCATGATGACGATTTCTATTGTATTGCTTCTTCCAAAGGTGAGGTGTCATTCTCCGTAGTTTTAATGCAGTCTCCTGCTTCCCATTGAAAAGATTTTTTTTTCAGCTGTTCTATACCCGTGATCCTTAGAGAGGAAATTCCTATACTCATCAAACACCTCCTTTCTTAAGTTTTTTGAACGACAAGATTTTATCTTAGGACCACAAACTGGACATGCAAATTTACCCTTTGTTTGAAGACCTACAATATTTAGATATGGAATATCTATGTCAAATATATTCATATATAAACTATTCTAACTACTCCATATATAATTAAATGCAATTAAAGTGGAACTTAAAATTACAAACCACAAAATGAAGTTAACCTAGGGGCATCGTGTATTGTCCATACAACCATTGCATGGAATTGAAATTGCCTTTTTTGTATTGGTATAGGTACGTCATACATAGTGATGCCATTCCATAACTTCAGTAGCTCATCTATAAGAGGTTCAATGTATACATTCATATCTTTGACTTGGAACTTACCTGATTGATTTGAAGTACATATAAAATATATCATTATGAGAACCATTAAGATATATAAACCATGCACAAGAGTAAAATAATATATATATATATATATATATATATATGAAATTAGGAAACATAATACGACAAATGAGATGCCACAACTACATTATAAATAAAATAGTTGTAGACAAAAAAACCCGGAATAATCATCGATAACATTATGTGCTCCCTCTTTATTGGAAACCATGGAGGAATGTTATTGTTGATAACAAAAATAGGCCACACCATGTAAATGGATTTCATCTGTACAAATGGATTAACACCATCTGCTGCCAAATAAATCCTAAGATTACGTGGTTCTTCTTTAAATTGAGGCCACTTTTCCTCCATATCTCTAAAACCATCTGCAGGAATTTGGATAACATCATCTTGACTTCTGTTCCTAGCATGGTAATCCATAAATTGCGCTATGTTTTTGCACCTCAACATTCGTTGCAAACGTGGAATGATGGGAATATAACGAAGAACCTTCTGAGGCACCTTTTTTGTTACTTTATCTGTATGATATCTACGTACATGACATTCCGGACATTCTGTTGCAAATTCATGCTGATTATAATATATAACATGCTCATCGGGGCATGCATGAATTGCTTCATAATGCATTCCAATCTCTTTCATGGTGGAATATAAATCTCAATATGTGCGAGGTAAACTATTTGATGGTGGTAACAAAAAATCAGCTATCAAGCTACAAAAAAAAATAGTTAATGTAAAGATAAATAATATTAACGAAACACGCTTCATCCGTACGATGATCAATAATGAGTTAACAATACAATTATTAGAGGAATACAGATAAACTTTATCACGATCCTATATATGTGATGGATTATTTTACATACCTTAGCATCCATGTGATTGCAATGTTTGAAAGACCATTCATAACCTTCAAGTTCATTATAAACAATACAACAGAGAGAAGATTTGTTTTGGAGCCTTCATAAAGGGGTTCATATGCCTTATCGAGAAGAGGTATATCATGAACATCATCAAAGTCATCATCATTTTCATTATCAACGTCATCGTCATCATCCATTCTAAAATTAAATGAATCATGGATCAATGTATTTGTACCATCATCTCTAATTACATTATCAATATGATCATCTTGTTCAATATGATCATTCACTTGTTCTCCATTAAACATACACACTCCATGATCCTGATCCTGAACTTGTTCTGAAAGCACTTCCTCTGGACGATATGCTGTAGGGTGTCTTTCCTTTAATATAAATACATGGAAACATCAATAGATATACATTAATGTATGAAAAATAAAAATAATACATACAATTACCAAAAAAAAGAATATAATAAACTTTATAATACTAAACCTACAAATGGACGATATTCGTTCCCCCCCTCAGCGTGTCCATGTTCCCTGCAATGTTTTGTGGCTGTTGAGATCAATATTCTTCTCCTCTTAAATCCCCTGCATTGAGTACACGAACAATAACATTTGCCATCACCCCTTCGTTTCGCTCCATCCCATAGTCTAACAAGCAATTGTCAGTTGTCTTCATTTGGATCCAGAATATTTCTATTTGACATTTTGTCACAAACTTCATGAATGAATATAACCGGTTGTATTAAAAAATCAAGTTCCACGCATCAACATTTTGTCAAAGGGAGAGAAGTCGAAGAATAAAAAAATCCCAGCAAACTATCTGTCGAAGAAAAACAAATTCCCACAATCGCCCGTTGAAGAATAAAACAATTCCTGAATACGTCCGTCGAGGAACAAATAATTTCGCAAATCGTCCATCGCTTCTACAACAAACATGTCAAAATGTTTAAAAAAAATTATATTTATAATGGCCCGGCGTCGGATATTCGACGCCTTGAACATAGTTACCGTTGAAAATATGGGACCAAAAATTTCAAATCTTTCAAATCTTACATTATTTAAAAAAAAACTTACACATACCGTCGGATATTCGACACCATTGGGTCAAAAAAATGACACTCTCGGGTCAGATATTCGACACTCCCAGGTCAACATACCGTTGGATATCCGACACTATACCGTCAGATATTCGACACTCCCGGGTCGGATATTCAACACTCTGGTGCGTCGGAAAACCGACGCCTTATGAGTCGGATATTTGACGACGCTATTAAACTTTCCTGATCACTGTTCTTCTCAATGATTGCTGTTCGACACATCTGTACGAAATTTTGGATGACGTCAGATTCTGACGTCGGATTTCATGTTCAAATCCTGTTGTGAAAAGACATAAAAATTCATATAAACATCATACCACATTTGAGCATAGATAAGCCACCATAAGTCTGTGTGTATATATATATATATATATATATATATATATATATATAAAGTGTTTTACAAAAAATATGGTCTCGAGACCCGACTGAAGCACGCTGGATTTCAGATATACAAAATGACAAAAATAATGAAGCTAGATAGCTTTCAGTGTCTACAACATGTAGGATGACTAGTGATGTTCATGGTAACACATGATGGCTCTCGTTACCCTCCGTAGAATATGTCCAAATCGACCCGATACTCCAGTGGTATGTCTCTGGTACCTCCTAGGGAGGTCATCTACGAAAATGTCTGGAATGTCTAGAGTTAACCAGTTGAGGTTCTCCTCCAACTCAGTCAATTGGGGAGAAACCCCCACGTCGTGCATATTCTACATCTGCATGAAATTTTGGTCCCGTTATCATCCATAAAAATTATAAAACATAAAATAAAAAAAGAAATCAATGTCTTGAGTAATCTTCTTACCTATATCGCCCCATTGGGAACCCGCTGGTAAAGGTAGGTTTGGGTCTCCTCTAAAGTTAGTCCCAACGTATGCATAATCCTCAATTATGAGTAGTTGGTCATCCAACCAACGAAAAAAGGTGCTCCCATACTTGAATTTAGACCTGCCACCACCAGTGTGGGCCATGATATATACCCACCGTAGCATGCGAGGGTCTTATGCTCTCAGCTCAGTGAAAGATACTTGTGGCCTCAGATGAGGTACCCGCTAAAAAAAGAAGGAGTCCAAGATGGCGCCATAACTGAATTGTTTCAACTCTCCCTGCCGACACTTAGTCAGCTACTCCTTGAAAGTGATCAGTAAATCCTCATCCCAGTTAAATATTGTAGGCGCAATAGCCTCCAAAGCATAGAGCATGTGTGCTCAGGAAGCTTGGTGAGCCCCTTGGCTCCCTGAAATCCACTGCATGGTGAAGAGAACTTTGTGAAGAGGCAAATACATCACCTATTTAAATGGTATTTTATTCCTAGACATCTAAGTACCAAGAAAATAGTGGTGATCTATGAGCTCCTATGTGGTGACATCTCCTCCCCGAGGACTTGTTAGTGAGATAGGCACCCTGGACCTGGATAACCCTGTAAGGATGTAGATGTCTTCTACTTCCATAGTAATAACATGCCCCCCCACTTCAAAATACTACAGCTCCAGGTTCCACATTCTTAGTATATACTCCAGTAATCTCACATGAGACCTCATGCTTGGAACATTGAAGAATTTCAAGAGGCCATAGCCCCGTAAAGAGGCTATAGAGCCAACATTTGGTCCAGCCCTAGCATCATCATCTTCATGTTGTCTCTCCTTTGAGACAACCATTTTTGCTAAAGTAACCTGCCAAAAATCAAATTTGAAGTATTAGAACACATTTCCAACCATTAAAAATACTTTAAAATCTTTCTTTTGGCTTGAGCGCTGATCATTATTTTAGGGAAGCTTGCTGCACCTCCCTTGTCTCTTTGAGACAGAGTGGTGGCACCACCTTTTTTGGCATGAAAATCATGGTGAGCAGCAGGTCACCACCTTTCCCGCAAGGGGAAAGAGCGTTACCCTGCGGGCATTTTTTACCCTTAGGTAAAAATCCCAAAACCCTAAAAAACTTGCATGGAAATGTAAAATGCAACAATGAAAATTTAGGATTAGGTTTGGCTCTTACCTGGAGCTGACGGATCAAAAAATAACTGGCTGATGACTTCAGAATCCTTGCCTGAAGTTTGCACACAAATGGCTCCAAATAGCTCTCCAACTTGGTAAATAATGAACTGGTAAGTTCTTTTTACTATTCTTTGGTTTTTATGTGAAATGTTTTAGGGTTTATTATATTATTTTAATCATTTTAATCATTTTATTAATAAATTTCCTTTTACATAGTCATTAAAAACTCGTTTTTTACATATTTTGGAGGTATAATAATATTTTCAAAGGTTTTGCAGGGTAAATTTAAAAAAAAAATTTGGTTGAGGGAGTTTGTTTTTTACTTTTTCGTACTTGCATAAAACGAAAAAAAGTCGTTGAGCGCTAATTTCGACATTTTGGCCGTGCTCTTTAAACCCAGTACCAAAATTCCAAGTCAACTTTCGCTTCTTTTCGTACTCCTTAAACTCTTTCATTGCAAAAAGAAACCTTAATGGAGTCCTCTTTAAGCTCTTTTCCGACTCCTTAAATGTGAAAAGATTACCAAGTGAACTTGTCTTCTTTATGCTTGTTAAAGTACTTGAAGAGTCATCTTTCCGATGGTAGTTTACCTCTTTTTCGGTTTGGATTGACTAATTATGAAAAGTGAATACTCTAGTTGATCTCATCTAGAAGAGTTCTCTTGAGCATTATTTTATAATTTTTTGGGCCCTAGGGACTAAATCATACGAAAAAGGACCTTTCGGTGTCTTCTTCTGTTTTCGTTCAAACTCTCGAAACATGAACAATACTGATTTAACTTTCAATGGAATCGTTAAATTAAACACGGAGAGACCCTTTTTGGGAACTAACCCCTCCTTTCTCAAGTTCGTGAGACATATAATAATAGACTTATCTTAGGATAAGCTTCAACGAGTGTTTGTTACCGTACTCTTTGAACTCGTAAAAATGAAAAGAGGCACTCATCAATCATGATGGGGAAATTAAGGGAAGGAAATTTTTTCATTCGCAATAAATGGCAGTTATTAGTCACCTTTGAACATGGCACTTGTCTATATTTCATTCAGTCAATTGGGTATTCATCTTGCTTCCAAGTCAATCCACTTTCATGAGTCATGTCACTCCTTTGAGTCTTTCAAAGAATGCATCAGCCACCGTTGCATTATGTTTTGGTATCAGCCTCGTCAAGTCAATGCTGCCAAGTCTTCGGTCGTGCCGCCCGATGTTCAAAGGAAAGTCATGTTGAGAATTTGCATCTGCATTTAAACTTTTGTGTCAATTATCTTTGAGTCAGTCCTATGGTTACATCATACTCAAAATTCCAAATCCTTGTTCCGAGTTTCATGTTGTTGATGTGGGATTCTTTATGGCCCTCATTCAACGAGACTATTCCTGTCTACTTCAGCCCATCATCCATGAATTATTCTTAGAAACAAACAACAAGTAGCTTGAGATCTGTATGCATTAATGACAGACCCTCTCGGTTTTGACATAGGTTCACATCATTGACCTTTGATCCAAATATTCTAATCACTGTTCGACATCAAATCATTTATTCACACTCAGGAGATTGTACTAGGGTACCTTAGGAATCATCGACATCAATGGTGATCTCCCTCGCACTTGTTAACGGTTCTCATCATTGACTAGTAATCAAGTGGTTTCTACCATGTTCGACATCAAGACCTTGTAATCACATGGATAGAATCGTACTTTGTGGAAGACGAGACGAAGACCCTTGGTATCTATTAAGGGCTCATTGCTTTCCCCAGGTTGTGATGGAATGCTTGTATGAGTCCTAGCATGTATCCACATTTGTATGGTCGTGGTTGTGCTCAAATTTGCGTCCATATGACATAGATCTACATTGTATGTTTGATAGCTATGTCAAAGTTTGTGTCTTCTTCGCATGGATCTACATTGTATTCTAGTAGACATGATTTTTCATCCCTCACATGGATCTGCCTTGTATTGGTCTACAGCCATGATGATGAGTCATTTGGGTATGAGTCAAAGTATTGATGTATTGCAGAGAATCCAGGTTGATGATGATCTCTGATCAAGCGATTTCTTGCCTCGAAGCTATAATCTGTTCTTACAAAGCTCTCGCTTATCCAATTGCTCTAGCCTCACGCTTCAGGGGGCATTATGTTACACACAATTCTCATCATGACCATATAATGCGAGCCAAAACATTAGAAATTGCCTAAAATTCCCAAAATGTGAAGTTGTACCTTGGCCAGGATTCATATTTCCATACTTGTGTGTCCACCACCGCCTTTTCCTTTTATGCAATAAGTGTTACCCCTTTTAGTAACACCTCTTGCCAATTGACAATGAGTGGTGCCACCGCCTAATTCCTTTGAGCAATGAGTGGTGCATCCTTGGTAACGCTCTGTCTCCATAGAAAAATAGCAGTGCTCGAGTTTCAAAAGGAAAAAGAGAAGATTCATGAGGATTCTTGAAGATAAGCTTCGTGGTACCCTCATCCCTACTCTTGTGGACCATTTGGATTTGCGATCCCCCTTAGTAGGGTCTCCCTTCCACCTCATGCACCATTTTATCAACCATTCCTATCCTCCCAAGAGCTATAAATACTGGTTCATCCCCCATGGGTGAAGAGAGGAAAGTTATGTTGTTGCACCAAAGTTCTGGCCAAACCTAGGGTGAGCATAAGGAAGGCAAGTTGAATCTTTGAGGACAAGACTTGGCATGAGAGGAGGCATCATAACACTAAGGCATTATGGTTGTAAACTCTCTCTTTATTTGACTATGCAATACAAATTTTCTTTTCCATAAATCTTATTGCGTTTCAATCACTGATTTATTATCAAACTCCTTAGTATTTGATATAGGATAATAGATAGCTTTTGGTAATCTTGATCTTATGTACTTTGTGATGTTTTATTGCAGGTAACTATAGAGATTTGGCACTCTTGAAGGCTGGAGTATCACACTGTATTGTAGGTGAAGGATTCATTCCAAACATATGTTCATATTAGGAAAAGTTCTATTTATTGTTATCACTCATTTGTTTTAGCTATGAAGGATTCAAGCTAGAGAAACAACTCCTGTCCGCAGGAGGTGAGAATTTCCAACAACACATAGGCATGTATCGAAGTTCTTTCCTCATTTGATAACTTGAAGTGATGTCCATTTCCTTCTAATACTTCATCTACAACTCTCTTGTCTTCATCATCATCCCATACACATCGATTGACACTGCTAAAATCCTTCATATATTCTGTGTAAAATCCTATGGCCTCTTGCATTAAATATCCTTCACACATGCTACCTTTTGGTTTTTCCTTATTACGAACAAACGTTTTCAGAACCTTCATATATTGTTCTATATGATACTTCCATCTCGTTCTTATTGGGCCACAATGCTCTAGTTCATGTTCTAGATGTATAGGAAGATGCATAGAAATATTTAATATTGTTGGTGGAAATTATCGTTCCAATAAGCAAAGGACCGTTAGTTTTTATTTAGATCTGATTGGATTATCTAGGATCTGCTATGAAAGAATGAAAAGTACAAAAAGATGCATAACATATTAAAGATACATGAGACAAAAATATATTCATTGGGGAAACCATAAAGGAGAAAACCCTGCAAAGTTCCTCAGAATAGTAAGATGATCAAAAGCAATAATAAGAAGTGTTCAACAGTTATCTATCTCTCCTCCTATGTCTCTCTCTCTCTCTCTCATGCGAACTTGAGAGTGTGAGGTGTCTATAAATTAGGGATAGCGCCTCCCTATTTATACCCTTTCAAGTCACTGACCAAACATAATACTGGGGCCCACATGTCTTCCCTAACAGGGCCAAATTCTCCCAGAGAGACTCCAAATACGCATTACATGATGTTACACTGGGGACTATTGCCCCAACTTACAACGGAGGTTGTACCTCAGGGTCTAGACATAATTAAGACATCCCTCAAGGGGATAAACACATCCCCAATGGGGGTACACCAACATACAATGATAATATACATCAAAATATCTTCCGAAGTTACAAATACACCAACACTCCCTCTTAACTAGGAAGGCATTATCTCTCTTCACAGTCATCAACACATCTGGTCAAGTCTTCATCGCAAAGTCATCATCATGAATTCATAGAGTCATCATCATAACTGCTTCCATCATGTTCTTATTATTGATCATCGATCTATACTATATGTCATCAGAAGTTTCTACAGAGACAACCCTCCCTCGACTAGGTGTAGGCCTAGTACTCATCTAGGTCTTCATCACATCTCGAGCAAGCCATCTCATAGGAATGGTTAATGACCTTCTTTACATTTCCATGACAATAACCTGCATCTCCTACCTTCATCTCGTCGTATCCAAATCATCTCTTTTGTCCTACACAAAACAAAACAAAGAACAAATATTTAGATGCAGACTACCTGCGTTCTTTCACCATAGTAGTAATCCAGGATAATTTTCACATCATTAAGACAACCTACAACTACTACTATGCAAGAATCCCCTAGGAGCACACTAGTGCATTACGTATTTGCATGTTCAACCTGCTTTCTATCAGTAGAACCACCTAGGTGCACCTCTCATGCTTCATAACCTTATCATCTAAACATGGGAACACACATATATAGATATATATGTAAGGACGGATTACGACCCAACGATCTGCTACATCATGACCTTTTACATTCTCTAGTCAACCTCAAGGACTTATTACATCTGAACAACCTACATCTAAGATATTTTACGTTCATACAACCTTCGGGGAGTATTACATTCGAGTAACATGCATACCACGCTAGGTCTCATTTTTACACTCCAACAAGCCACATGACTTATTATATTCGAGGAACCTGCCTGCCACGCCAAGTCTCATTTTAAACTTGAATAACCTGTCATAGGACGGATTATGTCCATGGATAACCTACGAACTTCTCCAAGATGAGAAACCTACGAACTTCGCCAAGATGTTACGATTAGGAAACCTGTCTCTCTAGATATGCTAGAACACATCACTCCCTCTTTCTAGGGATATCGATCTAGATCACACCAAGTATTTCTCTGAAGTACTCGAAATTCACTCTCTCTAAACGCTTGGTCAACACATAGGCTACATTCTCCTCTATTGCCACGTACTGGAGCTTCACTGGTCCTCTCTGCACCATATCCATGATATAGTGGAACTTTGTCCTGACGTGCTCTGACTTGTCATGGAACACTGGGTTTTCTGACATCTTCATGCAACTCTGATTGTCGCAGAAGATGCAAGTCACATCCAACTGGAGATCAAATAAGTCAGACAGTAGCTTTCACAGCCACATTGCCTCGCAACTAGCTGAGAAAGCAATAACATACTCTTCCTTGACTGTACTCAACGCCACACATGATTGCTTCCTGCTGAACCAGGAGATCATGCCAGATCCAAAACTGAGGAAACAACCTGAGGTTATCTTCCTATCAGTGGCGCTACCTTCCCAGTCCGAATCAACATAAATGTGTAGTTTAATATTTTGATTTGCATCATATTTGAGCCCATAATCCAGTATACCTTTTAGGTACCTTAGAAAATGCTATGTAGCTATCGGGTGAACTTATCTCAGATTCGTCAGGAACTAGATTAGGGTGTTCACCGTAAAGCATATGTTTGGTCTCATATTCGTCAAATACATCAATGAGCCAATCATCTGACGATACATTGTGGCATTGACCGAATTAGATGAAACATTCCTCAGAAGCTTCAAGCTAGATGCCATAGGTGTGGCTATCGCCTTGCAATCCAACATTCTGAATCTCTTCAGAATCTCCATTACATACTTCCCTTACCCAAGGAAGATTCCATCTACACTCTACCACATCTCCATGCCTAAGTAGTGCATCATACCTTGGTCTTTCATCTCGAACTCTGTAGCAAGTATCCTCCTTGCATATGTAATGAGTTCCTCTTTGCCGGTCAGAAACAACTTATCGACATATAGCATGAGTATCAAAAGTATTCCATATTCCACCTTGAAGTAGAGGTTGCAATTTGCTTTACTCTTGGTAAAGCCCAAGCTCATCAAGAAGCTATCCATCCTGCTGTACCATGTCCTCGGTTCTTCTTTCAATCCATACACGACTTTCTTCAATTTGCACACATGGGTTTTCCTTTCATGTGTCTCGAATCCTAGAGGTTGTTCCATGTACAATTCCTCCTTGACTACACCATTCAAGAAGGATGCCTTGACATATATTTGGTGTATTTTACCATTTCATAATTGCTTCCAAAGCAAGTATGGTACTAATGGAAGTGTAGCTCGCCACAGGTGCAAATGTACCTTCGTAGTCTATGCCTTCTTTATGTGAGAAGCCTCATGCTATGAACCTTGCCTTGTATTTCTCGATGCTACGATATGCACCATGCTTGATGTTATAGATCCACTTTAAAGTCACGACAGACTTCTTCTCTGGTCTCGAAACAATCTCCCATACATCATTCTTCATGATCGACTGATATTCCTCGATCATAGCATCCTTCCATTATTTCTTTTCTGTAGCCTCTTCATAGGTTGAAGGTTCTCTGTCAATGATGTCACACAACAGGGCCACATAGATATTTTAGGGCTTTTCCCTCTCTCTCTCTCTCTCTCTCTTTATGTATTCCTTTTGGGGCGCCATACCTTTCAGATTCTTGTATGAGATCCCATTCCCATGCTGGTTTCCTCTTGTGGGAGTCCTTCTCAAGGAATGTCTCTACTAGCTCTTGTGGTTCTGTCATGTCATGATCTTCATGGTCCTTTGGAATTGCTTCTCCAATTTCCATGTCTCGGCCTCTCGTCTCTTCAAGTTCCTCAAACTCCTAGATGGGTTTCCTCCTGGATTGAAGTATGTCGAGTCTTCATCAAAGGTTATATCTCTACCGATGCCGATATTATTGAGTCTTGGGAAGTATATTCAGTAATCCTTTGATGTATCATTGTATCCTACGAAGATACCCTTCCTCCTAGAAGGATCGAGCTTGGTCCCTTTCTCCTTTGGGATATATATGTACACCCAACAACCAAATATTCTCAGATGGATGACTTCTGGTTTCTCTCCTAAGAAATCCTCTTCAAGTGTCTTATTGTCAAGTACTCAATGAGGAGTACAGTTATGTACATACACAATTGTTCTTGCTGCCTTTGCCCAAAGGTGCATAGGAAGATCCTGGTCATGCAACATAGCCCTTACTTCTTCCATGATGGTTTGATTCTTTCGTTCTACACCCATTATGCTGAGAATTGTATGGAGTTCTCAACTCCCTCTTAATCCCAGACTTGCTGCATTGTTCCTTGAATTCTTCTGAAGTGAACTCTCTGCCATTTTTGACCATAGAGTCTTGATCTTCCTATCAGTCTGGTTCTCGACCAAGGAGTTATATTCCTTAAACTTACTGAAAACTTCAGTTTTCCCTTTCAAGAAATATATCCAAGTATTACATGAGAATCATGTATATAGGAAACATAGTACACGTACCCGTTGAATGAGGTAGAAGACATGGGTGCACATACATATTCCTCTATCCTTTCTCTCACTGCGGGGAAATGTCTTCTTCGCATTCTTTCCTTGTGCAAATCCTTTGCAAATGCCTTCATGCTTTTCTTGGATCTCTGGAAATCGTGAGACTTATTTTCTTGCCATCGGTAGTGATATCTAGTGCACATGTGCAAGCCTTATGTGCCACCGTTAGCTTGGTTCAATTGAATCATGAACCAATGCTTGTTCAAGATGTCCCTTCAGCTTGTATAGGCCTCCGTTTTCTTCTCCAATCATTATTGCATCCTCTATTGTCTTTCCTCTAGGCCACATCAAAACTTGACCATCGACAGAAGCAACCCTAATTCCCTTTGCATCTAGTGCATAGATGGAAATAAGATTCTTCTTTAATCCTAGAACATATAACAAATACTTCATCTTTAAATATTTCCCAAAGTCAAGCTTGTATGAAGATTCTCCCCTCCCTTTTATGGGGTATTGGTAATCATCCCCAAGTTTCACCTTGTGGAGTGACACATGTTCATACACATTAAGGAACGAGTCCAATCACTCCTCTTCATGTGAGAGAGTTCCCGTAAGTGCTATAGTTAGCACATACTCTTCGTCTGAATCATCCTTCTCCCATGTGAATTTTTTTTCGTTGGTTCATCATCTTCAACAATATGAGCATGGTGTCTCTTTTTCCTGACGGGACAATCTCTTGAAAAATTTCCCTATTAATCACAAGTGTAGCATCGAACATATGAAGTATCTCTTTTGGTCTTCTTCGGTTTCTTGTGCTTCTTGTTGTTGTGATTAAAGTTATCCTTCTTCTTGAAGTTATACTTGGTGTGAATTGTGAGAGTTTGATCTTCAGTTTCTCCCATATTCTCTTCTCTGGTCACGAGTCGAGCTTCTTCATGTGCACATTCTTCTCGGAGTCTGCTGAAAGAGATCAACCTCCTTCTTGCAAAAATCCCTTGAATGAATGAGTCCCATGATCTAGGGAGACCATTCAAGGTAGTCATTACAATTTCTCCTTCTTTGACATTCTTTTCAACCGCTTCAAGCTGTTCTTTAATTTGAGAAACCCTTGTGAAGTAAGACTGTATAGTCTTAGAGTTCTGTATCTTCACATTCTTCAACTGGTTCCTCAAAGTCATCTTCTGGTTGATGTTCTTTCCTTCAAACATCTTTGTCAAATCATCATATACTTCCTTTGTTGTCTTGAATGTAGACACATGGGGGATGAGGTGATCCTTAATAGAATATGCAATGATTCTCTTATCCTTAGCCATTCTTCTCTTATGAGCAGCCTTAGCCTCATCTCCCTCTGGTTCTGGAACTTCTCCAGCGATGAACTGATCCAAGTCATTTTCTTTAAGGATCAAAGATATTCTATACTTCCATGCTTGAAAGTTATTAGCCCTCCAATCTTGTCCTCAAACAGAGTATGGTGAGTCATCTTTTCAAATGAGAACCTCAAATGGAAATATCAAAGATTTAAATCTTACCAATTTGAGGTGTCCGACCTGGTTCTGGATCTAGCTGACCTAGGGTTTGTTAGAGAAACCTAATTTTCTAAACTTGGAGTTTGGGAATTATGTTTGGACAAAAAGATGTGCCTCCTTGAGGCGATTTTCTCAACAAGGTCACTTTCTGAAAACTGAGGTGGGAAGCCTCCGAAACTTTATGCCGTAGTTCCTCCTAGCAACAGTAACATGGTAAAAAGTGAAACTTATTCAATATTGAAACTGCTTCCACCAAAATATGCGCCCTACTGAGGCAAGTTATCCTAGCCATCTTTTCTTAATGATTTGTGGAGAGAACATATTGAATTAGGAAGCCCTAGTTTCTGTAGCTCCATAGTGCCTTCTTTCAGAGAGGCTTTAATACCATGTTAGTTTTTCTTTTAGATTTAATTAGATTATATAGGACCTTTATTTGAAAGAATAAAAAATACAACAAGATGCATAAGATATAAAAGATACGCGAGACACAAATATTTTCACCGGCGAAACCATAAAGGAGAAAACGATGCAAAATTCCTCATAATAGTAAGATGATCAAAAGAAGTAATAAGAAGTATTCATCAGCTATCTATCTCTCCTCTTCTCTCTTTCTCTCTCTCATGTGAACTTGAGAGTGTGAGGTGTGTATAAATGAGGGAGAGTGCCTCACTATTTATACCCTTTCAAGTCATTGACCAAACATAATACTAGGGCTGACATGTCTTCCCTAACAGGCTCGACTTCTCATAGAGAGACTCCAAATACACATTACATGATGTTACACTGGGGACTATTGCCCCGAATTGCAATGGAGGTTGTACCTCAAGGTCTATACACAATTAAGACGTCCCGCAAGGGGGTAAACAGACCCCAAATGGGGGTACAACAACATACAATGATAATATACATCAAAATATCTTCCGAAGTTACAAATACAACAACAAGGACTTCAACAACCTCTTCCCACAAATTATCAAAGTTTGAAGGATCTACCACATGTAAACTGATTCTCTTCAATATTAGGCCCAACCTTATAATTTCCAACCTTGGAACCTTTTCCAAACTTGATATGACCACAATAGGTAAAATATCCTCAATTATGACAAGATAGTAATGAGTCTTTAGGCCTCTTAAGCTATTATTTTCAGTTTGGATTCTAATATTACTACTTACATATCCAGTATGAAAGAGAGTCTGAGACATCAACTTTAAGAACTGTGCACGTTGTTCCTTTGTCCACACATAAGGAGCAATATGATTTATGTATTTTCCATTACCACATTTTTCAACCCAAATATTTCGACGAATCTTTAGTTCTTGAAGGTCTAGGTGTGATGATATTGTATCATATGCACCAAAAAGAGTTTCTATAATAGAAAAGGCTATGTTTTTCTCAGTATGCATAAATTCAATAGTATGCCTAATGGTTATATGCTTAAATTATGGAAACTTATAGAATATGCATAATCTTTTTATATCACTATCATTAACTAGATAATTTTTACTAGCACAAATTCCACCATCCTTAATAAATTGTATTCTTTTTTCTCCATTCTCAATAATGTAATCACTTGTTATTTACAATGGTGCTTCACGATTATCTTCTTGACCATTGAAACGTGAATTTTGTTGACGATATGGATGCTCCATTTTAAGGTAGGCATGATATCCACAATAATTGCACTTATGCAAACTACTTGAGTGCCTCAGAAAACCCTTAAATACGCAAGCCAAACATCTATGGTATCCATGAACATTTATACTAGTCAATGTGCCATATGCAGGAACATCATGTATAGTAACAATAAAGAATCTCTTAAAGTGAATTAGATAGAATCACCATCTCTTAAAATTTGAATTGATTCAATTCCTTTTCACAATTATGCTAGCTCATCAAGTAATGGTTCTAAATACACATCAATTGTATCTGAAGTCGCAATTTTCTTTCGTGATATAATTAATGACATTACCAAGAATAATGGTTTGGTTGTTAACCATGGAGGCAAGTTATAATTTATTAAAAACATTGGCCAAGTTGACCATTTAGTACTCTTATCTGAGAATGGGTTCACACCATCTAGAGATAAACCAAGCCTCATTACTAGGATCTTGGTCGAAATCGGGCCATCTATTGTCAAATTCCATCCACATCTTATAATCAGACACAAATAGTATTTTTCCATCAGTGCTCTTATTTTGTATATGTCATTGCATAAGCTCAAGAATGTCTCGGCATCTATACATTCGAAGAAACTGTGGGATCAGTGGAAAGTGGAAAAGAGCCTTTCAGGAGCCAAATTTGATTTCAAGCCTGGTTTATACCTCCCTTCTTTACATTTCAGACATCTCGTCTCACTTGCAATATTTTTGCGAAATAATACACAACCATTCACATGTGTGGATGTTTTCATACCCTAATCCTAGCTTAGTGATTTGCACTTTACATGCTCTTCGTTTTGTTGGCAATGCGGAGTTAGGTGGTAACAACTCATGTAAAAATTCCAATAACTCATCAACACTCTCATTTTGCAACCATGCTCTATTTAAAAGTTAAGAAGTATAAGGATTGTTGTTAAATAACTGAACTTTCAAGTACCATACACAGGTTTTGAAGCATCCTCCATCAACTTCTACAAATCATCCTTGAATCCCTCATTCAACATTCTATCAAATTCAATCCCTTCATCTAAGGTTTCAACCTTTCCATCTATGTTTGTTGCCTCTTCGTTTATTTTTGGAACCTCTACGTCTCTCATGCTATGCAATTGTAACCTATATGGATAATAGTTTTGAGGGAAAGGGATAATTGCGGTATGACCAAATTTTAACATATGTTCATAATTCACTTGTCTTTTTCTTATATTCCCACCACAAAAATCATTACATGGACATGCATATTTAAGCAATCTCTTCGCATCAGCTATTCTCTCGTCGTATGCATGGTAATTAACAGTTGTCAAAATTGGGTGTTGACTCATCTTCAATTTTCTGCATTCAATTATGAAACTGATATGTTAAATCTAATTTTCCACTCTTTTCATCTATCTTGTCTTTAATTGAAATGCACCAAAACCAATTCATATAGAAAAAAACGAAGGATCACCATTAATCATAAATCATTTTCAAATTATGATTTATGATTAACAATTAGATCCATATTTAGAGGGATTGAAGTGCATGTGCATAAGGGTGACAATTTGAAAGGGTATGTTTAGTAGGTGTGGATGGTATATTATGAAATCCATAACTATGCAATTTTCCTTGATTTCTCACCAAACATGTAAATGTTGATAATAATGTGTCACAAGTAGCAACAATAAACTCTCAATAGGTTAAACTTGGAATGGATTGTTATACAAGTTTTAGGCTCAAACTCTCACTCAATGGACCATCCCTTGTCCTCATAATATTACTCTTAGTTAAATGCTCATTCGTTACAATAATATGGAATCCAATCTCCTGCAGACATCTCCTCATGGGACGATTCTGGAAATCGGCAATCCTAGGTCTTTCCTAGATTTCCAGAACAACTACACACTCAAAAGGACCTTCTATTAGTAGATCTCATGGGACTGGAACCGGTTCACCCGCGCTCGACAGACAGATGGGGTTGGGGAAAGAATGGAATTTACACTGTTGTGCAGGGATTCACCTCTCTAAAAATGCATCAAGCGCCGATACACTCAACAACCTTCTGGAAGTAGGTTTGGCATCCACTCAGCCTCCCCAAAATCAACTTCTTCTTCTCAGTTCTCATGCATAAAAAAGTGTTAACTGGAGACAATCTGATAAAAAGAGGCATTATAGGTCCACATAGATGTTCCTTATGCTGAAATACCCTTGAAACCATAGAGCACTTGTTTGTGTATTGCACATTTTCCCAGGAAGTTTGGACACTCCTTCCATGCCCTCAACATCACTACTCCATCGCAGATCTCAATGGTAACTCTCTTCTCCACATGGAAAACATGATATTCTCATGCAATCCAAAGCAAGTCAACATGGAGCAGGATTTGGAAAGCAATCCCCAAATATGTATGTTGGAGATTATGGCTAACCAGAAATGACCAAATCTTTAGTAACACTCTGCATCTCACCATGACGGTGGATGCTAAAGTAAAAGCTCTTCTACTCGAAACAATGGCCAATCACTCTTTCAAGAATGATAACTCGTTCCTCCCCGAAGAAAAGAAATGGCTGGGTACTTTTACTTTTCGAGACAAAAAAAGGCCATTGCTCAGCCCTTCAATACTCCAAGATGGCGCTTAAGAGATAGTTTCAGCTGGGGATTAGGACAGAGAACCAACAATCACGCAGAAATTCTAGGGCTGCTAAAAGCTTGTCAGATTGCACGTGGAAATGGCATTAAAGAAATACAAGTTTTCAGTGAGTCTGAAATTCTGATAAAGATATTGAATTTAGATTATCTCTTCAACCATCCGACGCTCAACAAGACATTACAAAGGTTGAGGTATGTGCTCCAAGATTTCTCCTCCTCCTACTTTTTCCATATCCTGCATAGCTCGAACAAGGAAGCAGACACAAAGGAAACTTGCCCTGCCTCCTGCCTCAAGGAGTAATCAACACGAATGATGAAGAACCAACGTGGATTCTGACCCGTAGTTTTGAGTCTATATCTAAGTTTTTTAAGAACAAGACACGTTGTAATGCACTTAAGTAGACTGTCGATTCCTTGTAATGATGGTTGCTTCAGCTACGACCCAATCGATATCTAATTATATACAACAATTGTTTTAGTTAAAAAAAGAGAAGACCAAGAAGATATTAAGCGCAGAAATAAAGTCTCATAAGATATTGAAGAAGTCATTGAATCCCATTGTGGATTTGTTGAAAAACTTATGGATTCCATATATAAATCCAAAATTTGGACTAAGTGTCCTTATTGCGAAATGGAATTCCAATATTCAACATTTTTTAAGAATGGCAATCACTCCTGTCCAATATGTGGTAAATATTTTATTATGAAATATGATCAAGATAACCCATAGATGCAATCACAAAAACTGGAAAGTGAATTAGGACACTACAATGAAATCAATAAAAATCTACAATTTGAGATGAGTAAGCAAATCATTCTTCATAAGTTGATAGAACAAGAGAATCATCACTCAAAAGATCAAAATAAAAAAATGGAAAACGCTAATGAAGATATCAACAAACTATTATCATCTAAAAAAGAATAAATATCTTGATTAAAAAATCACAACCAAGACCTTAAAGACAAAATCAAAAATTTCGAAGATAACGAAGAATCACAGTATAGAAGTGGTAATGATTTAGAAGAAGACATAAAACGTTTACACAAGCTCATCATGGACAAAGATGATGAATTGACACAAATCCAAACAAATCTAAAAAGTCAAGAATAAGAGATATGTCGAAATCAACAATAGAAGGAAGAACTCCAGCAAAAGTATGGCGGCACTAAAAAGAAGCACAAGCTAGAAATTGCAAAAATCAATGGAAAATTAGCAAGCAATACCGAAGAACTATTTCGACTAAGAATTCATAACAATACATTACTTAAGAAAATCAAGAAACTAAAAAATACTTAGAAGATGGAACTTTCCAATGAAGACCTCGAAGGAAGAATATACTAAAACAACAATAAGAAAACATCGTCCGAGAAATATTAATCAAGAACTAGAGGAACAAATCAAGAAGTTAAAAGATGACAAACAGTCGCAAGACGAAAGATTCAAGAAGATTCAGATTAATAATAATCTATTAGAGAAAAAATTAGTTCAAATCCAGAAGGAAGCATCTAGACTCTCCAAAAAACAAATTCATGTTGAGAAAGAACAAACAAATACAAATTCGGTCCCCGTCACAGTTTAAAAGGAAGTCAATCTAGTAGAAAAACAAACAACAAGAAATCCTTATCGACACCGAGATTACAAAAATCACTTTTCCAATGATAGGGTCAAAATGAACCTAAAGAGAGGAGTTATGATTTCAGAATAGAAAGAACACAAAATGAACAAGCTAAGCAGAAAACGAGAAGTTCTATCCAACAAAGTGATCAACAAAAAACTCCAATGAAGATAGATCTCAGATGGACTACTTCACGAACAATGCATCATTTTTTCTTGGGTATTCATAACTTATATCATCATGTTTCATCAAGTGTCACAATTATTAACACAAAAGATCCAGAGATGACATTACAAGTAAGAAATTAGATGTAAGTTGTGTCTTCCGAATAAGCTTTGAGGACAAAGCTTCGCTTAAGAGGAATGCAATGCTATATAAAAATATATATAACATAATAAGACATATAACTATATATAAACATTAAATATCAATATTAGTTATTAATATTAATAGTTAATAATTAATAAATAGAAATGATTAATTAATTAATTAGAAAAAGTAAAGAGATGTACCCTTTTATTTGAAAAGGCACAATAATGATTATATAAAGCCATACCAATGTAATTGTAAATCATCACATCTTATATCTTTTATCATTTTATATTATATTTCATTTATGGAATATTTATCTTATTTACACTGGGTCTTCCCATAAGAAACATATTTTTACTCTTTCAATCTACGGGTCCTCTTGATAATAATTTCCTCTTTTTGTTGTGCAGGGAGTTCATGTGTGGTGTAGGAGTCATTACCATACAACAATCCTCTACACTCTATGTGAGACTAATGTGATTGAGGACTAAGATCGTCCTTATTGTGCGCTCCTCAACAACTTCGTACATGACCAAGTTGTTATGGTATCACCCGTACGACATCACTCCACCCAAGCAAAGTTGGAAGGGATTTCCACTCATGCATGGATTGCTATTTTGAGCTGAGAATCCATCGTCGTACCCCCATGTGTGTTTTTTCTGTCCTTCACAACCCCCTTTTACCCCTTTGTGAGTAAGTCTACAAACCGTCTTACCTGCCACACCAGACACACTTAGAAAGCATATTAGTAGTGCTACTAAAAAATATCATCACATAATATTCAATTTTATTTGTTGTCATTGGTTAAGCAATATCTATTCAAATTTACAAAACAACTTGTCCATTTAATTCATAACATAGGTATTCAACAACTTCATTTTTCCACCTTCCTGATTCATCCAACTTAATGCAATAATCATCATAATCATTCACATGTGCTAGTGAGTAAGCAATTATAGTCATAACATCAATCATATTTTGGTAGTAAGTCAGCAATTTATTTAAGGTAACACATAAACATCATTCATTATAGATTATTTAGTTGGGTCACTTCAACAAGTTCCCTTAAAGTTTATCAGTAAAAATTAGGGCATTACACCTCAATAATACCCTCGAAATTGGCCTGCAAGGCCTCGAGCAAATTACCATTGTTCCTGTTCCTCGCCCTATTCTCCTAGCATTCGTGGTCTTGTTGGCTTACCCTCGAGCCAAAGAAACCACGAAGCTTGTGAAGGTCCTTCATAACCCTTGGCATGTGAGACTGTTTTGGGCTAGAAGTCATGCACTTGCGAGTGGTTTTGGCGCAAACCATTATACCTGTTTGCAGGATATTACCAAAACTAGGATGACGGGGAGAAACTATTAACAGAGTAGGGAAACTAATATGGGAGCGACGAATAGCATAAATTATTTCTCAAAAAATTGAAAAAGAGTTTGATTGCAATTATATGGCACACCAACACAGAAGCGGGAACCAAAACCATATCCATTGATTATGAGAATTTGTCGCATGAATTTGCTAAATTCCTTTCAAGATGATCTAACTTCGAAATAATACTTCCCTAACATACAAGCTACCACATTCCACCTTCACAGACCTTTCTCACAATGCATCTACCAATTACAATTACACTAGGTTGAACGACCACAAGTATTAATGCCCTTACTCTCCTTCGTTACCTTAGTGCCTCTTTGATTGCTCATGTCCTTGCGACACATGAGGTTCATCATGCGGTGCCACCCATCTTGGGGTCTAATTAAAAAAAGGTTTTAAATTAAACTCTCGCAAACAATTGAATATAAATAAGTTGACTTTGAATTGACCGTATATAATAACCTTGGAAAGGAAATGAGGTGAATAGTTAGTCAATAGCACATGGTACATAATAAGAATCGTACGTTAGGGAAATGATTGTGTATATCACTAGATATAATATTACAATATGAGTACAATATAACGTCAATAAAGATATAAACTCACAAAGGGTTTTATTTATTTATTTTAAATAAGAGTTATTATTATTATTTCTCTTCTTGTTGTGTATACATTAGAACTAGATATAATATTAAAATGTGAGTATAATATAATGCAATAAAGTGGATAGTTAAGGTTAATTTTAAAGTTTAAATAAAAGTTATAATGAGTTTGTTATATAATAAAATGGAAAGTTTATAGTATGTATATATTTATGAATTAATTTGTTTCTAGTGATTTTTATATTAACTAAATAATTTAGAAAGTTTGCACTACTTGTATATAGTTATGATAGACTTATAAATTAATTTGTTTTAGTTGAAAGTTTATTGTAGGTATATATTATGAATTAATTGGTTTATAAATACTTTTAGATGAATTTAATAAATGGAAAAGTTTACCATATGTATGTAGTCATGGATTAATTTGCTTATATTATTTTTTATTTGTAAATCAATTTAGGTAATTCAAAAAGTTTATAATATTATATATACTTCGAAATAATTTGTTTATACTGGTTTTTTTAGACTTTATATAATAATGAAGTAAACAAAAATTAACTTCATGTTTACCATGTCATTTAGAGCATAAAAAATATTTATGAAATAATTTTTTTATATTAATTTGTTTATCTTTTATATAACAATGAAGACTAACCTTCATACTTAATCATGCGATTTAGAGCATAAGAAAAACTACACATGTGCTTAAGTACTTTGGAACGGATTTCAAAGGTCAACATGGTAATCTATTGTAGTAATTTGTGGTTTATTATTGTGTTCTATTTTATTGAAATTTTTTCTATTGCTTAATTTTAGAAGAGATTTAACAAGTTGAAATTTGGAAGGCATAGCTATTGTTTGGTTTTAGAAGAGATTTAACAAGTTGAAATTTGAAAGGCATAGGATCCATTTTATTGTTGTCTTAAAAAGTAGTTTGTTTAAGTGCTCTTTCATTTCACATCTTAGAAAAACAATGTTTGTGTAGTTAGCAAAGAGCATATCAAAATCGTTAAGTAATTAAAATAATTGTGAAACATTAATTACACAATGTACATTATTGTTAATTATTAATAAATTAATCTAAAAGTGAATACAAGTTAGATACAATATAGTTGATGATTAAAATATGTAAAGTTAAATCCATAAACAAACGAGAACAATTTGTATATATAACAAATCAAATTATTATATGCTTTTATTGGTGTTCATTATTTGGAATGTTGAAACTTAACTTTATAATGTAGTATTTTTTTTCCTATTTAAATTTGTATACACATTCCCAAATCAAAATTTTTTAATATCTTATTAAAAACATAGAAACTAAAAATATAAATAAATTTTTCATATTTATCTATATATATTTAAATTTTATGTCAAATTGCAATTATTATACTTTTTTATTATTATGTAAAATGACATATTTTGTTACTACAAAGTTTATTTGTTGCTTAAACCAACTTACTTTATATAATAAACAAGAGGATGTTGTTGCATGTGTTTTTCGAGTTGGTTCTTTTAGTTTTTTGTTCAAACAGAAAAAATCTTTAAGTTGTTATTGCGCCGAGAGGTGCTCTACAACCCAGTATGGGGGAGTTCTTGTAACGTTACGTAACAAGATGTCGAAATACAAGTACATAATACAAGTACAGGTCCAATGTGTGTATGATGTCTATGAGAGGGGTCTAATCATAGATTCTCAGCTAAGAACCACATGGATCTAGGAACTCAACCTCATGTCCTTGAAGATCTCACACAAGTTGAAGAGATGTTGATAGCACATGCAAGTCCAGTATTGCACGTGCTGCATTCAATAGGTGGACAATACAAATATCGAGGGCACACCATTAGTTTTCCGCAGGAGATTAAAGATGTTGTCAAGACATTGCCACGACATATTAACAACTTGGACTTAATGGTCGTTGTGCGAAAAAAGGACGACAAGGATCCAGTTATGATTTCACTGTTAGAAAACAAAGAGTTATGGATGCATTATTATATAAAATTCATAATGATCCATATTATCGAGATGTTCAAGTGGATTTTGACGCAGTAGAAGAGTTACATGAAAATGCAACATATATCTCACATATGCTTAATTATGGTACTCTTCCCGATATTGACGACGATACAGAATTTGCAATGTTGGAAGGGATACTAGGAGTTGATGATATCTTAGATGGTTTACAAACAACTTCTTTTGCATCAAGGCTTCCAAGTACACCACGAGAGATAGAAATTATTAGAGCATGGGAAAATAATCCAAATTCGGATGAAAGTAACTCAAATGAAGAATTGACTAATGTGCTTAACTCACCTGGAATTGGTTCATCTCCGATTAACGAGTATAACACTATTGGATTATTTGATATGACATTTCCATCATTATTCCCTAAAGGAGAGGCAGATTGGTTACAACCGCGAAGACGAAATGTCCATCTACATGAGTACGCAAAGCATCTTCTTAGATATCGTGATAACAGATTAGGAAGGCACCCTTGCTTCAGATATTTTTTACTAAATATCATAATGAGACATCGTGCTCAAGCTTCCTCAACTGTTTTTGTCAAGAAAAATATTAGTGAACTACCCACAACAATGGAAGAGTTACGACAACATTTACAAAATCTTCCAGATTCAAGACTGGGAGAAAGATTAATGAGATTTGGAATGGTATTAAGAGGTACACATGCATATTGGAGCAAGTGTCGTCAAGAGTTATCTGACTTGATTCAACAGATAGGTTGTTCGACAATATTTTTCACACTAAGTGCAGCGGATATGCAGTGGCCCAATTTGCATAAATTAATGCCAGGCACAAGTCCTACAGATCCACGTGAAGCAAGAAAATGGCAACATCAAAATATAATTGATAATCTACACATCGTAGCACATTATATGCACTTGAGACATACAATGTTTCGAGAAGAGGTTTTCGAACATTTTCATGATGGTACAGATTATTAGAGTCGCTACGAATGGAAACATTGTGGATCTCCTCATGTCCATGGGTTTCTTTGGTTAAAAAATGCTCCCAACATGGACACTTTGAATTGGGATGATCCTAGAGAAGTTATATTTGCAAAAAAATATTTCGACAAATGTGTGCATGCAATAAATCCATGTGAGGGACATCAACGAAAGATTCAAATTGGAGATAGTGTAGACGATCATCCTTGTGTAAAAGACACCGAACAAATATTTCAATAAGATCAAATGATTGATTATGAAGAACTTATTAACTGTGTCGAGTGTCATATTACTTGCAATGAGAAAAGTTGCCTTCGAAAGAAAGGAGGAAAAATGGTTTGTCGGTACCACACACCATGGGATCTATGTGACCATTCAAAACTTTACATTGATGAACAAGGAGAAAAAAGGTATGAACCTAAATGAAATGATGACAGAGTGATAACACACAGTCGTGAAACATTGATGACGTGGAGTGCTAATAGATATTAGAAGCATGTACTTTCCAAGCGCATGGTTATTAATTACATAGCGAAGTAGACTGATAAATCTGAAAAAAGGATCTGAAACTTTCCACAATATGTTAATGCGGGTCTCTTCTATCCAGAATCCAAACAAACTTGCAACACATGCATATAAAAGTTTGTTGTGTGAATCCATTATTGATAGGGACATTGGTGCACAGGAGACATGCCATTTGCTTCTAGAGCTTCCTCTTTCAGAATGTAATGGTCATTTTGTGGTTCTAAATGTTGGTATGAAGGTTTTCAAACAAGTACAAGTTGATACATATAATGCCGCCAACGATAACTCCTTGATTGATGCATATACTAAGAGACATGAGAATATGGAGGAACTTACATTGATAGATGTTGCAAAATATTGGTCATATGACAAACGTCGACGGGGGAAAAATGCTTACAATGAAGGAATGCATCTATTGTACGTGTATTTCCTAGATTTAATTCTATTCCTGATAAAAAATATGAGAAGTTTGTTGAATTTTGTTGGTCCGAGTTGGTGTTGTACAAGACATTTCGTGACTTTCGAAAAGATATAGGCCACACATCTGATGAGATAGTACATAATTGGCAGAATTTGCAATATATACCTTGGCATGTTGATCGAAAACCTGTGCCGTAACCTACAAATGCTCGAGTTGAATACGACGAAGAAGAAGAACATCCAAATCCACAAAGAGATTCCAAGAAGCATGAATGGGAGATCATATGCGGATTATACAAAACTCAATTTATAAATTATAATGAGTTTGAGATGCTTAGACATAGGGATATTGATCGTATGAATGATTGGAACATTGCTTTTGTAGATGAGAAGACCTCCAGACGTGCAATTCATTTCATCTCTGAAATGCGAAAATTGAAAAAGATTTATACTATTCAACATGCAAAGTCTTACTCAGTTGATAGTTTGGGGGATAAGCAAAAAATCACATACAATGTTATCCTTGAGCATTATAGAACAAGATTTGATCCACTACACATGATAATACAAGGAATTGCCGGTATGGGAAAGTCGTATTTGATTGGAGCCATTAAAAATACACTTGAAAATATCTTACATCCAGGGAAAAGTCCATTACTTCTTCTAGCTCCTACAGGGGTGGAAGCTTTCAACATATCCACAACAACAGTTCATTCTGCACTTCATATACCGATAAAAGAAATTAATCCTTTACGAGGACCGAGTTTAATTAACTTACAAGAAGAGTTGAGGAATGTTAAATATATTTTGATCGATGAAATGAGTTTTATTGGAAAAAATATATTGATCAGAATAGATTCAAGACTTCTCCAAGCCTTCCTAGAAAAATGCTAATATACCTTTTGGTGGGAGATCAATTATATTGGTTGGTGATTTGGGACAATTGCCACCTTTCATGGATAAACCTGTATATGCATCAGAAGGTATTGCAAAAGAATTGTGGAACACATTCACAACAGTTGTGACCCTCGATACTGTGTTTCGCCAGAATGGACAAAGAAATGAACACATATCTTTTCGTAATTTGTTAATGAATATTAGAGATGCAGTTCCAACATTAGAGGATTGTAAATTACTAATGACTCGTACAGATACTTCATTGGATGCTTCAATGAAAAAGTCATTTGATAAGGCGATACATTTGTTTGCGACAAATGATGATGTAAACTACCATAACAAACATTTATTAAGAGGCCTAAACTCTCCCATTGTGACCAATATTGCTACATATGTAGGAAGCAACTATTTTGCGGAAGGAGATGAAGAAGGGTTGGAACTTGAATTACTGATAGCCAAAGGAGCGAGGGTAATGTTGACATCAAACCTATGGACTAATGCAAGACTCGTCAATGGTGCTCTTGGAGTTATACAACAAATTGTATATAACCCTAGAAGTTCTCCTCCAAAACCACACACCTATATTTTAATAAAATTTGATAATTATGTGGGGGTACCATGGGATGAATCATTTCCTCAAGTTGTTCCTATTACATCTATTGAAAGAGGTAATAAAAAACAACTTCCATTGAAACTTTCTTGGGGTTTAAAAATCCATAAGTCACAAGGATTGACATTGGACAAAGCTACTATTAATATTGGAAAGCAAGAGAGGCAGGGTATGACATTTACAACAATATCTCGAGTTAAATATTTGGAAGGTCTACGATTTCAACCTCCATTCTCATATGATCGTTATGAGAAGATGTCAAAACTACTAGGTGTGAAGATAAGAAAAGATGAAGAAGATAGATTGAGAATGATAACGATGTGAACCGTATTTTCATTTATTTAATCATTACAAAATTATTGTCTCTATTTTCTAGTTTAATAATTTATTCAATCCTTATTACTTATTACTTACATTGAGATAATCCTCATAATTCTATCTGTGTTTTCAACTTAACATGTTCCTTACAATGTTGATCAAACTCTAGTTTTGTGTCACTGCCCATGAATGAAACCAGCATAGATCCAAATCCTAGGCTTTATCAAGCGCCGAGAAGGATCAAATCTCCCGAGGTGCAAATATCCTAGAATAGCTCATTGAGTGCAATACCTGAGAAGAGGTTTCAACTCGGGATATTTGATCCCTCTCGGTGCTTGATAGAGCCTAGGATTTGGATCTAGGCTGGCTTATATAAAATTAAAGTTACATACATTAATCATTTTTTTGCAAAAACATACTACCTTTCATTCACAACTCAAAAGCGCTCTAGACATAAGCCTCAAAGTTCTCCGAGGAATCTCAACCAAGAAATAACTACTGGTAGCTACAAAAATTCCATCAAACTAGAAAACTAATGGAGGTTTCAAGGTACTACAATAAATCAGAAAATATAAATACAACCAGAATCAATCAAGTTGTCAAAGAGGAATTCATCGAATAAAAGGTTTCCATCCATCGATCAAATGACTCTCTTAGAAAGTGTATCAACCTTCAAATTCAGTTCTCGATAGACATGTTCACAACATACCATTGAAAATTCCCCCAAAGGATCTGAATCTTCCTTAATCGGTGGGGCAACTTCAAAGATTGCATATGTGAACACCCAATGTCTCAATCAATTTGACAGTCTGGTATATGATAATATCTGACAACCTCTCTTTAATTGTTGGTCAGGAGAAATGATGTTGTGGGTTAGTAACTTATTGAGCGATTGATCCTTTTTCTTGTTTTCCATTTTCTTCATGTTCATTTTTCGATGGTAGGTAGTTCATTTTCTTGTTTTTTTCAGGAGCCTTCCTATCTGAATGATGTTGGGTTTCCCGATCAATATCCAACATGTGGAAACCTATTTGATGTTTTCGTAGAGCTAGTGTGGGTTGTTGGATGCGAGGCTACTTAAAATCCAATGCCCCACAACAACATTAAATGGGATATCGCAAGCTAGATAATTTTCATCAGGTTTCCCAACCACGCGATATCTGGAACTTAGCATTATTTTTATTGGGAAGTTCTTACAGGGGGCCACAAAGTGGCACAATTCATGAAACCAACCTGACATTTCTCATCTCCCAAATTCCATGAATCATAGGGGTTCTTTGAAGCCTCCTATCTTTTGAATAGTTCTCCTCTTGTTGCTAACCCTTGTTTAGCAGATAGTGGTTATGTGACCCCAAAGGCGATAACTCAAAGTAGTTCTTTTTTCTTAGAGACAAAAGAAGATCTTGTTACTAAGACAATTTTCTCGAACCGTGTTGATTTTTTTGCAAATGTTATCCCCCTACTCTGGGTCATTCCTCCTTGTTATCCAAGGTAGGGGTTCCATCGTTGGTGGAGGAATTTTAGAATGTGCCCTCAAGGCATGCGAATCATGGCCCTCGAAACCAGAAAAATTTGAAGAGTATCAAGAGGAATCCCTATGAGATGTGACTAGATCTAGGCGTGGACATGAATTTCAACGATGTCATTTCTTTAACTGAGAATGTTTTAATGGGAATTTTCTAGGAAAAGTATGAGTATGGGTACTTTTAAGACCTCAGTAATGTTCACTTGGGTCGAGATGTTGGGATATACTCCTAAAGTTTTTACTATGGCCAGTGGATGGTTTGGGGTGATCCTCAGATTTAGTTCTTAGTGAGTTTATTGTGACGGACCTTAGCTTTCAATAATTGGGTAAAACGATTGTAACTTGCATAATTGTGGATCTATACTTTTATGATGGATTTCCTGAGAAGACAATCATTACAGTCGCCCCATTCTCGCATACACATGCTTTCAATTACACTTAAATTCCCTTCTGGTGCAACAAATATCATGCTTATGGTAATTTGGTTTGTGAATGCCCCCATCCTTTCTGAATGAACTTTTGGCTGGAAAACAAGAAAACCCTCTCTAGATCTCATGAGAATTTAGAGGAGTGCCTCCAGCCTCTATCCCCGGTGATGTAGAGGAATGATTTTCTTAATCACTCATCTGCTGATGATATGGCTATGGGAGCTCTTGAAGGTGTTGTTTCAAACCAGAAGTCAAATTCTGTTGTGGACTATCATGGGTCTGTGATTCACTGTTCTGTTTCTAGATGTAATATTTTCACCTTCTTTTCAAACTCTTCTCTCAATATGTTGGTTTCAACAACCAAGGAAAATTTTAGGGGTGGAATTTAGCCCATGGGCGAAATTAAGGGAGTAAGAAAAATATAATGAGTGAATTTTAATATGAAAAGTTATTTTTAAATTTTAATACATTCATCCAATATTTACTAAACAAATAATAATTAAAATACAAATATCCCTCCCCTATTAATGAGGGAGGAAAAAAATAATGATTTCTCCCTCCCAAAGTTACCTAAAATCCTCCCTTTGCCCTTGATTTCCAGAAAAAATCATATTTAATCCTTCCTTCGCCCCCTTTTTTTAGTACTGGAAACTTCTAACACTTATTTATCCCTCCATATTTTTACCTTTTCCCCAACAAAAAACCCACCAATTTTCTATAAATTCTTATAAATTTTACATGTCTTCATTAGATCGACCAAATGATCTTTTTGGACAAAAGATAACATTCATCATCCCAAACAGGGAAATTTTTTGGGAACCCCCCCCCGCCTTAT